>CM075990.1:9044458-9508713 GCA_038087875.1 Malacoraja senta | reverse complement strand
GGAGAGTAAAAGGCTAAAGATTAGAGTAGTAGAGCAGGATTAATGCTTTGACTGTTATTTCTTTATGAACTAAAAATCAACCCGGAATGGACATTTATTTAAACTATGGAATCCCACTCCTGCAAAATGTCTACATACTTAAGATTTTAAAATGTCAAATATTTAATATTTATTTCTCTTTTCAGTTTTATTTCTTCTCTTCGTCTAATGTATTTTTCCTGCTCTGTACCTGATTTACCTAATTCATCCTACTATTTTTCCATTTTGTCCCTCTGTTTATTCTCACTGGTTGAGGAAAAAGACTGCTTATGTGTTTGAGACCCAGATCTCAGATGCCTTTGCCGCATTATAATCAACCCACAGTCTGAGAGTCACAATTCTACTGAAGGATGAAGGAAAACTAGTCTAACCTTCGTTACAGATTTACTGCATCACATGAGCTGAATAGCTGCAATCCTGGCCCGAAACGTCACCCATTCTTTTTCTCCACAGATGCTGCCTGACCCGCTGAGTTACTCAAGCACTGGAGTTAATATTTGTATATTTTTTTCTAAACTAGCATTTGCAGTTTCTTGTCTCTGCAACTTCGTGTTTGGACATCTCACTTTCTGATGGAAAAGCTGAAATATCCAAAGGGCTAGGCAGTAACCAAACTCATCCTTCAGTCTAATTTTAATCCAATGGAAGATGATGGACTTGCGATGTTGACTCTATTTTTCTCTTTCCGCATATACTTCCAGGCACCCAGCTAAATATTTCCAGCATTTTCTACTTTTATTTTCGATTCCCAGCACTGGCAGCATTGGATTTTTGTATCTTGCTTTACTGATCGATTCTTGGCAATTTTCCCTGCCTTAGTTATTCTGATGGGTCAAAACATTATCACAATTGTTCCATCCATTTAGCTATTCCTTTTAGCCTAAAAGGTTGCTAAATCCTTTTTGATTCGCACAATGAGGCATTAGCATCCACTTTCCAATCAGTCATTAGACGATTGATTTGCACGGCAGAAGAACATGATTAATGCTGTTTGGTTTGATTGTTGATGATTCATATTGCATTTCCCTTTCTGAAAGCTTTGCTGTAATGATATAATTCTGAGGTTTTTAACGCACATATTGAAGTCAGATTGTTCCAGACAATTATGGCTTTTGCACCTATAATTGTTCTCATCATTTTTGTACAGAAGTGGTATAAATGATTTAAAATATCACACAATGATTCTCTTGTTTGGTTTCCCAATCTCCAATGATTGTTGGAACATTAATTGAGAGAAATAGATTTTGGGTCTCAGAAGCCTTTTCATTCATAAATCCCTGGTAAAATACTCAAAAGGAATCAAAGGGAAAATGTATCCATGGCAATTAAATAATTGAAGCGTTTTGACCTGAAACATCACCCATTCCTATTCACCAAAGAGGACCCACTGAGTTATTCCAACATTTTGTATCTATCTTTGGTATAAACCAGCATCTGCAGTTCCTTCCTAGTCACTATGCAGTAGAAGATGTACTTGTTAGAAATCATTCATCTCTTCTCCAGAACATTACAGCAGGATTTTCTTAGAGCAGTGTAATAGACCTAAACATCTTTAATACCTACTTTTCATAATGTCAGGCGTGAGATGTTTGATGATAATGGCACCATATTCTCCTCCATGTGCAACTCCTCTGAAAACAAAGTAGCCTACACCAAAACTTGCCATCACCTGACACGTAGCAAGTAACTATCTCACCAGGCAAATGGCAGGCAATGAGCATCTCCAATGAGAGTGAGCCCAAAATAATAATGTTATTATCTTTATCAAAGGTCCCACCATTGACAACCTGACTATTAACATTAACCAAAATTTCATTAGCCTGCATTATGGCTGTTTGAGTAACGAAAATTTCCCTTTAGTGTTCTCAAATCATGACCCAAAAATTTGAGATACAGAGCAAAATTTGCTCTTACAGAATTTATGGAAAAAAGTAAATAAGTAATCAAAAATTATATTTCATTTTGAACTCTCATTTCTTGTTGTACATGCACACGACATGCTTTGTGATAAGAACTATGAAGCTAGACTGTTTTCTAAGAATGCACTCCTCCCCCCCCCCCCCCCCCACCCCCGCTCCTGTAATGCGGGAGTCACCCGTACTGTGACTAAATGAACTGGTCAGATGTTTGGATGACAGTCCATATCCTTTCCACCACCTGAAAGACATGCAGAGCTCTGAGAATTCTCAGGAAGGTCAACACCATCCAAGGCAAAATGGTACACTTGATTGGCACCCTATTAACCACTGTGAATCTTCACTCCTTCACCACTGATGCACCACATTTGCATAAAGGACCATCTATATAATGCACTGTAGTTATTTCAATACTTTCACCGTACCCTGCAAATCTGCCTCCACTATTATCAAGGACAAGGACAATAAGTGCATGGGAATGCAACGCCTTCAGATTTCCCTCAAAGTCTCATTCCATCCTCATTTTGAAAGATATCTCTGCGCTTACGTCATTGATGGGTGTGTATTGAAAAACTCCTTGCCCTATGGCACTGTGAGAATACAATGTAAGATGACAGCTCAGCAATTTTTCCAAAGTCAATTAGGCAAAGGCAATAAACGCTGGGTTTGTCAGTGATGTCCACACCCAATAAATAAAGTTCCTTTGTAGATTCAAAGAGAAACAGTATCACCAGCGGCTCTATCAGCTTCCAGCCAAAACGTGTTTCCTCTCTACCACAAAGTGCAGCATGTTCTTTCCCATTGCCTTCTGAGCTCAAGGTTACCAGTAAGGGTATAGTAGTGTAGTGGTTACATACCTGTTTTTAGATAAGCAGAGCTCAGAACTAATAAACAAATTCAAATTGTGTCATGGCATGAATGAAATTTGAATCTAGTTATTGAAATACGATCAGCAATTTTGATTATGAAGCGCTCGGATGCACTCATGTTCTGATGGAACTGATATTTGTTGCCCTACCCCTGTTCATCCAAATTTGATTGCAAAGCTGCAGCACCATGGTTAACTCCTTATGCTATATTAGATGGCCTTGCAAATCGCTCAGTTCAATGCAACCTGCATGTTGGCTTTCCCAACATGAACAAATAACAAACAGGCATTAGCCTCTATTACAGTATAAGTGTATTGTAGTTTCACAATTTATAGGTGGCAGGACTTGTATCTCTGCAGAACTTTGAAGTGTGATTCTGGAATTGAAAGGATCCAAAATTATTTAGCTGCAGATATAGTTGCAGTGAGCATCCTGCCAGCAAACTTTGTTTGTTAAACTTGTTTGCACATTAATGTTTTATGGCTTTATGCCCAATAATTTGCTGGATGTGCAAGTTGATAATTGCTAGTAGATTATTGTAGCTAAGGTAATTGGTTTAAAAAAACCAATTGGATTGTTTTTTTCACCCAGAGGTGGAAAGAGTCTGAAACCCATTGTAGTGGAGGAAAAACCTTGCCATATTTAAACATAGATATGTTGCAACTTACTGTGCTATGGAATAGAAGGTGGGACTCGGGTTTAGTTTAGATTGGTTTACAGATACAGCGCGGAAACAGGCTCTTCGGCCCACCGGGTCCACGCCGACCAGCGATCCCCCGCTCATTAACACAATCCTACGCCCACTAGGGACAATTTTTACATTTACCAAGCCAATTAACCTACAAACCTGTACATCATTGGAGTGTGGGAGGAAACCGAAGATCTCGGAGAAAACCCGCGCAGGTCACAGGGAGAATGTACAAAATCCGTACAGACAGCACCCATAGTCAGCATTCGCTGTAAGGCAACAACTCTACCACTGCGCCACCGTGACCGCACAATAGCTCCTTTTCAGCTGCATGGTCATATTCAGCCAAATAGTCTTGTTCTAGTCTAGAGCCTTTTATAGCTCGAATGTCATTCGAGCTATAAAAGGCTCTAGACTAGAACAAGACTATAGGATTATAGGTCTTGGAGGACAAGAGAACAAAAATGTTGTCAACTTAATTTACAAAATACAAATTACTACCCAGAATTGAGAACTAAACATTGCAGTGATCGAGAAGGAAATGTAATTTATAGCAGGTGAATTCAATATCAAATCAGGTGTTGAGAGCAATATGAAGTTAGCAAAATAATTGTTTATAGAGAGATAAGGGTAAGGAAATATAAACATCATTTAAAATATCTCCAACAAGTCATACCCTGAAGAAAAGGAATTTCATGCCTTTAATTGTTCAATTATTGAAGATATTGCTGGATACGATGAATTTGATGGGTAGTTACAAGGTTCTGAAAAGGGTCTCTGAAATGATTTGTTAACTCTGTTTCACCTTCCTCAGATTCCCCAGAGTTTTTCAAGCATTTATTATTTCAGGCTCCCAGCATTTGCAATTTTATTTATTCTTATTTTTTGATAGGTAATTAATTTGCCTCTCCATAAAACTCGCAAGGCAGTTGAAAGCAAGTTGCCAATTTTGCAAGGTGAACAGAGCTGTTTAAATTAAATAATAACCTATGGTAATTCACAATTAATGGTGTATGTCTTCCTCGCAAAAAGTTGTAGAATGACTTGTACATGAATAATCCCCAGTGTCTTTAACACACTTCGTCTTTAACAACATCTGGGCCATTAGTTGTGTGAGCTGCCTCAGTGCAGGAAATAGGTAGACACTCCTCCGCCTAGCAGAGCTAGTCCCCCTCAACAACTTCTCCTTAGACTCCTCCCATTTCCACCAAATCCAAGGCGTAGCTCTGGGCATGCGCAAGGGCCCCAGCTATGCCAGCCTCCTTGTAGGGTACGTTGAACAATCCCTGTTCCAGGCATACATTGGCCCGATCCCAGAACTCTACCTCTGCTATATTGATGACTGCATTGGTGCCATCTCCTGCACCATGCAGAACTCACTGACTTAATGAATTTCCATCCGGCACTCAAATTCACCTAGACCATTTCCGACATCTCCCTACCGTTTCTAGATCTCACCATCTCCATCGCAGGCAACAGACTACTGACCGACATCTACTACAAACCCACTGACTCCAATAGCTATCTTGACTACACTTTTCCCACCCTGCTTCCTGAAAAGACTCTATCCCCTACTCCCAATTCCTCCGTCTACGCCGCATCTGCGCCCATGATGAGATGTTCCGTACTTGGGCATTGGAGATGTCCTCATTCTTTAGAAATGGGGGTTCCCCTCTTCCATTATAGCTCTCACCAGGGTCTCATCTATATCCCACAGCTCCGCTCTTATTCACCCTCCCCCTATTCGTATCAAGGACAGAGTACCCCTTGTCCTCACCTTCCACCCCATCAGCCGTCGCATACAACATATAATCCTCTGACATTTTGGCCACCTCCAAAGGGATCCCACTACTGGCCACATCTTCCCATTTCCTTCCCTTTCTGCTTTCCGCAGAGACCGTTCCTCCGTAACTCCCTGGTTAATTTGTCCCTTCCCACCCAAACCACCCCTTCCCCGGGTACTCTCCCCTGCAACCGCAGGAAATGTTACACTTGTCCCTTTACCTCCCCCCTCGACTCCATCCAAGGACCAAATCAGCCTTTCCAGGTGAGGCAGATGTTCACCTGCACCCCCTCCAACCTATTCTACTGCATTCGCTGTTCCAGGTGTCAACTTCACTACATCGGCGAGACCAAGCGCAGGCTCGGCGATCGCTTCGCTGAACACCTCCGCTCAGTCCGTCTTAACCAACTTGATCACCCGGTTGCTCGGCAGTTCAACTCCCCTTCCCATTCCCACTCTGACCTTTCTGTCCTGGGCCTCCTCCATTGCCAGAGTGCGGCCCAGCGCAAATTGGAGGAACAGCACCTGATATTTTGCTTGAGTAGCTTACACCCCAACGGTATGAACATTGACTTCTCTAATTTTAGATAGCCCTTGCTTTCTCCCTCCTTCCCCTCCCCCTTCCCTGTTCTCCCACAAGTCCTACTGCCTCTTCCTTTCTTGCCCCCCCCCCCCGACATCAGTCTGAAGAAGGGTCTCAACCCGAAACGTTGCCAATTTCTTCTCTCCACAGATGCTGCCTCACCCGCTGAGTTTCACCAGCATTTTTTGTCTACCTTCGATTTTTCCAGCATCCGCAGTTCTTTCTTAAACATTAGTGCAGGAAATGTTTATATTCATTTTATAAGTAATGTTGTCAGTAAATAATTGATAGAAGCTTAATAGAGGAATGGTGGGTATGTTCTATTAATATTTTAGAGTCTTTGTTGAAATTTATTTGAGAACTAGGCTGTTTTACTATCCTTTAACAGAGAAAAAACAGATGATTAAAAAATAGTGGAATTCAGAGCGGCGATAAGATCAGTAAATGACAGGAGGATTTGCTCAACTAGTCTCCATTTGATAACATTGGGTTTGCCCACCCCCCTCTGTTTTTCCCACTCAGTGCCCCACTCTATTGATCAAAGTCTCCCAATATGAAACTTGTTATTTATACTAATCTTTCCCTTCCCAAGAATTGTCTTTAACACTTAATGGCTTGGGACATTTATTTGTGTTCAAGTGACTATATAATCAGGAGTCAGGTGGATAGTTATTTTTCGGATGGCATGGGCCTGGACTAGTAACTCTAATTCCTTGTTCATAATGTGACTTAATTTATAAGGGTGGGAGCATAGTCCATGATTCATCCTGAAGTTATTTATTGGTGGAGCAGTAATTTGAGAATCTAAGCTATGTTCTCAAAATCCAAATTACTTCCCACCATTTTTCAGAACTTTACAAAATGAAATAGTGAAAACAATAACTTAAAACTGAAAACCTTAAATTATTTTCTGAGAGGAAGATTCATATTTGTTTTATAAATAATGTTGTCAGTAAATAATGAATCATTGGCAGTTTTATTCATGAAAAGTAAAGTGATTTATTTATGATCACTTCTTTCTCCAAACCCTATAGTGTTAATGGAGAAGATTATTTAATGTTTTTTATTTCCTTTCTGCTTCCTTGTGTCAAATCAAGAGGTAATGTTTTATGTATAAACTTCCACAAATTGCGAGTATCACCAGCTAGGTCAGCATGTATTGTCCCTGCTTTATTGCCCTTGGCAAGGTAACAGTGAGCTGCCCTCTTCACCTAATGAACATGATGAGTTACTCCTACAGGGACATCCTCATTTTATTGTTATTCTTTGTTGCACAACCAAGTGGTTTGCTGGCTATTTCAGTAGATTATTGACAATCGCATTCTTAAAAAGCTAAACTGGATAGTTAAAATTGTTCTGCCAAAGAACACAAAAAATAACAGCAGGAGTAAGCCACCAGGTTTCCATTAGGATTACCATGTCAAGATGATATTAGAAAGCAAAAATAAATCTTCTTCTGTTACACTGGGATTTGAAATCTTATTTTAAGATCTTTAAAATCAAGACCACTAGACTATTAATCCACGAGTTAACCATATAACCAGTAGATTGGTCTCAATCAATACAAACCTCATTATTGAAAACACAAGAAATTGCAACTGCTGGAAAAGAAGCAATAAACTATCTGCTGGAGGGACTGAATGGGTGGATCAGCATCCTTGGAGCGGGGGTGGAGGAGAGGGGAGAGGAATTGTCAACGTTTTGGGTTGAGACTCTGCAGAAGGGGGGGGGGGGGGAATAGCCAGAATAAAGAGGAAAGGGGCAGTTGTGTGACAGGATCCACAGTTCATTGGTGATCTGAGGAAAGGTGGGTGAAGGGTAGTTTTCAGAGTTGGAGGCAGGTGCATTATAAATGGAGAAAGACTAAAGGAAAAAAAAGGCAGGTGGAGCCAGGTGGGGTAAGAGGAGAAGATGGAGGTGATAATTAAGCAGGGACACAAAGGCTGTATGTGCTGGAATCTGATAAGTAAGGAGTGTGTAAGAAGGAACTGCAGATGCTGCTTTAAACAGTGGACACTAAATGCTGGAGTGACTCAGCGGGACAGGCAGCATCTTTGGAGAGAAGGAATGGGTGATGCTTCGGGTCAAGACCTATCTTCAGACTCTGAAGAAGGGACTCAACCCGAAACATCACGCATTCCATCTCTCCAGAGATGCTGCCTGTCCTGCTGAGTTACTCCAGCTTTTTGTGTCTATCTTCTGAGAAGTAAGGAAACTGATAATTGAAACCGTGAGAGTATAGATGAATGGCAGATGGAACCAGGACTAGATGGGGTTGAGTGCAGAACCTTGTGGGTGAAATGTGCATTTGGTAGTTGAATGGAATTGGTAGGGGTGAGGAGAGAAAAATGGGTGAAGAGGGACTGCAGGAGGGGTGGGTATGGGAAAGGGAACAAACATGGTAGGACCAGAAGGAGGACAGATGGAGAAAACACATTTTAGGAAGGTGAGAGCAGAATGGGGAAAGATTGAAACATCCAAGTAGTTCAAAAGTACAATAACAGAATAATTGAATGAGGTAGAGTGGCAGCACCTCTGGGACAGGTGCGTGAAAAAGGTGAATGGTTCAAGAGTCCCATAGCAGTGTGGAAGAAGTTGTTCTTAAATTTAAATATTTCCAGTATTGTCTATCAGGTCGAAGAGAGAAAGGTGTGACCAGCCTTAATGCACCATCAAGATGGGCTGGATGGAAGGAAGGCTTATAGTAAATGTCAGTGCATAGTTTGCTTCTGATATGGAGACAGTGACCTAGAAGAGGGAGGGAAGTGTCAGAAATGATCATTTGAGAACAGGGTGGAAGTTACGAGGAAAGGTAATAAAATTGCTGAGTTCCACAGGTGCAGGAGACAGCACAAATGCAGTCAGAGCCCTAACTTCATTCCTTTTTATTGGCTACGTGGAACAGTTCCTGCTCCAAACCTTCCCCCGTACCTCTTCCCAACTGGGCTACATCAATGGCTGGACTGGTGCTGCTTTCCGCACTAGCCATACAACTGTTGTTGGACAAATAACAGGTAATGATGAGTTAGAGTACAGGAGGGAGATTGAAAATCGGACTCAATTCTGCTTGAATAACAGTGTTGTTCTTAACGTTCACAAGAACAAGAAACTGATTGTTGACTTCAGTAAGGTAAGACCAGTGATCCATGACCTTGTCTTCATTGATAAGACAGTGGTGGAGAAAGTTAAAAGTTTTAAGTTCCTGGGTGTGCATATCTCTGAATATCTGTCCATTATCCAGCACATGAATGCAATCTCAAATAAAGCTCATCAATGCCTCTACTTCCTTCGAATATTGAGAATATGTGGTGTGTCAATGAATAGGTATATTGAGAAGATGTGGTGTGTCAAATTTCAATAGATTCATGGTAGAGAGAATACTGGCTGGTTGCATCATGGCCTGGTTCTTTAACTCAAACACCCAGGAACAAAAAGAGCAGAGACTGGTAGACAGATAGTGTGCACCATTGGAGGTGTTACTTTAAAGGCAGCCAATATCAAAGACCTACTTCATCCTCGCCCCACTTTCATTTCACTACTACTATGAAGAAGTTACAGGAACTTGAAAACAATGGCCACCAGGTTCAAGAATAGCTTCTTTCTGGGAACCATCAGCGTCTGGATAACACAACAATCTCCTCAACAACTATGGTCTTCAATGGAGTATATCTTTGTTTGCACTATGGACGTTGGCTTTTTTTTTTGCACTATATTATTTATCCTGTGTTATGATTATTGATTTATTGTATTTTTGATTATTATATACTTATTATTGTGTTTACCGACCTCTTAAGCATGGCAAGTATGAATTTAACTGTTGTTGTAGGTACAATTGACAATTAAACATTATTTACCTTAACTTCCACCCTGTTGTCAAAACTGGTTGCAATTGACATCCTAATATAAATAAAGGAATAAAGAACTACTTATTCTCAGAACACCTCTCAGAACACCTCTTAACATTGTTGCAATTTTTTTTAGGACCAGTCATTGTTGTTATCTAGAACATCAGCAACAAAATTGCACAGCAGAACAAAATAACTAACATTCACGTAGTACCTGTAACTTAATGACACATCTGAACACTTTGTTATTATACATGTAGATGGATATTATGTTTCAAGAAGAACAGCATCACTTTGAAACACACAGTAATAAACATCCATTTTACGTGAAAACCAATTTAGAAAAGATTTGTTACCTTATTCAAACATAAATAGTTCTTAAATAATACCTAGTAGTTGTACACAACACAGCCACTTTTTCTTCACACAGATGGACTCAATCCATTACATTTTTTCATGCTTGCATTCAAGTTTGCAGAGACTAAAGGTGTCATATAATTATGCCATGAGAACACTGCTAAGGAAACCTAGATGATGTAGTGCTAATAACATGTTTGTGGCTGCAGGAGTCAGTACTTTAGAAGCTCTCCTAAGAAATCATATGTATAAATTCATTTGCAGGATAAATGACTCGAAAAATGTAATTATTGTGGCTTTATAAGGTTTAGCATTACACACTACGAATCCCAGTTGTGGAGACACTGGTATCGTTGTCTCGTTGTAGGACATTGATCATTCTTTTTTATTCTGGATTTTAATTCATGCATTGTGTTTTTTAAAATATATAATTTATGATGCTTTTATGTGATATACTAAGATTTTATATGTACTTTATGATGTTTTTAATATGCAATGTATTTTTATGTAATGTTGTCCCTGGTCTGGACCTTGAGTCCGAAATAAAGTTTATTATTATTATTATTATTTATAATCGCTATTCCTGTCTCTGGTTTACCCCCAGCCCTTCTCCCACTGTTACCCATGCCTCCTGGCCCCATCCCTGCCTTCTCACAAACGCCTCCTGGCCTGTCCCTGCTCTCACACTAATATTATACCTGCTCTTCTGGCCCCATCCCTGCCCTCACTGGCATTATTCCTGCCCTCACATTGGCGCCATCCCTGCCCACACACTGCCACCTACTCACTACTCCCTCGCTGCCACCATCATTGCCCTCACTGCTGCCATCACTGCCCTCACTGCCACCATCACTGCCCTCACTGCCACCATCACTGCCCTCACTGCCACCATCATTGCCCTCACTGTCACCTGCTCGCTGCCACCATCACTGCCCTCACTGCCACCATCACTGCCCTCACTGCCACCTGCTCGCTGCCACCATCACTGCCCTCACTGCCACCATCACTGCCACCATCACTGCCCTCACTGTCACCTGCTCCACCATCACTGCCCTCACTGCCACCATCATTGCCCTTACTGCCACCATCACTGCCCTCACTGCCACCATCACTGCCCTCACTGCTCCACCATCACTGCCCTCACTGCCACCATCACTGCCCTCACTGCCACCATCACTGCTCTCACTGCCACCTACTCGCTGTTCCCTCACTGCCACCATCACTGCCCTCACTGCCACCATCACTGCCCTCACTGCCACCATCACTGCCCTCACTGCTCCACCATCACTGCCCTCACTGCCACCATCACTGCCCTCACTGCCACCATCACTGCCCTCACTGCTCCACCATCACTGCCCTCACTGCCACCTGCTCGCTGCTCCCTCACTGCCGCCTACTCACTGCCACCTACTCACTGCCGCCATCACTGCCACCTACTCACTGCCGCCATCACTGCCACCTACTCACTGCCACCTACTCACTGCCGCCATCACTGCCACCTACTCACTGCCACCTACTCACTGCCGCCATCACTGCCACCTACTCACTGCCACCTACTCACTGCCGCCATCACTGCCACCTACTCACTGCCACCTACTCACTGCCACCATCACTGCCACCTACTCACTGCTCCCTCGCTGCCGCCATCACTGCCCTCACTGCCACCTGCTTGCTGCCTCTGGCCAGGGGGCGGTGCTGACGCATGCGCGCCGTTGGCGGTGACGTCAGTGCCAGCTGTGTGCGGAGCTCGAGCGGCGGAGCAACGGCAGCGGCGGCGGCGCGAGGCCCAGCCCAGCCCAGCCCAGCCCAGCCCGGCTCCATCCACACCCACACCCGCCCTCGCCTCACCTCCTCCCGGCCCGGCATGGACACGCTCAGCTCCGGAGACCGTCCGCACACCCCCGCGTCACAGGTACCGCGGGCCGATGGGGGGCAAATCTCTGCCGATCATCCTCCTTCCCCGTCCAGACCGACCTAGTGTCTCCCCAGCCCCGTCTTCTCACCCTCACCCTGAGCACAGCACCGCACCGTGCGCCCCTGTCCGATCCTCCCCCTGGACAGCTCCCTTCTCAGTCTCTCCCCGTTCATCCCATCCTCTCCCCGTGCATCCCAGCCTCTCCCTGTACATCACCTCCCCTCCCCTCGCTCACCTCTCCTCGCTCACCTCTCCTCACCCCTGAACAGCTCCCCTACCCCTGGAGATCCCATCCTCTCCCCGTTCATCCCATCCTCTCCCCGTGCATCCCAGCCTCTCCCTGTACATCACCTCCCCTCTCCTCGCTCACCTCTCCTCGCTCACCTCTCCTCGCTCACCTCTCCTCACCCCTGAACAGCTCCCCTACCCCTGGAGATCCCATCCTCTCCCTCTACACCCCTCCTCTCCCTGTTCACCTCCCTCTCCCATCATCCTCCCTCTCTCATCCTCATCCTCCTCTCTCATCCCCACCCCCTCTGTCCCATCCTCATTCCTCCCTCTCTCATCCTCATCCTCCTCTCTCATCCTCATTCCCTCTCTCCCATCCTCACCCCCTCTCTCATCCTCATCCTCATCCTCCTCTCTCATCCCCACCCCCTCTCTCCCATCCTCATTCCTCCCTCTCTCATCCTCATCCTCCTCTCTCATCCTCACCCCCTCTCTCCCATCCTCACCCCCTCTCTCATCCTCATCCCCTCTCTCCCATCCTCATCATCCTCTCTCATCCTCACTCCTCTCTCCCATCCTCATCCTCCTCTCTCATCCTCATCCCTCTCTCTCATCCTCAATCCTCCCTCTCCCATCCTCATTCCTCCCTCTCCCATCCTCATTCCTCCCTCTCCCATCCTCATCCCCCTCTCTCATCCTCATCCCCCTCTCTCATCCTCATTCCCTCTCTCCCATCCTCATCCCCCCATCCCCCCTATCCCACCCTCACCCCTCTCTCCCATCCTCACACCTCTCTCCCATCCTCACCCCCTCTCTCCCATCCTCACCCCCCTACATCCCCCTCTCCCTTCATACATCCCCTCACCCTTCATAAATCACCCCTCTCCCATTTTTCATTACCCCTCTCCATCTTTCACCCCCCCCTCTCCCCGCATATCCTGCTTCTCCCATCTTCTCTACCTGCCCCCCCCCATATATCTTCCCTCTCCCATTCTTCCTTCCCCTGCACATCCTCTTACTCCATTCCACCTCCTCCCTATATCCCCTTGTTCCAAACTTCTACACTGCATACATTTCCTCCTACTACATCCTTCCAACTCTCCATACAATCCTCAACCGTCCTCCCTCTCTTGCATCGCCAAATCGCTTTCTGGTCCCATTTCTTCATCCTCCTTAATGAGAGCTCTTTACCCTTTCTCCTACACCCCCTGACACCTGGTCCCTTTTCTGTCTGAGGGTTTTGCTGCACATTCTTCACACTATCCTCTTTCCTCCCACTCCTCAAACAGCAACTCCCCTGAACTCTCTTCGTGCTTCACCTCACATTTTACCCTGCTGTTCTAATAATGATGATGGATGGCGGGAGAGTCAAATTGAGGTCAAGGGAAGGGAGCAGGATGACAGCAAAGCAGGATCGTTCTTTTTTTTTTGCTTATTGTATCACTTTTGTTCAAGGGCTGAGGCACTTCCTGTTTGATTGGAACGATAAATGAAAGACAGTCATCTCGCTTGTCACTCTCTGTCCCATCTACTCTCACCCATCTACTCTCACCCATCTACTCTCACCCATCTCTCTCTCCCTCTCCCTCTCCCCCTCCCTCTCACCCTTGGATTATGGTTCTGAAAGTGAATTATTAATTTACTGACAAATGTGTAATTTATTGTCTGCTGTTATAGGGAGGATAATCTCTATTTTGTACATGGATATTGTGTACAGTTGCTTGCCTTGACAGAACTTCAGGCCCAGGCAGAGATGGGTCGAAGGTATTACAGTGTGAAGCTTTTCATTAATGCAAATGTCCAGTTCAGTGATGTCTAGTTGAGAGCTGTAAGATAACAATGTACTGCGTCAGACAGGAAGTTATTGTGGCAAAGCTCCATCTGCATCAGTGGTAGAAATTGATTTTTGAGGTTAGCACATAAGGAACAGGGGAAATAATGGCTTATATTCAGAAAAGTGATGACAGCAGAGCTTTTTTGCAAGTTTGAATGAGCAGTAGATAAAGATTCAACATCTAAAGCGATATAACTGATTCCAGGAGATTATCTAAATTGTGAACCTAAACTGCCAGAGCATACTAATGTTTCCTTAATATCTGTTGCTGAGACATTTTGCAATCACCTTGACCCACTTAACACTTCATCTTCCCAGAGGACAGTCACTAATTGGTTCAGACAAATGTATATTTCAGGCAAATGGTAGATTTGTGGATCTCTTTGTGAGCTGAGTAGTGAGGCTCAATTGTTATGCAGCTATCTTCTTGATCACATTTGACCTTGGTGATTCCTTTAGGACTCGCTTGTTTTTTGACCATTTTGATGAACTGGCTATATATACTTGTTCTAATGTTTTGTGTTGGTTTTCAATTAGATTTATACCAGTTGTTGAATTTTATTGTTAAGTAAATGGCAGCTTTATGGTGTTATCATATCATAATATTTTATTATTCAAATCTTGTGCTATGTATAAGGACTGTTTTCAATAGCTGTAATCAAGGTCCATGTGATGGTCTTTGACAATGAGGGTCTGATCCTTTGTCTGGTGTGTTTTGTAATCCTTCAATAATGTGTTTCGGGCTTCTTCCCTGCAGCTGATTTTTACCACAACCACTTTACATCATCCTAATTTTTTTTTTACTGAATGTGATTTTCTGCTCTACACAGTTATGAAGCAATTTTTAAAGAAATAGAAGTTTCCAAATATTTGGGTAACTAACAAATTAGCTTGTACGTATCAACTTCATAGTGAGGTTGTGAAGCAGAGAGACTTGGGGCTAAAACATATAAACCGTAAAGTAGTTAATAAAGCAAGTTAATAAAACTTCTTTATTTCTCAAGTGCTTATTTCCTGAGCAATAAGTCACAATTGAAAAACAGAACTTTGAAAGAGGAATGGATTATGAAAGGAGGGTTTTGCTGCAATTGCTGGTAAGACCACATCCAGAGACGCTGAGCTGCTCCAACACTTTGTGTCTTTTTCTTTAAACCAGTATC
This sequence comes from Malacoraja senta, assembly GCA_038087875.1. Classification (NCBI taxonomy): domain Eukaryota; kingdom Metazoa; phylum Chordata; class Chondrichthyes; order Rajiformes; family Rajidae; genus Malacoraja; species Malacoraja senta. The sequence continues at coordinate 9,493,496 of CM075990.1, read as the reverse complement.
TGCAGTTCCTTGTGTCTCCATTTTACTGCTCCACTCTCCAAATTCCCCTCAAGGTACACCTACTTTGAAGATGTCCACCTCCTTTCCCCAGGGATTTTGTGAGATCCTCTCTCACCTCCCGCTTTGTGATTCTTGCTGCTCTCCTGCTCTTCGACCATATTTTACAAAGACGCTTTCCCCTACACTCATTTTCTCCATTTCTGGAATACCATGTATTGTTATGCTCATGTTTGAGAGGTAACATTGGAGATGATTCAGCGATTGTTTACAAAGTTGATTCCTGAAGTGAAGGGATTTTTATTGGAGCAATCGGACGTCAGCTTATAGGAGTACTGAAAAATGACTGATGACTTTTTGTTACAAACAAAGGCCATTTCAAAAGCAATTACTTAATTTTTGTTAGGCTATATGTTACATTGTTTTATAGGGTGTAGTTGCACAAGTGTCAATAGAAATGATCGCTTGTCAATTTCAATGCCCACCCCTGGTTAAAGGTAGCAGCTGTGTTCCTAAGAGACAATGGTGTCTGATTAATGCAGGGAGTAGAAACATAGTCAAGTCAATTTTATTCCTATAGCACATTTAAAAACAACTCTCGTTGACCAAAGTGCTTTACATTAGTGCAGGTACTCACATGCTACAAACAGTGGTACATAGATAGATCAACAATACATACATAAATACATACATACAGCACTCCCTCAGAGGACCTCAAGAAAGGCTTGAGAGTAGAAATAAGTTTAAAGTCTAGACTTAAAAGAGTTGATGGAGGGGGCAGTTCTGATGGGAAGAGGGATGCTGTTCCATAGTCAAGGTGCTGCAACCGCAAAAGCGCGGTCGCCCCTGAGCTTATGTCTAGACCACGGGATGGTCAATAACCCCAAGTCGGCCGATCTGAGGGACCTGGAGGTGGTATGGTGGGAAAGCAGATTTTTGATGTAGGTGGGGGCAAGCCCGTTAAGGGCTTTGTAAACAAAGAGAAGGAGCCTGAAGTTGATTCAGAACCGCACTGTCATTTTATTGTCCTATATACCGTCCAAAACAGTTTCTTGTTCTCTCCTTGTTAATTTCCAAAGTAACTTTGAAGTTGTTATCCAGTTTTCAATCAAAACCAATTTGGCCCGTGTAATTCAAATAGTTTTTCCCTAATTCATGACTCATGTGATATCGAATTCATGTTAATGACATACAAATTATAGCATAACTGCCTGTACTTAAAATCACTGAATAAAATGATTGCAGTTTCAATTTACAGATTCATTGAGATTTAGGACCACGTTAGATCATAGGATTATGCTTGGGTAAATAATATAAATCAATGTTGTGAATCACTTCAGGCACCAAGTGAGAAAAACGTTCGAAAAGTTTGATAGACCAGGCAGCATCTATAGGGAAAGAACTTTGTCTCTGCAGAGATTTGCCTGACCTGCTGACTATTTCCGGCACTTTCTGTTGTGTCAGATTTCTAGCATTGGTAGTTTATTGTTTTTCTCTGCACTTTACAGGAATAATAAAGTATTACAATATGGAAACAGGCCATGTCCTCCAATGAACATTCAGTATTCTTTCTGTTGAAGAACCACACAGTAAATGTATAATTCTAAATATGATATCTGATTTCAAACCTCAATATCAGCTTGGCTGGGCTGAACACTATTGACTCCATTGAAAAGATTGTACTACAGACTTTGGTCAAGCTGTACTACAGACTTTGGTCACATAATATAGATGCTGCTTCAGTGGAATTTGCCAAGCTAATACTCATTGGTCTATTGTTGTATATGTAAAAGATTCCTTGGTACAATTGACATTGTGTGGCTACAGTAAGGCACCAAACTTTATGTAAGATAGAATGACAAACCTAATCTAATTAACAGATTCACATTATATGTTTCGATAGGGAGATTTTCTGAGCAGGAAGCTGTTACCTGATTCCCCAGGTCATTGTGTATGAGATCCCTAGGGGTTAATTATTTATAATGTGCTTGCACAGAGGGATATAACTTGTCTGCATGCTGAACACTAGCAGGGACAGAAGTTGCAGTGTTATAACTTGCTCATTTGTGTTGGTTTTTCATGTTTTTAACTATTAGTCTACAATAATTAAAGTAATATGTCTGAAGAAGGGTCCTGTCCTGAAACATCACCTGTCCATTCCCTCTCCAGATGCTGCTTGCCTGCTGAGTTTTTCCAGCATTTTTTGTTTTTCTTAAGGTTCTGGCATCTACAGTTTCTTGTGTCTCAATTATGAGATAGAATATTGGAAGCCTGGATTGCATTAGCTGCTATTATCTAGTTGGTGTTGCAGATCCAAAAAAAACCTTTTCATTGGGATGGTTAAGGCAAACACTTGTATGAGAGGAACCCATGCCTGACAGCTAAGAAAGTAAATGCGCTGATGTGCTTTCTTGATCGCCACATGACGTGAAGGGACCAGGTTAGGTTGTATCAATTGATATAACAATTGAGTTGGTATTCTACTTAGCCACACAGTCATGGAGTTACAAGAACTACATTAATGAACTGAGCATACAATCCTGAGGGGCACCAGTGTTGAGAGTCAGGATGGTGGAAATGTTATGACCAATTCTAACTTGGTTAGATGTCCAGTTGCCAGTTGCAGATGGAGGCCCCAATGCCAAGATTCAGAATTCTAGGGATGTTTACTAGGTATGATAGTGTTGAAGGCTGAGCTGTAGTTAATGAATAATATCTTTTCATAGATGTTCTGATAGTTAACGTGATCCTCGGCTGAATGCAATGCAGGAGAGATGTGGTCTTCCGTAGCCCTAATTTTCCTGTATGCAAACTACAATGGGTTTAGATTTTCTGGCAGACTGGTAACATATGGGGTCATTATCAATCTTCAAAGCACAGTGCTGTAGGTTAGAGGTTAGTTGAGGTTAGAGCTACTGGTCATTAGTTATTCAAGCAGGTCACTGTATTTTTCTTGGGGACTGTAATGGGGGTTTCCTTGAAGCAGATGGAAATAGAAGACTGTTGAAGTGAAAGGTTGAAGACTTCATTAAAGGCAGTGGCCAGTTGATTGGTAAACAGTGTCAAAACTGGTCCAGGGACTCCATCCAGGCCAGCAACTTCCTGAGAGTTTGCCTTTGTGAAAGTAGATCTGGCTTCTTGACTATTGCAATCTTCAATTGGTTGGCAGGTAATGTGACATCCAACTTAAGCCCACTATCTGCTGGAGTGGGGTCACATTTTGAGTCTGACTACTGTTTCTCTTGTGAAGATAGAAGGCAGTAACAAATATTTTCTGGGGGTTGGCTTAGTTTTTAAAATTATTCTCCCAGGCTGTTAAGATCCCAGTTCCCAGTGCAATGCATTTAAATCTCTGTAATATGATGATGACATTTTGCTTAAAAAAGTGCATTGGTACAAATGCTGACCTTTGCAGCATACTTCATTATAATATCTGCCAGGACTAATTGAACACATTTCTTGAGCATGATTAATATAGATCAGACAAAATTTAAAAATAATTTGTCCTTGTGTTAATGTTTGAAGTAAGAATTTTGTGATACTTTGCAATATTATATTATTTACCTGACACAAACAGATTTTTCATAAATAATATTCTGTTCATGTCCTACTATGGCATTAATTTTGTGTTTGAATCAACCTGGCTTTAAAAAATCAAATTACATGAACTTAAAAATCAGGAGTCTGCATTTCTTTCTTGCACAAATCTTTATAGATTGTAAAATTGCTTTTTTTCCCCACTCCCTCTGTAGATCATCATACTTGAGTGCAGAAATAGCCTGCCTTAGTTGTATTTGATGAATATTTTCTGCTTCTTTGTGGCACATAATTGTGTTTTTACCAGTAACTACATGTTTTGCAAATTCATATTGAATGCTGTATAGTCATGGCAGAAGTAAACGAGAATTTCTGTTTTAGGTTTGCACTTTAGAAGTTTACTTTCAAAATACTTGTTTAAAATTTAATTTTGTATGCTCCAGTTTAAAACTGAAATCCCCAGCTCCTGCATATAGCACATCGTTCTCCGCCACCTCGAACATGATCCCATCACCAGTCACATCTTCCCATCCCTACCCATTTCCCTTCTGTGGAGACCGCTCCCTTCGCAATGCCTTGGTTCACTCTTCCCTTCCCACCCAAACCACCCGCTCCTCAGGTACTTTCTCTTACAACCACAGGAGAATTAACGCCTGTTCCTATACATTATTTGGAGTACTGTGTTCAGTTATGTAGGATGTTGAGCTGAAAAGAGTGCAGAGAAGATTTAAGGGCCTGTCCCACTTTCACGACTTAATCCAAAACCTCTGCCGAGTTTAAAGGCCCTAAAAAAAAAGTCTGCCCATGAACTAACTACGAGTAAAAAGTTGCAATTTTTTTCATCCCGACTTTTTTTACTCGTGGCCATTTTTCATCGGGCTGGAAAAAATGTCCCGACTTACCTGATGCCCGGGTACCTACGGCTAACATAACGAGCCTCTACGAACTCCTACGGCTTCCTACGGACTCGTTACGAACATTCTGTGTTTGAATCAGGGGAAAACTTGGGATAATTCGTGAATTACCTCGTGAAAGTGGGACAGGCCCTTTCTAAGAACTTGAGGGGCTTTGCCATCTGGAGGGGTTATGCAGGCTAGGACCATATTCCTCGGTGTGCAGGAGGATGTGAGGTGATCTTATAGAGGTGGGTAAGATCATGAAGAGAATAGATAGGTTTATGCACATTTTATCCAGAGTAGGGGAATCAAGAACCAGTGGACATAGGTTTAAGTTGAGTGGGGAAAAAATTAATAGGAATCTGAGGGACAACTTTTTCACAAAGATTGTGGTGAGTATATGGAATTAGTTCCCTGAAGAGGTAGTTGAGGCAGGGACTATCACAATGTTTAAGAAGCAATTAGATAGGTGCATGGATAGGACCAGTTTAGAGGGATATGGGTACATGGCTAGGAAAGGTTTAGAAGGAAATTGGCCAAACACAGGCAGGTGGAACTAGCGTCGAAGGGGCATCTTGGTCAATATGTACAAAGTGCTAACCAACTCCCCCCACTTCCTTCCCTATTCCCTTTCCCCCAGCCCCTCTTCCCCTGTGCCCCACCTGGACTTGCACCCTTTTTCTCCCCTCCATTCCTCTCTATTTCTCCCCTCTACATTCCTTTGTCTAGCTTTACAATTGGCAACTCTTCAATGCTTGCCAGGCTTTGTTCTGCACCTCCTCTCTTCCAGCTTTCTTTCCCGTCCCGACCCTTCTTCAGCCATGATCACATTGAATGGCAGTGCTGGCTCGAAGGGCCGAATGGCGTACTCCTGCACCTATTGTCTATTGTCTATTGACCTGAAACGTCACCTATCCATGTTCTCAAGAGATATTGCCAGACCCGCTGACTTACTCCAGCACTTTGTGTCTTTTTTTGAACCAATTTATTCTCTTTTGTTGTGTGAACATTAGTGTTACTTCCTCTTCCACCTCTGTTCTTGTATAACATATAATTAAATTGCCAGCTATTGCTTCTCCAATCTTGCTCTCAAACTAGAAGCTTGATAGCATGAAAAAGTAATGATTTCACATTTATGTACTCTTCAGATTTAAGTGTGCTTTTCATCTCATAGCTGCAATCCTGAGGTTCCAACCCAGCCAAGGCTCATGATCGCATGTGTAAACCCACATCCGTTTGTGGCACCATGCACTGAAACTTTAATGTGCTTCAACCAATTGGCATCTATGACGTCAAATAAAATTCAATGTTATGTTTGGAACTGTATGGTATTGAAAATATCTGGGTTTATGATGACATAAAATCTCTCAATTTTGTACCATAATATCCACTTTGAAATTGCATTTCAGATGAGCAGGTTATCACTTTATTGTGCAATGATTCCCAGTGAATAGGAACAAGGGTAAAGTTTTTAAAACCCATTTCACCATTTATTTAGATCATGGCTGACTTTAAATCCAGTTTATGCCGCTCAATGAAGTTTATTCATTTTGATCCATATTTCTTAATAACCAAGCAAAATCCATCAGTCTCCGTCTCCATTTTAACTCCTAGTTAAAATTTTTGGGCCAACCTTTTTTGCCTGGATTTCAGTCCGTACTAGTCTCAATGATGAGAGTGCCTCGACTCTTCTGAAATTGGTGAAGTGTGGCTTCAGGAAACCCTGGGGAATTGTAAATTGGTCGAAATTGAGGTTTGGAAGATTCCAGTGGGTAAGGAGTCATTGTTGCCAGTTGTAGTCCTAGGACACTGCTTCTGGAATCCAAGCCTCAATCATTTTGAGCTGCTTTATCAACGACTGACCTTCATAAAGTTAGAAATGGGATGTTCGCTGATTGCACAGTGCTTGCATTTGAAGATGATGATGTTTGTGTATGTAAACATTAAGCCCAAGACCACATGCAGATGTAGGCTGATCAGTTGGAAGTAACATTTGCACCACACAAGTGCAAGGTAATGACCATTTTCAGCTAAACGGAGTTTAACCATCTACGCATGACAGGGCTCTTGCTTAACTTTTTTTCCCTGTTGCCAGCCGGGCAACCTCTGCAGCTTTTTAGGTTGCCAAATGACAGTTTAGGTGGTCATTTAAGACGGCTTGCATGACACGTGCGATAATGTGCTCGGACGAAGTGCGTAGTTACCAGTCGGAATTATGGTCAATGAAGCATTCACATATTATTTCTGCTTCAAATAAAGTCACAAACTAAACATATTCACCAATCAAGACATGATAGATACCACAATGACATGCAGCAAAATTACAATACAGTATCTCAACTCTTTTTACACGTTGCAATGAATGCAATTTCTATTATCTCTTTCCACTTCCAAACAAAAATATGGTTATTCAGCGTATGATCAACCTCGGTGAGACCAAGCGCAGGCTTGGCGATCCCTTCGCACAACACCTCCACTCAGTTCGCAATAACCAACCTGATCTCCCGGTGGCTCAGCACTTCAACTCCCCCTCCCATTCCGAATCCGACCTTTCTGTCCTGGGCCTCCTCCATGGCCAGAGTGAGGCCCACTGCAAATTGGAGGAACAGCACCTCATATTTTGCTTGGGTAGTTTACACCCCAGCGGTATGAACATTGGCTTCTCCAATTTCAGGTAGTCCTTTCTTTCTCCCTCCCTCCCCTCCCATTCCCAGCTGTCCCACAGCCTACTGTCTCCGCCTCTTCCTTTCTTTTTCCCACCCCCCACCCCTCCCGACATCAGTCTGAAGAAGGGTCTCACTCCGAAACGTCGCCTATTTCCTTTGCTCCATAGATGCTGCCTCACCTGCTGAGTTCTCCAGCATTTTTGTCTACCCATTCACACAAGTTCTGTTATCCCACTTTCCTCACCCACTCCCTGCACATTAGGGGCAATTTTACAGAGACAAGTTAACCTACAAAGCCAATGCGTCTTTGGGATGTGGGAGGAAATTGTTTTTGGTGCTAAAAAAGAAAGGCTTAAAGTAACCCAACACCTTCACTCTCTGTCCCTGAAAACTTCAAACAAAGCCAGAAATCTCGGGGTTATTATGGATTCAGATTTACATTTCGACAGTCACATCAAATCAGTAACAAAATCGGCCTACTATCACCTCAAAAACGTAGCAAGAGTTCTAACAAAGACCAAAAAATCTGAACACATTACACCAATTCTTAAATCCTTACATTGGCTCCCTGTATGTCAGAGAATTGATTTCAAAATCCTGCTGCTCACCTATAAATCACTACATGGTTTAGGGCCAAAGTATATCACTGACATGCTTCCACTATATAAGCTTTCTAGACCACTAAGATCTTCTGAGACCAATCTGTTAGTGATTCCCAGAGTAAATACAAAACATGGGAAAGCAGGATTTAGTTACTATGCAACAAATAGCTGGAATAAACTTCCTGAAGATTTAAGACTTGCCCCTACTTTCACCACTTTTAAAACAAGACTGAAAACTTTTATGTTTACTTTAGCTTTCAGCTAAATCTTAACTACATTGCACTTTTAACTTTTGCACTTTTCTATAATGCATTTTTAACTTTGCTTTTATTTTCTTTTAATTCTTCTATTTTATTTCATTTTATTATTTCATTTTATTGTATGACATGTTTTTATGTGAAGCACTTTGAGTCTGCCTCGTGTATGAAATGTGCTATATAAATAAAGTTGCAGTTGAAAGTTGCAGAGGAAACCCACATGCTTGCAGGGAGAATGTGCAAATTCAACACAGACAGTGCCTAAGAACAGGATCGAACACAGATCTCTGGCGTGTGAGGCAGCAAGTCCACCAGCTGTGCCACTATATTTTATTTTCCAACACACAAAAAATTATACGTTGATAACTTTGGTTATTAAAAAAAAAGAAACTATCCATTTTCAGTCTTAAATCTCTAAGTGACGCTATGTCCCCCTTTACAGCTACTGTATGTTTTAATTCAGTTCAAGGCTATTGGGGCAGTACATTGGCCATAAATTTGCTGCCTAAAATTGTCAGAGACCCAGAATTGATCCTGAATATGGGTGCTGTCTGTATGGAGTTTTGTTTTCTCGTTTATAACATTGCTTACAAAGTACTATGTTTACATATTCTGTTGTGCTGCTGCAAGTAAGGATTTCATTGTTCTAACTGGGACGTAAGAGAATAAAACACTCTTGACTTACGTTGCTGATGTGTGGGATAGAACTAGAGTATGGGTGATCGGTGGTCGGCGTGGACTCGGTGGGCCGAAGGGCCTGTTTCCACACTGTATCTTTAAATTAAACTAAAAACACTAAAACTAGAGAGAATGTAAAGAAGGGTTTCTACCCTAAACGTCACCCATTTTTTTCTATCCAGAGATGCTGGCTGCTCCATGGAGTTCCCCCACACAATTAAAACATGGAATAGTCTTCACCCTACCATAAGTACCAACCAGACGCAACTAAATTTAAGGTAGCTTTTTTTCCCCCAAGAACCCTTTTTTGCTTAAGTCCAAGTCAAGAGTTTTATTGTCATGTGTCCCAGATAGGGCAATGAAATTCTTGCTTGCTGCAGCACAACAGAATATGTAAACATAATACAGAACAGGCGATAAAAGTTTGTCTATATACTATAGACCATATATATACACAATAAATAAACAGATAAAATGCAATAGGCTGTTATTTTTCAGAGTTTGGAGTTTGGTGGTGGTAGGTCCACCAGTTTAAATTCCATTTCGAATATTTTTGGAGGACCTGGAAACCAAGAAGCAAGAGTTACTCCAGGTGAGGCAGCGACCTGACAGCAATGGCGTCCAGAACTCCCACAATGCAAAGGGTGGGAGAAAGTGGCCGACGCCGACCAGTTGCCATGGCAGTGCGCATGTGCAGGGCTGCACATGTGCACAACCACGGAAGATGATGTGCTTGGCGGCCGGCCGTGCCGAGCGGAGACCCGAGAGCTGAGAGCCGAGCGGAGACCCAAGACCCGAGAGCCGAGCGGAGACCCGAGAGCCGAGCGGAGACCCGAGAGCCGAGCGGAGACCCGAGAGCTGAGCGGAGACCCGAGAGCTGAGCCGAGAGCCTAGCGCCGAGCCAAGAGCTAGCGCCGAGCCGAGAGCCGAGACCCGGACACGGATGGCGGGCGGGTGTCCCGGTTGCTTGCCAAGCCGGGCAAAATGGCATGGCTTTTAGGTTGCCCGGTGGGACTGTAAGTTGCCATTGGCACCCGGGCAACCGCTAATTTCGAGCCCTGCATGATATTCAGTGCTTCTATTCTACATGAATGATCATGATCATCATTGTTTACCGTTGATTACAGCTCGTCCATCTTCCCGAACACACATTCCTTCCATTCTGGCTCACTTTGATCTGCATCAACAAAATGCAGAGCAGTGTCTCGTTGAGATCTTTTTGACTAGATCTTTAAAGCTGATACATATCTCTTTCTGAAAATTAATACCCTCTGAAGAATGTTTTTGGAGATCTTGCATATTTCAGAGTGCCTTTTTTGGACCAGCCAACCTCCATCACACATAGCAATACTGCCCAAACATTAGAGAATAGTTCAAGATGAGACACGCTGAAAGCCTTTTGCAGCCTTGGGAATGTATCAACATGCTTTATAATCACAGACTAATTTTGATTTATTATTGGCTTAGATTTAGTGATGTCAACCAGGTTAAACACTGATTGAAGCATTAAACAAAACTATATTTTGCAATAATACTGGAAGGAATAGATTCAGGACTGGACATGGCCCCTGCTTGGCCAGCCTTCACAAATGGGGCAGCAGCCCAACCCCACGGTGTGCTTGTGGAGAGCAGCAAACAATGCAACACATCATTGAAGCATGCCCTCAAAAAAGACTTAAAGGAGGACTTGTCACCCTTCACACAGCAGATCAAGAGGCAACTGCTTGGCTAAAGGACTTTGCATTCGCTAAATAAAACTGGAAGGAACTTCCAGAAAACGGAAAGAATGTTGTCTTTGATGAAGCATGCAAAAAGCACCTGATTGCTTAAACAGAAGATTATGGAGAATATCCAACACTTTCCCTGTCCAAAAATAAAATAAAATACAGGCTTGTAGTCAGCTAAGCACTCAGACTTTACTTGAACTGCTAAACATAGAAACATAGAAACATAGAAAATAGGTGCAGGAGTAGGCCATCCGGCCCTTCGAGCCTGCACCGCCATTCAATATGATCATGGCTGATCATCCAACTCAGTATCCTGTACCTGCCTTCTCTCCATACCCCCTGATCCCTTTAGCCACAAGGGCCACATCTAACTCCCTCTTAAATATAGCCAATGAACTGGCCTCAACTACCTTCTGTGGCAGAGAGTTCCAGAGATTCACCATTCACCACTTAAAATCTATTAAAATCATTTGAATTCATAGCAGTAGTGAGGAGTTGCAAAGTGCATTTCTGGTTTAATTATATGACCTTGCAGTGCTGTCATAATAACAATGTGAAGAGAGCTGGAACTAGATATCTTTTAAGTGTCCTAGCTGCATACTTTATTATAGCTATTTGAATCCTACAGTGGGTTCAATACATGCTGTGCAGTGACCTTAAAAAGAGCTAATTGAATCCATTATGTTCTTCTTTAATTGTTATGGTGGAGGATTCTGGAAGAAGGAAAGTTCCGATTTGTGACCAAATGTTGAAATGACTAAACAATGATAACTAATCATATATTGTACAGCATGGAAACTTTGGCCCACCAACTCTACCCTGATCACCCATTTATGCTGATCTTATACTAATCCTATTTTATTCTCCCTTCATTCCCATCATCTCCTCTACTGTCACTGACCGGACAATTTACAGTGGCCAGTTAACCTACCAATCCGCACGTCTTTGGGATGTAGGAAGAAACTGGAGCACCTGGAGGAAATGCATGCTGTCACAGGGAGAATGTGCAAACTTCCCTCTCAATCCCATTCTCTTGCCTTTTCCCCATTTTGAAAGGGACCCATTTATCCCTGCTCTTTGTTTCCTGTCTGCCAACCAATTTACTATCCATGTCAGTACCCTACCCTCAATACCATGTGCTCTAATTTTGCCCACCAGTCTCCTATGTGGGACCCTATCAAATGCTTTCTGAAAGTCCAGGTACACTACATCCACTGGCTCTCCCTTGTCCATTTTCCTAGTTACATCCTCAAAGAATTCCAGAAGATTAGTCATGCATGATTTCCCCTTCGTAAATCCATGCTGACTCATCCTGATCCTGCTACTGCTATCCAAATGTGCTGCTATTTCATCTTTTATAATTGACTCCAGCATCTTCCCCACCACCGATGTCAGGCTAACTGGTCTATAATTCCCTGTGTTCTCTCTCCTGCCGTTCTTAAAAAGTGGGATAACATTAGCTACCCTCCAACCCACAGGAACTGATCCTGAATCTATAAAACATTGGAAAATGATCACCAATGCATCCACAATTTCTAGAGATACTTTCTTAAGTACCCTGGGATGCAGACCAACAGGCCCTGGGGATTTATCAGCCTTCAGTCCCATCAGTCTGCCCAACACCATTTCCTGCCTAATGTGAATTTCCTTCAGTTCCTCCGTCACCCTAGATCCTCTGGCCACTAGTACATCAGGGGGATTGTTTGTGTCTTCCTTAGTGAAGACAGATCCAAAGTACCTGTTCAGCTCGTCTGCCATTTCCTTGTTCCCCATAATAAATTCACTTTTTCAGTCTTTAAGGGTCCATCTTTGGTCTTAACTCATTTTTTCCTCTTCACATACCTAAAGAAGCTTTTACTATCCTCCTTTATATTCTTGGCTAGCTTACCTTCGTACCTCATCTTTTCTCCCCATATTGGCTTTCTAGGTATCTTCTGTTGCTCTTTAAAAGTTACCCAATCCTCTGGCTTCCTACTCATCTTTGCTATGTTCTTCTTCTCTTTTATTTTTATACTGTCCCTGACTTCCCTTGTCAGCCACAGTCGCCCCTTACTTCCCTTGGAATCTTTCTTCCTCTTTGGAATGAACTGATCCTGCACCTTCTGTATTATTCCCAGAAATACCTGCCACTGTTGTTCCACTGTCATCGTTGCTAGGGTATCTTTCCAGTCAACTTTGGCCAGCTCCTCCCTCATGGCTCCATAGTCCCGTTCAACTGTAATACTGACACTTCCGATTTTCCCTTCTCCCTCTTAAATTGTGGATTAAAATGGAGGCTTTTGGGATTACTTTGCCTTCTCCACCAACTCTGATTTTATTCACTCTGCAGCGGATGGGCATGCTTTAAGCTAACAGCTCAAAAGACTGGAATTCCTTCCTTATTCTTCCCCAGCTCTTAGCCTCTCTTTTAAGATTCTCCTTGGTTTGTTTGTCATCTGTTGTAATATAGCAGTTTGTGACTTGGTGTCATAATATTCTTATCTGTTTCAGGATATTTTGTTTTCGAGCTTTATGGGATATGGGTGTTACTGGAAAAGTCCATACTTCATTGCCTTTGCGAAGGTGATGCTGGGTCAGCCTCTTGAATTGCATCAGTTGTTATGTAAAAGGCTCTGAGAAAACGCTAGTTATTAAGTAAGCCGTGTCTACTGTACGAGAAGAACTTAAAAAAAAAGGAATAAAATTGCAGTTTAAAAACAAAGTACGTGTTTGGTGAATATGTTTCAAAAAGCACATTATGCTAATGCAGCTCAGTTTGCTCTAGAACACATGGAATTTGCATTGTTCGAAAATTCATGTGCGAACTGACTATGAAATGTAACTTTCTTCAAATCAAATTGAGTCATGTTGAGTGTGGACTATAAAGTTATGGTAATAGTGGTATATTAATGAATATTAGTGCAACTTACTTTCTTATATTTTGATGGGTTACAGTAAATTGTGCTATTCTGCAATGGGGCACCGTCTTGGAATAATAATAAATGAGAGTATACTGATCAGTATTTACAGTGTTGAGAATTAGCAATTGTTTCCTTTTTTAATCAAAATTCTTAACATTTGGTGAGTACTTTTGGTCCTCTTTAATTCTAGGAACTATACATTTGGATTTAACTCCATGCCAGCTTTATTTAGTTGGGAATATACTTTTTACAGTTCTTACTGAGTAAAAGGATTTGAGCTTAAGACTTCAAACCTGGCTCAAAACATGATCTAGTAGGCAGCAGTAGTTGTTGATTTGTTATGTTCTCAAGTCCTCCTGAAAGGTGAGAGTGGGACAGTAACATCCCCTCTGATTCATGAGAACCCCTGCTCCATTACCACTCGCAATAGAGGAGCAACATTCAGGATAGCAGCGAGAACCTCATGTTCATACTGCACAAAGGCTCTGTGTAAATATTGGAAACAGCACACAACCTCACTAATCACCCATCAGTTTTCACTGACAGGCACCGACTGCTCCATCTGCAGTTCCTGTGTGGGCCTCATCAGAACCCACAAAACCCAGACAGGAGAGGAGGCAAGCCATCTTTGATCCGAAGGGAAGTCCTGAAAAGATTTACAGAACTGAACTGTGCTTCAACTTCTGGCATAATTCCATAACTTCGATAACCTTATCTAACATGTATTATGTTATATACGTATACATATCTATAAAAGTAAAATACTGCTGTGGGAAATGCTGAAAATGGTCAATAAAGATTTTTGGAGAGAGAAAAGTTAATGTTGCAGTTGTGAGATAAATTTACCTATCATATTTTTAAATTTTTCAACTGATTTGTCCCAACCTATTTCCATTGTCTTTTATGTGAAAAAGGTACTTCTTAATTCCACGTGAAAGTGGCATAACTCTAATTTAAAGATTTTGACAAAGGAACATATAATTTCTTCATCCATTTAAATCTCTCCATGAGATTAGCTTTCAACCTTTTAAGCTTAAAGAAATAACATCCATGTTTGTGACACCTGACATAATACAATGGTATAATTGTAATGAACCTGTGGTATCCCTCCTGAAGATAGACACTAAATGCTCGAGTAACTCAGGCAGTATCTCTGGAGAGAAGGAATGGGCGGCGTTTCGGGTTGAGACCCTTCTTCAGTCTTTCTCCTTTAAGTTTAACATGAGTATCAGCAGATGCCTCAGATTTTACCCCTTTACGTTCCCATTTCAGTGAATTTCGACCATGTCTTAATGCCGAGTTCTTTCACCACCTTTATATCCATTCCTTCAGTCAGATGTCTTCACTTTTTTTTTCCATCTTCTGTACCATTAGTCCACCGGTTCTTCTTCCTATGTCTTTAATCAGGTGTTTTATGATACTGGTGTGCCATTGATTGCACACATTTTACATTCCATTTAAACACTTGTCATCTTCTGAAATTTTGAACTTAAAGCACACAGCTCACCAAGAGCTTACTAATGTTGTTATTAAGCCAGTTGATGAGTAGTGCAGTCGTTACAGGCATATCAATCTCTATCTTGCAGAGGCTGAAGGTCAAATTACTTAAACCTCTTGATGTATTTCACTGGACCATGATTTCGTTATAGAGTATCAGGCCATTGTCTGATCTTATTTTGTCTGTAGATCTTCCTCCCCTACATTCTCCTCGCCTGATACCAGCTTCTCACGCCCCCTTGCCAACCCCCCCCCCCTCTCCTTTAACATCCTCCTGAGATCTAGAAGCAGGACTTTTCTGGGAGACTTATTATTTCAGCCTGTTCATGTCCCACAGAACTAATCATTTTTCTACTCTGTCATTTGGCTCCATATCCTTTCTCTTTCCATCTACATAATTTGGTTTTCTGAAGCCCTCCACGACTTTAACTGTTTTTAATTTTGTGTTTCCAGATGGATTACTTTTGGCTTTTATGTGCAATCCCTGTATGGTACATCCCTATTCAGGTCACTTCTACCTCTTCTATTTCCAATACACTGCTAATTGTGTTGATGCTCTTTTCTACACACACACTGAACTAAAAACTACATCCCAAAGATATCACCTGTGCTACCAATGTATACATTACTCTATCTTTTGTTGCTCCATCTACAACATTTCTCTTCCTTCTGTTAACACCACAAACATGATCTGCTTCCAATTTCCTGTTAATTTGATTAACCGTCGCATTCTTAGTTTGACAAATCTTGTCTTCACTATTCTACTCTGAGCAGATGAAGCCACATTTATGAATAGAGAAACAGACTTAACTTTTTAGGTCAGAGGCTCTACATCACAACGTAAACTTGGCTTCACTTTCTACAGCCATGTATGTTTCTCCTGGATGCTTTAGTTTTCTCTCACATCCCAAAGGCCGGCTAATTGGAAGTTTGGTCGGCTGCTGTAAATTAAACCGCGTGTGCGTGGGCCACGGGAGAACCAGAGAGTGTTAATGAGCATGTGTGAGAGAATAGATTACAGATAAATAAGTTTGGAAATGGATATTGGTAGCATCACCATAATTTTGTATAAGCAACGGTGTGATCATTTTTTTAAGACGTATTTATGTG
Organism: Malacoraja senta; assembly: GCA_038087875.1. Classification (NCBI taxonomy): domain Eukaryota; kingdom Metazoa; phylum Chordata; class Chondrichthyes; order Rajiformes; family Rajidae; genus Malacoraja; species Malacoraja senta. Next base: position 9,477,629 of record CM075990.1, on the reverse strand, counting down.
ATGATTAAACATTAAGCATAGTTTGATTTATTGTGCATCTAAACTGTTTCCAAGATGCTGCCAGGACACTCATGAATGTCATCAAATTGATTGAAGATCACATTTATTTATGAATAGACTAATTTGCAAAGTCACTTGGCATATCTGTATTGGAAGCAAGAACTAAAAACCTAGAGGGCATTTTAAAAGCTGTGTCAAAATTCTGATCAGCTGGATTCCAAATTGGCATTTTGTCAAAGTAGGTTACATTAAAAAAAAAGCCATACAGTTGAATTTCCACTGTTTCTGATAAATCTGCATTCATAATTTTGTGTGTAATGGACTCTATATGCCCATATCCATTGAGAGAGTCATATAGCATGGAAACAGGCCCTTTGGCCCAACTTGTCCATGCTGACCATAAGCCCCATCTACGCTAGTCCTACCTGCCCGTCTTTGGCCCATATCCCTCTAAAACATTTTTAGAATTTGAAATGTTGGTATTTCTTGATCTAGGTAGTGAATGTACAATTAACCAGCTATTGCTTCTGTACTACACGACTTTTAGTAGGATTTTAACATGCCTGAATGTAACACCACTGTAATTGTAACCTTTGTAACCTTTGTTTATGCTAGGAAAAGATGTTTGGTAACTAGTCGTCTACATTGATTCATGAACATTTGTATAGAATATGAAAAGGGTTGTGCATCATTTTACAGATAATTCATTTATTTTCTTTAATGTTTGCATTGGTAATTAAAACTGATCTGAATTCTTCAAGACAAGTTGGGGTCAGAAAAATTAGAAGTTGGAATGATAAGTGGAGATGGAGGCAAATGGGAAGAGAAAAAGAAATAGAGGCGATGATAATGGTCAGTGAGGTAGGGGGTGGAAAGGAAGTAGGAATGGTGTAGTTATTGTTAATGAGGAAAAATGCAGATTGGGCAATGGCAATGGTATGGGTTTCGATAACCTCTGAAATTCAAGTACAACCAGTAGTTTAATAAAGGAGTAATTGGCATCTATAGAACGTAATGTGGGAAAATAGGGAGGGTAAAGAAGGACTTTCAGCTTATCCCTTTTATGAATAGGTAGGCAACGGAGATGAGGGATGAGTTTGCTGAATGATAGAGGGAATGTAGAACACGTTAGGGAAATAGATCAGAAGTAAAGGCTATATGTTCTCACTGATGGTGATTCATAGATAATTCCCAATGCCCTTAATGTGGTTTAATGTTGAAATACTGCTCTTCAAAGCTGAATATTTCTCATTCAGTGGTGCATAAAGTCCTAATTATTACTCAGTAAGTGGGATTAACATTTCTCAGAATAGCTAATGTTGAGGATTGGTTTGTTTAATTACCTGTAGGATCTTTGGATCTTTTTAAAATGTAAGTTCTCAGTGTTTATAGTGCTTTTTAAAGATACCATACTTTCAGAATCCTGAATTAACTGGTTTATTTAGTGTGTGTGTACATCATTGAAAAATATATACATCGGTTTACACATTGTAAATGCCACCCTGAGCCAACCTACCCGCATTTTTTGTGTCTTGCTCTTTCAGAGTTTGCAGAATAGATTCAGGTACTTGATTGAATAGTTAAAAGCAATATTTTTCAACTAGTGATAGAATCTCTTACATCTGTAATACAAAGCAGCAAAAAGCTGAGGAATGAAGGGATAGCCATGGGTTATCCTGTCATAAATTAGCCACCCTTATTTTCTCAGTATACTGTATAAATACAAGTTCTGAAAAATATATGTTGGAGATTTTCTGACTGGAAAAAAGTTTGTAACATGATATGATTGCTGCTTTGGGGATATTAAAGTTCCTAAATAAGTTAACTGATATGCTACTCAATCTTGTTCAGATGGTAGAATCAGTAATTGTAGCCTGCACTTGTAGTGCTTTGGGGAATAAATACATAACTGCCATACAATAGTAGAGCATGATCAAAAGCTTGGATGAATTCCAGGCTACGTACCAGCATCAGAGTACTGCAGTCAAATAATTTAAATTAGTATCACTAATCTATCTTTTATGAGATAATTTGGGACCACATCTAGTATGTAATATCAAAGGGGGCAATTTTGCTCTGGCCTGTTCGGTATCTAAACATGCCTATGTGAATCCATGAAAGAACAATCAAAGTTAGTCCCAATATCCCAGTGCTTTCATCATAGCCTTGCACATGAGACCTCATTATGCCTGATGCTCATTGAAAGTTGCTACAGCATTTTTGATTGCCCCACCCACTGATTATGTTCCAGGTCGTGACAACCTGCAACTCACAGTGTAAAATAAATTTCCTCAGTCACAAACAACGCCCATTCTTTTGGCAGCTACTTTAAGTGGGATTTCTGGTTACTTTAATTTGGTGGAGGGAACAGCTTTGCTCTTACTCTAAACTAAACTGGGGTGGGTTGGAGGTTTATGTTGGCAGGGGGTGGGGGTTGGGTGTCTGATTATGTTATGTCGCTATTTAGTTTGTATCTGGTAATTGGGTATATATGTTGGCTCTGTGAATAATGAGTGAAAGAGGGGGAACATCTACAGGATAAATCTGGTTCAGAATGGGTGAGCATGTTTTACAGTCTCAACACCAGATAATGAATTGGGTTTAACTTCCACCAAAACAAATTTTCACTTGCATCAAAACAATGTTTTTCACTGTCTCTCAGTACATGTGAGAATAAATCAATATCAAATTTATAAATGGCACCATTTTTAATGAGAGGTTTTATTTGGGTTTGAACTATTCTTCCAATAGTGGTTGAGAGAATCTAAAGATGAAACTAGTTTTCAGGCAGTATTAATCTTAGCTGCTGAAGCTTCACTATAGATGATTTATTTGTTATCCTCTATAACATGCAATATACTACCAGAACCATTAATTTATAGTGATTAGCCAAATGAAATTGACTTGATTGTGTATCAAATAATGTGATGGAAATTGTATTATTGTTGATAGAAGAGCTACTTCACAGGTTTTGATTAATAATCTGTTTTGATTGTGACTTGTAAATTAAAAAAAATAAAAGAGTACTAAAGATGATAATGTTTGTTGCACATCAAACTTTTTCTATTTAAAAGAGAAAAGGAATTATCACTCCAATGTCTTCCAAGACAACATAGTAATTTCGACATGGGACCTTCTAAGCAGTGAGAACATAAAATGGTTATGACAGAATGGTTGAATAGTGCAACTCTGCACTTTTTATTGGAGCCTGCCAGGAAAATATTTTGGAGCACTGATATCTGAGAAATAACAATTTACTGAAGAAACCATGTTAAATTTATTTCCTTTGCAGTTTGCAAAGTAAATACACAGCAAGTGGTTGATTGTGACAAATGGACAGTGGCATTTTAATAGAATTTGTAAATGGGTAATTGTTTGTAAAGGTAGTGAATTTTGGGGAAAAATTATAATCCAGTTGTCTACTGAGCATAGACTCCATTGTCTCATAGTTATCATCGCCAGGGCTCAGTTTCATGTTTTCTTTTCTGCTTTACTTGCGAGCAATGTAAAATCCAGACACTTTTAAATAGAAATATATGCATAGCCTGCACTAAAGAATGGTTTCAAATTTATTAGTGAATGAAGTGAGTACGTAAAGTTTTATTGTGAAAATAAATATAAGCAGCTAGGTATATCAAAGATATTTGATTGTCCTGGTAATTAGATAGCCATAAATTCACGTCAATTGCATTGAAGGAAATTACATAGATTAAAATCAATCTTTGAACCTACTCGAGATTGTCCTCGGTTCATTTCCCTAATTCTTGTTGCATATTAACATTCAAGTGAGATAATGCATCATTTAAAAATGTGCTTATTTAGCCTGATAATTTTATGTAATAAAGACAGCTGGTAAAGGAAGGAATGTTTAGTATTTTAAAAGACATTGCGTCAATTTAATATATGATATGTGAATTATAACAATTTGAATATGATTACTTGAGGTGGCAGAGAGTTTTTTTTTAACTATAATGAACCTATGAGAGTAGTGTCCAAGGTTTCAGCTGTGTACAGCACAGTTTATGTTGAATTATAGGTACACAAAAATGCTGGAGAAACTCAGCGGGTGTAGCAGCATCTATGGAGCGAAGGAAATAGGCAACGTTTCGGGCTGAAACCCTTCTTCAGACTGATAGGGGGTGGGGAGAAGAAAGGAAGAAAGGAAAAAAGGCGGAAGAGGAGCCCGAGGGCTAGGGGATGGGAGGAGACAACCAGAGGGCTGATGAAGGGGAGGGGACAGCAAGGGCTAGCAGAATTGGGAGAATTCAATGTTCATGCCCCCAGGATGTAGACTGCCCAAGCGGAATATGAGGTGCATTTCCTCCAATTTCCGGTGTTGCTCGCTGTGGCCGTGGAGGAGACCCAGGACAGAGAGGTCAGATACGGAATGGGAGGGGGAGTTGAAGTGCTGAGCCACCGGGAGGTCAGGTTGGTTATTGCGGACCGACCGGAGGTGTTCGGCGAAACGATCGCCAAGCCTCCGCTTGGTCTCACCGATGTAGATCAGCTGACATCTAGAACAGCCGATGCAATAGATGAGGTTGGAGGAGATGCAGGTGAACCTCTGTCGCACCTGGAACGACTGCTTGGGTCCTTGAATGGAGTGGAGGGGGGAGGTGAAGGGACAAGTGTTGCATCTCTTGCGGTTGCAAGGGAAAGTACCCGGGGAGGGGGTGGTACGGGAGGGAAGGGAAGAATTGACAAGGGAGTTACGGAGGGAGCGGTCTTTGCGGAAGGCAGACATGGGGGGAGATGGGAAGATGTGGCGAGTGGTGGGGTCACGTTGGAGGTGGCGAAACTGACGGAGGATCACTTGTATGAGACGGCTGGTGGGGTGAAAGGTGAGGACTAGGGGGACTCTGCCCTTGTTGTGAGTGGGGGGATGGGGAGAGAGAGCAGTGTTGCGGGGTATGGCAGAGACCCTGGTGCGAGCCTCATCTATGGTGGAGGAGGGGAACCCCCGTTCCCTCAAGAATGAGGACATTTCGGATGCCCTGGTGTGGAACGCCTCATCCTGGGAGCAGATGCGGCGTAGACGGAGGAATTGGGAGTGGGGGATGGAGTCCTTACAGGAAGCAGGGTGGGAAGAAGTGTAGTCCAGATAGCCATGGGAGTCGGTAGGTTTGTTATGGATGTCGGTAAGGAGTCTATCACCTGCGATGGAGATAGTGAGGTCAAGGAATGGTAGGGAAGTGTCGGAAATGGTCCAGGTATATTTGAGTGCCGGATGGAAGTTGATGGTGAAGCGGATGAAGTCAGTCAGTTGTGTGTGGGTGCAGGAGGTGGCACCAAAACAGTCATCGATGTAGCGGAGGTAGAGGTCGGGGATGGGGCCAAGGTACGTATTGAACAAGGATTGTTCTACGTACCCGACAAAGAGGCAGGCGTAGCTGGGACCCATGCGTGTGCCCATAGCTACGCCTTGTATTTGGAGGAAATGGGAGGAGTTCAACATATGTTGAATTATGTTGAACGAGAAAAATGTTTGACTTTTAATGATATGCACGTATTTTGTTTAGGTTTATTCGGGAAGTTACTTCGCAATTCATATTTAATTACAAATTTGGCAAAAAAACCCCATACAAACTGATGTTTGATAGATAGTGCCACAGTGGCACAGCGGCAGAGTTGCTGCCTTACAGCATCAGAGACTTGGGTTTGATTCTGACAACGGGTGCTGTATGGAGTTTGTACGTTCTCCCTGCGACTGCGTAGGTTTTGTCTGGGTCCTCTGGTTTCCTCCCACACTCCAAAGACGTACAGGTGTGTAGTGTGTAGGATAGTGCTAGTGTACAGGGATCACTGGTGGGCGTGGTCTCTGTAGGCCAAAGGTTCTGTTTCCGCGCTAAAAGTCTAAAGATACTAAAAATTAGCAGTGGAGCATAAACAGTGCCTCTTATCAGTTACTCATTAAAGATGTAGATGTAAGAAGTGAAACTCAATAGGCTCTATATATGTTTAAGAAGGAACTGCAGATGCTGGAAAATCGAAGGTAGACAAAAATGCTGGAGAAACCCAGCGGGTGAGGCAGCATCTATGGAGCGAAGGAAATAGGCGACTTTTCGGGTCGAGACCCTTCTTGAGACAGGTCTGAAGAAGGGTCTGAAGAAGGGTCTCGACCCGAACGCCGCCTATTTCCTTCACTCCATAGATGCTGCCTCACCTGCTGAGTTTCTCCAGCACTTTTGTCCAGGCTCTATATATGAATCTGTTCCAGATTGATGTAAGTCAGTGATAAACACTGTTTTGGGGTTCATGCTAAAGAATCGCATGGCTATTTCCCAGGATATGTCAATTGTTCTATCAGCAGTGCCCATAGAAATTAGGTGTATATTTGTTGCAGTTTAAAGCAATAAGACATTATCTTATTGAAGCACACAAGATCTTTTAGGGGTATGACAGGGTTGATTTTTACACTCATAGGAGAATCTTTTTTAGAATGCGAAAATGTTACAAGATTTAAAACTGAGGTGCTTAAGACAGATTTTTGCAGCGGGTCGTGAATCTCTGGAATGCTCTAATCCAGGGGGTTGTAAAAGCCAGGTCACTGGGCCTATTTAAAGAGGAAGTAGATACATTTTTGAAAGATCGTGGAACTAAGGACTAATGGGACCTTGCACAGTGGAGGAGTTGAGGCCTGAGGCAGATTGTCTTGTTCATATTAAATGAGAAGGTAAGCTTAAGGAATGGAATAGCTTACTCTTGATTTCTTAAGTTCTTTGGTTTATGAAAAATTAGCTGAGGGAAAAAGAGTTTCTTTAATATTTAACTTTAAGTTGTTGAGAAGTTGATGAAAGGCCAAGTAACCTGAGGATGTATATCATGTAATGAAGTGCATTGAATGGGAAGAGATAATCTGAGGACAGGCTATCAGCATAGGGAAGAGGGATAGGGCATACAGCATAGGGCGGATGCAAGTCAGGAAAGAATCAATATGAATCGCTAACTACTGCATAGTGTGATGTCAGAGGAAGCTCAAAAGCTGTACTCTGCAGGAAACCACATGATAACCTACTGAGATCTGGAGTAAGAGCCTTGTCAGTTTAAAACTTATGTAAAGGGAAGATCTCATTTGTATAATAGAGTATGGAAATTAATGATCCGTTTTTAACTAATGGCCCCTTAATGACACATAAGAAATTACCTGCAGCTGCACAATATTGATTACTGCACTGCTCCTTATGTCCTTGCAATGTGGTGGTTATATTCATTTTTGGGGACCTAGCTGTTGCTGAGAAACCCAGTATTATTTCCCCTGAGAAGCTGGCAGTTTCACCTTGAATTACTGCAGTCTTTCTGATGAAAGTACACTCATGGCATTATTGCGTAGGGAGTTCCCGGATTCAGACCCAGTGACGACGAACCTGCAATTTGTTTCCAAATCATACTTGTGACTAGTGTCGTGGACAGGAAGCTGGTGTTCCCATGCACTCTCGTGCTAGAGGGCACTGGTTTGGGTGGTGCTTCCCGAATAGCCGAGGCAAGTAACAGCAGTGCATTTTGTCAATGATGCACACTGCACATGGCAGAGGGAATTGATATTTTGTTTGGTCGTTGGGGTGTCGATTAAGGCGCTGCATTATTTTAGATGGTGTCAATTTTCTTGAGCGTTATTGGAGCTGCGCTCATTCAACTTTTCCTTCGTATTTCTGACCTGCCTTGTAGGTAGCAAAAAGGATTGACGTGAGGAAATGAGTCACTCACTGCAGAATACTCGGCCTCTATCCTTCTGTTGTATCCATGGTATTTATGTAGTTGGTTAAGTTTCTCTTAATGGTGAACCTCCTCAGGATGTTGACAGTTGAGGACTTGGTGATAGTAATGTAAATGTGGTAATGGTTAGACTCTCCCTTGTTGGAAATGGTCATAACCTGACACTTCTGTGCTGAGTCTTACTTATCATCCCATGCCCTTGTTTAGTTGTTGCTGCATGGAGGTCTGGATTCATTCATTTGCTTGGGAGTTATGAATGGAATTGAACATGGTGCAATCATAAGTGAACATCCCTACCTTTGATCTTGTGACAGAAGGAATGTTTTTGAGGAAGCAACCAAAAACATTTGAGCTTGTGAAGCTGCCTTGAGGAACTCCAGCAATGATGTTGTGAGGCTGGGTTAATTGACCTACAGCATCACGTTCATCTTCCTTTGGGCAAGGCGTGACTCAAACCACTGGAATGTTTTCCCCTTAATGCCTTTTGACTTCATAGAAACATCGGTGCAGGAGTAGGCCATTTGGCCCTTCGAGCCATTCAATGTGATCATGGCTGATCATCTAAAATCAGTACCCCGTTCCTTCTTTTTCCCCATATCGCTTGATTCCTTTAGCCCCAAGAGCTAAATCTAAGTCTACTAAATTCAGTTTACTAAGTTTTATGATGTTGTCTCCTGATCTCCAGAAATCAGCTCTTCCAGAGCTCTAACTGTAGGAATGTTACAACATTTTGAGATTTTAATAATCAAGTCTGTAATTTATCCCATCAGATAAAACATAAAAAGACGTTTAATTTGACACCTAATTCACTTTCATATCTTCAGTATTTAAAAAAGTTATGGCCATTTTCATACTTGGAAATGAGCATCTTGTTCCCTATTGCTTTTCCATTGACTTAACACAAAAGCTGTGATCAAGGACAGTCAAAAGCCCATAACTTTCTTAAAAATTAAGAGAACTGAAAGACATTTTCAGTTATTATAAATTAAAGCATGCTGAAACAAATATGAAACATTTGTTTGAAGAAGGGTTTCGGCCCGCAACGTTACCTATTTCCTTCGCACCATAGATGCTGCTGCACCCGCTGAGTTTCTCCAGCATTTTTGTGTACCCATGAAACAATCTTACTTAGATAACATGAAATTAAAGCATATAATTAGTTAGTTACCTAATTGTAGCTAATTACAAAATTCAATTACTAGATCTAAACATCTATCAATTTCTTAAGAATAGATTTACATTTTTAAATAGCCTAAGTGTCCAAATAACATTCACACAAGAATTCACAATATAACATAATTTTTAAATCTCATTGTCATGGATTTATAGGCCAAATGGAAGGAATTTAATGTTTAATACCTGTAAATTAATGGGCATTTAAATCATCTTGCGAGTGGGTTTTTCTGGAACGTGATCAATTGGAACGTTACATTTGCAGTGAATTTAACCCCGTATCGGCATGAAAAATACTGCCGGTTCGTTCGGGGACAAAAATCACCGTTTCGCAAATTAAAATGTGAATTAAACACCTCTTAAGAAGCACTTTTATACATAAAATAAACTGCTTTCGTTTACCTGTCCCGTGCGTGAAATCCGTCCCCGTTGTCGGCGTTGACGGCTTTAGAAGCTGATTTTAAAATCATTCCAGTGCTGAAATTGTCGGGCGAATAAAAATAAAAAATACACAAAACGTCCGTCGGAACGATTCTTCAGCAAAAGCCTGCACTCCAACGAAATATAATTCAGGACAAGGTAGGAGAAACCCGCGTTTTAACCATGCCCCCCCCTCAAAGGCGCCAAAATCGCGCACACGGCCAGTGGCAGAATTGCAGCGCCGCTGAAGGTAGGTATTGTAACATACCTACTAATTGCGCACAGTTTAACATGGAGGATCATTGATTTGTCAGGAGAGTGAGAGCAGTCCATGATAACAGGAGGAAAATTCCCTGCCCACATTTGACGATGTCAAAGATATCATGGAGTCTTGAATAAATATGTAGGACTTCAAGAGCTACATTTTGCAAGCTGTGCTGTCTACTTTGATTTGGACATTGATGAAGGAGGGTGTATGCAGGGCTTGTGATGTGGGTGTTTGGCACATGGTCATACCCTTGGAATCACTACTGTAAAGACAATATCAGGCTTGCTTGACTCATTGTGGGACAGTTCTCCTAATTTAAACTGCACTTCCCAAAGTTTGCAAAGTTGACTGAGCAGAGAATGATTTTGCTGTGTCTAAATTCAATGCCTTGGTTGATGCCGCATGGTCCATCCAGCTTTATTCCTTCTCTGTTTCAACACAGTAGTCATGGTGCTATTGTTCCGTGGGCAATCAAAAGTAAACCATATGCGGTAGGTGTGGCATCGTTGAAAGGGCGGACTATGTGGAAGGATGGCAGATTTCCTTTCTGAAGTGTACTAGAGAACTGAATGAGTTTTCATGACAATCTGGTAGCCTTTTGTGATCATCATTACAAATAATAGTTATTTTCCAAATTACAGTTTATTAACTGAATTCAAATTCCACAGCTTTTATGGTGAGACTTGAACAAACTCTGGTTTGTTAGTCGATGTGCCCAGATAACTAGTCCAAGAATTTAACTGTGTGCCACTATCACACACACCTGTTTGGTTTCTGTTAAAACCCACTATTACAAACCCACTGACTGACATCTATTACAAACCCACTGACTCCCATAGCTAACTAGACTACACTTCTTCCCACCCTGCTTCCTGTAAAGACTCTATCCCCTATTCCTCCGTCTATGTCGCATCTGCGCCCAGGATGAGCTTTTCCATACCAGGTCATCGGGGATGTCCTCGTTCTTTAGGAAACGGGGTTCCCCTCTTCCATTATAGATGAGGCTCTCACTAGTGTCTCCATGATATCCCGCAGCTCCGCTCTTGCTCCCCCTCCCGCCATTCGTAACAAGGACAGAGTCCCCCTTGTCCTCACCTTCCACCCCATCAGCTGTCGCATACAGCATATGATCCTCCAACATTTTCGCCACCTCCAACTACTGGCCACATCTTCCCATCTCCACCCCTTTCTGCTTTCCGCAGAGACTGGTTCCTCCGCAACTCCCTGGTCAACTCGTCCCTTCCCACCCAAACTATCCCCTCCCCAAGTACTTTCCCCTACAACCGCAGGAGATGCAACACCTGTCCCTTTACGTCCCCCCTCAACTCCATCCAAGGACCCCGACAGTCTTTTCAAGTGAGACAGTGGTTCACTTGCACCTCCTACAACATCATCTACTGTATCCGCTGTTCCAGGTGTCTACTCCTGTACATCGGCGAAACCAAACGCAGGCTCGGCGATCATTTCGCTGAACACCTCCGCTCAGTCTGCCTTAACCTACCTGATCTCCCGGTTGCTCAGCACTTTAACTCCCCCTCCCATTGCTTACACCTCAGCGGTATGAACATTGACTTCTCTAACTTCAAATAGCCCTTGCTTTCCCTCTCTCTCCATCCCCTCCCCTTTCCCAGTTCTCCCACCAGTCTTACTGTCTCCGACTACATTCTATCTCTGTCCTCCCCACTCCCCTGACATCAGACTCGAAATGTCACTCATTCCTTCTCTCCAGAGATGCTGCCTGTCCTGCTGAGTTACTCTAGCATTTTGCATCTACCTTCGATTTAAACCAACATCTGCAGTTCTTTCCTACGCGGTTTCTGTTAAATGTATATTTAATGCTTTGCAATGTACTGAGTGAATGACATGCATTTTTTTGGATTTTGGAATTTTATAAGTCAATTTTCTTTTCTTAGAATTGGTGAAGAATTTTAATCTTGCAAAATACAAATCCATGGAGTGCGTGTGTGTACAGTCAGCTACCACAGCGGTGGAGACTTTAGAAACACTGACTTTATAAGGTATGTTGAAAACTACATTTAATTTTATGTATTAAGAACAAGTAGCGGAAAATACAACTCAAATGGCACTGTAGGTGAATGTAGGATTTAACTTTACCTGTGCTGAACTTATAATATCTTAGCGATGATAGAATCATTCCGCTTGTAAACAAGTCATTCGGTCCAACATGTCCACACCAACCAGTGGGCACACTTCCGCATTAATCTCAACTGTTCCAGCATTTAATCCGTGCTCTTCTATACCCATATATCTTTATTACAATCCAATCTTTATGGTAAAGGAAAAACACATGTAGGGCGAGTGAAATCCTCCATATGGTTATGTTGGAGTTTTCATCCAAATGGAGCATCGGATCTTGGTTTGATCATACCATTTAAGCTTAGAAATGGAGCCTTTGAAATTACACGTGTTTTCCACCAGGTTTAGCTTGAGTTAGGTTTGTACATAAAATATTTATTTTCTAAAAACCTAGAATTCTCAATTATTGGACTGGAATGTCCTGGACTCAGCCCAGAGCCTGATCTCATTGCCTCTGGTGTCTTCCCTCTTATGGTATTTTGCTCTGAATAGAGAACTGGCCAAGTTGTAACTGAGAGGCATCCTCCAAGGCTGAGTAGCTAAATACTTTCAGCCGGCCTCGTGTCGAATGCTAAGTTCCATCCCCAAAATTCCAAATGGTCTTTGACTGCTCATCCCAGTTAAGGCCTCTGGAATTGCTTTTTAGTGGTTCTAAAAGTCTGAAACATTTAAAAATAGTTTAACTTTTAATTTGCCACTACTATTAACTATGAATTACTAAAGAATTACAAAAAAATTGTTGAAGTAAGCGATTATTAAAAATTAAAATGCTAACTATATCAAAAACATTTTTGAGACTAAATAAATAATTTCTCTTTATTTAACTTTTCTCACTGGGTCAGCAACTGCTTTCACACAAATGTTAATAAGCCAATCATCCCTCTTGTAAAAAAACAATCTGGCCGCTCACCTTAGCGCATCGATGTTTCATTGACGGACTTCGTGGTGATTCAGGGGCACAACGGAAGACCAGATGCAAAGGCATCTGACCTCCTGTTCATCACAACATGCAACTTCATGGAAGCCAAAGAGGAACTGAATGATGCTGGTGGTTCCCTGTGTGACCACAATCTGGCTCAATTACTTAAAGAAAATCAGAGCTGTGTTCTTAAACAAAACAAAGTTGGATAAATATGCCAATAATTTAATTTATTTAAATCTTTGAAATAAAGATCTGAACAAATACAGAATGATGCATAATAGTAATCTCTGTGCTTTCTTATTTTAAGATTCATAATCCTTGGACTTGCACGTAGGATAGGATGGTCTGAATGTTTATTTCTGGGATATATCTCCCAACTCGTACATTTGTTTCCTGCTCTTCTGGAGTTACCCTCACGCTGGTATTGGGCCTTTATAAATAACTGCAGTTGTAATGATGAGGTTGCTCATGCAATGTGATTGGTAGCCATTTCCCTCATTTATGATCATAGCCTTCATAGCAGCTTTTTTTGTCTTCAGGGCAGGCTATTGAATGTGATGTGAATGATTCAGACTTTGAAACTAATGAGGTACCATGCACCTGCAGCCATGCTTTTCTTTGGAGTGGAGGACTTGAGCTGCTGAAGATGTGGTGAGCTGGTGAAACAGAGATTTTTTTCTGGGTGGTGTTATACATCTCGAGTGTTGCAGCTAACTTTGGAGCAAAACCACTGTCCTCAAGGAAACTGTAACCTAACGACCTTGTGTTGGAGAGAGAAGCTCAATGGAACTGGTTTACAGTGTCTGTCCTGAAAAAATTATGAAAAGATACACCAGAAATTATTGATCTCCAGCAATCACAATTATATTTCTTTGTTCCTTGATTCTCTTGAATAAGTGGAACATTTCCCCCTTTGTTCTCAGATTTCAGTTTTATTAACACTCCTTCAAGTCTTAAGAGATGGTTGATACATTGACGTCAATGACAGATACTCTCAAGTGATCTCTCGGGAAAACAATTCAGAAGACAAACTTGGAACCGATATGTCAAACGAGGAACTGTGTTTCAAATGGATTTTGATTTAGATATATTGTTGGCAGAGTCTATTTCGAATTTAATTAATCAATCTTTTCATATCATAGAGCAAAATTCAAAATGTTATCAAGGTAAATATATAGCTAGAACAAAGAATTGCTGGATTCATTGGAACTGAATGGTATTGCAGAGTTTGGAAAATATAGTGGATGCTGGAATACATGGATCAGGCCACATCTGTGGAGTCTTTTTAAGGCAAATTAGCTTTCATAGCACCTGAAACAATAATTGTTTTTTGCTCTAAGAGCAATTGCTGCATGAACTAGAGTATTTGCAATATTTTCTCTTTTGATTTGCAGTAAGCTAAATGTTGCAGGAGCCGAGTAAGAATATTTAATTATTTTAATTGAAGGTGCAATTAAAGTACTGAGAAAAATCATGTTAGCATGTGAAAGTAGAATCCTCCACGTTGTTATCTGTATTTAATCATAGTTTTGTGAAGTATGAAAGCTTATTGCATTATACCAGTAACTGATATGCATTAAGCGAAATGAGCAGTACTTTTGTAATTTAATTTTCTGCCATATCATTGGTTGCCTAATGTAGGCAGCTGCTGAAAATAATCAACAATGCTAATGGTGGGGCTTGTATTGATATTCTGTAATGGCGCAAATCTAGTCAAGTTGCGTTTATTGTCATTTGCTTAAGTATGATGTATGTACAATGAAATGCTCGCTTACAGCAGCATCACAGGCATGAACACTCAGACAAATACACAGAACATAAATAATTCAAGAAAAAGAAATGAAATACAGCAAAACAAGACATTAGTGTAACAATACGATTAGAAATAGTAGTTCAAGAGGTGATTAGTAGTTTGATTGTCGAGTTAGGATCAGGGTTCTGCAAAATGCTGGAGGATTTGGGCAGGTCAGGCAGCATCTGGAGCGTCTGTGGAGGGGATGGTCGGACGATGTTGTGGGTTGGGACCCTTCTTTAAACTAATGGGGTGGGGAGGAGAAAGCTGAAAAAGAGAGACGGTGTGGGGCAAAGCCTGGCAAGTGATATGTGATTACAGGTGAGGGAGGGGGTAGGGGAGGGATCATTGCCAGATGTGTGGAGTAAGTGGCAAAGGCTAGTGGTGAAAAGGAGACAATATTGTGTCAGATAAGGAAGGAAAAGGATGAGTGAAATGTAAAGTCAGGGGGAGAAATAAGGGGAGGGGGGGGGGGATAAAAGAGAAACAAGGGATTATGGATGACATGAGCATACAGAGGAGGTTTAAAGGGCCTGTCCCACTTGGGCGTTATTTGCGCGTCATTTACGCGACATCATTTACACGTCACGACGCACAACGCGACATCATTTACGCGTCACGTGCGCATTATGCGCACATGGTGCGTGGTGGCGTAGGCAGTGACGAGCGGTCGCGCACAGCGCCCCAGGATTTTGGGATTCACAAAATCTTCGCGCGCCAACTGTGTGACTCGCAAATGACGCCCAAGTGGGACAGGCCCTTAAGGAATAGGGTGATTATGAGATGCTGCTCTACAGGTCATTTGCCGGTTGTCTCAAGAATCTGATGGTTGTCGGAAAGCAGCTGCTCCATAACTTGGCAGTGCAGGCCTTCAGTCCAATAGCAGCGAGAAAAGGACATGAACTGGATGCTGGGGATCCTTAATGATAGATGCCTCTTTATTGAGTATCATGTAGATGCTTTCAACAGTGGGGAAGCTTGTGCCTGTGGTGGACAAGGCTGAGTCCATCACTTTCTGCAGCCTCTTCTTTTCACGTGTGTTCAAATTGCCATAGCAGGCTTTGATACCTTGATGCCTTGATGCTTTCGAGATACTTTCTACGGAGCATCTGTAGAAGTTTGTAAGAGTATTCAATGGCATTCAGTTTTGAGTCTCCTTAAGCTCATAAGAAGGTAGAGTGCATCTTTGTGATTTCATTTATGTGCTGGGCCTTGGACAGTTTATCTGAGATGTTAATGCTCAAGAATTTGAAGCTGCTGTGGGTAAAGATTTCCATTTAGAGGGCTGGAGTAGTTTTGTTGTATATTATACCTATATCGAAGACCAATAGTAGTCCACATCAAGGAGCTATAATGTTGTCAAATGGGCCAAGGCAGCTCAGAAAAGGGATTTTATCATCTTGGTCTGGCTAATAAGTGATTCTCACAATATATGATTAATCTCTTATGATATTTTAGCTAAATCCTTTGCAAATGAATCTCTTCACAGGAAGTTGCCATATAGGTATAGCAATTAATTTTGACCTTTAAAGGTTTCAAAGGTCTTTTATTGTCACGTGTACCAATTAAAGTACAGTGATATGCGAATTACCATACAGCCATACTAAAAAAAGCACCATGACAGACAACTACATAAAAGTTAACATAAACATCCATCACAGCGGATTCCCTCCTTTTCTCACAGTGATGGAAGGCAATAAAGTCTCCTTCTTCCCTCACTTTCGGGGCAGTTGAACCATATGTCAGGGCGATCGAAGCTCCCGCAGCCAGCGATCGAAGCTCTCGCATCGGGGCGATCAAAGCTCCCACGTTGGGGCGATCGAAACTCCCGGGTCGGGGCGGTTGAAGCTCCTGCGGCTTGGAGTTCCCAAAGTCGGTCTCTGACCAGAAATCGTGAGCTCCACGATGTTAACGTCCACAGGCTCCCGCGGCAGAGCTCAGAGTTCGATCCCTGGCAAAGAGATCGCGGGCTCCGCAATGTTAAAGTCCCGTAGCCTCCCGTGGTGGAGCTCTCGAAGTCGCGCTCTGCCAACTCCTCGATGTTAGGCCTCAGTGCGGATGGAGATACGATACGGAAAATAAAACATTGCATCTCCGTCGTGGTAAGAGATTGGAAAAAGTTTCCCCCAACCCCCTCCCCCCACATAAAACAAGCTAAAGAACACTAAAAGCATACATTTAACACATACTAAAAAAACAAGTATAAAGGTAGGGATGTTTGCTACAACTTCATGAACCTTGTATGCAGTTTTGGTCTGTTTATTGCAATGAGATGGGTTAACTTACGATGAGTGTTTGACGGCACCAGGTCTGTACTCGCTGGAGTTTCGAAGAATGAGGGGGGGACCTCCTTGAAATGTACCGGATGATGAAAGGCTTGGATAGAATGGATGTGGAGAGGATGTTTATACTAGTGGGAGAGTCTAGGACTAGAGGTCATATCCTCAGAATTAAAGGAAAGAGATGAGAAGGAATTTCTTTAGTCGGATGGTGGTGAATCAGTGGAATTCTTTGCCACAGAAGGCTGTGGAGGCCAAGTCAATGGACATTTTAAAGACAGAGATAGACTCTTGATTAGTTATGGGGAGAAGGCAGAAGAATGGGGGTTAGGAGGGAGAGATAGATCAGCCATGATTGAATAGCGGAGTAGACTTGACGGAGTAGAATGGCCTAATTCTGCTTCTATCGCTTATGAGATATGCTTGCATTTGAGTTAGTTCAGTAGGTATTCACCAAGTTGATTTTTGGAAAAAAGTATAAGGGAACAGAAAAGTCAGCTGAGCCTTCATGGTCCCAGGAGAAGCTCTCAATGAAGAGTAATGAATTGGCTAACCTTGATGGATAAGTCAGCACTAAGATTTATTCGTATCTCTATCTGCAGATGGGAATTTCATGTTGCTTCTTTCTGCTCACTCAATGTCCCTGAAGACAACTCAAATATTTCTCAATTATAGCAGTTGATGCCTTCTATGATTTTTGTTTACCAGGAAGATGGCTAAGTGTATAACCAAGTTCTATCATGTTAGTTTATGCTTTTGTCTCTTGTTTTACTTGAAAAAATAGAATTGTGTATTCCAGTGAATTGTCAAATCAATAGGATCTTTTTCATAACAAGAAGACCGCAGGTTAAATTGTTAATGCTGTTGTGTACTGGCAGGGTAAATGATATTTTCTTAAAATAAATGTATTTAATTGTGTTTGCCTTGTAGATTGCAAGTATCTTGGGAAGTGGAGGTGTCTGCTAGCTAATGGAAGGAAAAACACAGAGCAAACCTACCTCTGTTTCGAGATTGCCCAAGTTTGGTGGTGGAACCTCTAAATTAAGTGAGACTCTTCCTCAGCCTGTATCAAATGGAGGATGTATTCGCAATGTCAGTGCTTCCAGCAGTTCAAAACTTGACTCCAAGCAGAACGGAACTGCTCGTATGGGTGCGTTTGCTTTCAACTGGAAGAAGTCTGGTAAAACTAAAGGTAGTGGACAAGGCGCAAAAGGCCCAGCTGCACCATTGTCTTGCACTGTTACTAATGAAGAGTATGTTAAAGTTGAGAGAAACTTTTATTCTAAAGTTCCTTTTGTTAAAGATCACACAGACTTGGGCTTTAAGAGTAAATCTACTGCAGTAACCAGCCATCAAAAGCAGCATCAAGTTGTACCTTGCGTAAAAGAAAATAAATTGCCTGTCACTAGCTTAAATCATTCTTCAAGAGGAAACCATGGGAAAGTATTGGGAAAGCCATTTACATCTCACATCTCAAGGTCACAGTCATTTGGTCATTTTCGTAAAACAGCAGCCGGAAAGATGACTGAACAAGAAGAGACTTTCTCAGCATCAAGCAGTTCAAAAGGGAGTCTTGACCAATCCACAGAAAGCTTGAAGAACTTAACTGAAGAGAACATTGTTAGGTCCCAGAGCTTTTCGTATTCCACACGAAGTAACTCCTGTGGCTCTGATGTAATACCAAGATCTTTGTCTTTTTCAAAGGCTGCAGATGTTTCTAGACCTTGTCTGAACCAGCAAACGAGGACGAGTCTTCCTTTGAGATCAAATATTTATCGCTATGGCAGTCCAAGGGGTACTGATAGCTCGGGCACAGGTGAATCCGTTAGTAAAAGTGCTTTTAGTAGACCGAGCTTACAAACACCATCATCTGTCTTGAAAAAGTCTCAGCTTCCTACTTGCCCCACATCTTCATTTTATATCACTGCTTCTGCTTCCAAGATGACACAATCTGCAGTAATTAAATGTGGGAGGTTGACCACTTCAGGAACAACATGCACTGTAAATCCATTATCTGATACCATCGAGGAAACTTGTGGAATTCCAACAATTGAGGAAAGTGGTCCAAATACTGTAAATGTAGATATTGAATGCGTTGCTGATAATTTGTTAAACAATGCCATAGGTGAGAAGACTAAACATGAAGTCAGTGAAGAACTTCAATCATTTTCTGCAAATGATATTGATGATTCAGAGGTAGTCATCTCATCAATTTACTCCAACTGTGATATAGTTAACAGCGAACAGTTACCTCATTCAGGTACTGAATCCTTCGAAATTGTGGACAGCGACAATTCTCTTTCCACAGAAATTGCTGATGATCTTTACATTCCTAATGAGGCTATGTCATCAGAAGGAATTGAGGAAACACTAATTTCAGCATATGCAGATGCAGAATGGCTGGACACTGGATTGCCTGGTGCGTAAGATGTTAATATTAAATGCTGGTTTATTTATATTTTGGATAAGAGTAACTAATGTTTAAGCATGTATGCATTGATTGTACTTGTGTTTTGGTGGCATTTAAATATTAAATGTTACGGTGAAATAGTGACACGTATGCAGAATGTACTTGTGCTCGTTGACATTTCTACCACTGCATCAGCCACAGTTCAAGATAGCATCTTAAAATGATGATCTTTATACAACCAGGACTATCTCTAAACTGTTTTAATTAAGAGCAAAGAGTTTAGTAACATGTGTTATGCTTTTATTCACCTTGCATTATTTAACATTCTTGGCCAGAGATTTGGTTGAATAATAGGGCTCATAACTTTATTAAAAAAGGCATTCCATGACAGCATTGTTGCAGTTGTTCTTGGTAGTGACTCCTTCCCTGTATTCCCATTCACTCCCCGATTTGGTATCAACTACAAATTTACAAAGTGATCTTGATTCCAGAGTTCAAATCCTCTTGTAAATTGTGGCAATGAAAGGTCCTGGCTCTGTTGTCTGTGAGGGTTCATTCTCTACATCATTCATATGACGATAGCCACCCTTTCCTTTCACTCTCAGTTTTCTATTCTGAAGCCAGCTTGTGCTTCATTTGGCAACTTGTATCGTAATTCTACATTCTCTGATCTGGTTTATTAATCTATCATGGGATACCTTGCTGATGGCTTTTTAAAAATAGTTCATTATATTTGTTGCATTTCCATTCTCTCATTACCTCTTCAAAATATTCTAAATTGGTCATGTTGGTTTATGCCATTTGAATTCCACACTAACATGTTCTTACTGAGATTTCATTACTAATGTTACTGTTGATTTTCTGCTGTCTATAATTCCCAGGGTATATTCTTTCCCTTTTGTTAACTAGTGCGCTTTATATAGTCAAGCTGTATACCAGTGTTTTAGCACTGGACTTGTTTTCCAAGGTTTACGGCAATACCTTTCCTATCCCTCATATTCTTATAAAATAGAGGTATACAAAATGATGAGAGATAAATAAGGTGAACAGCCACTATTTTCCCCAGGGCAGGGGAGTCAAAAACTAGAAGACATATGTTTAAAGTGAGAGGAGAAAGGGCCCTGAGGGACAACTTTTTCGGACAGGGAGGTATTGAAAAATATAAGATTATTAAGGGTTTGGACACGCTAGAGGCAGGAAACATGTTCCCGATGTCGGGGGAGTCCAGAATCAGGGGCCACAGTTTAAGATTAAAGGGTAAGCCATTTAGAATGGAGATGAGGAAACACTTTTTCACACAGAGAGTTGTGAGTGTGGAATTCTCTGCCTCAGAGGGCAGTGGAGGCCGGTTCTCTGGATACTTTCAAGAGAGAGCTAGATAGGGCTCTTAAAGATAGCGGAGTCGGGGGATATGGGGAGAAGGCAGGAATGGGGTACTGATTGTGGATGATTAGCCATGATCACATTGAATGGTGGTGCTGGCTTGAAGGGCTGAAAGATTTACTCCTGTACCTATTGTCTATTGTCTACATGGAATGAACTGCCAGAGGAAGTGTTAGAAATGTGTACGATTACGATATTAAAGACAGGTTCATTGAGAGGAGTGGTTTGGAAGGATATGGGCCAGATACAGGCAAGTGAAACTAGCTCGGTTAAGCAACTTTGTCACCGTGGATAAATTGGGCTGAATAATCTGTTTGCATGCAGTATAGGTCAGTGACTTTAAATTCATGGACGCAATCTATCCTTACGTTTGACTTATCTTTTTTCTATTTTAAAAGCACTCGTTTTTCCTTTCCAAATATTTTGTGCTCTCTTTTATCACGCATTTTCCCACTGTCTATGTACTTAATATTTCTTAATCTATTTCTATCTTTTTTATTTATATGTTCACTTGATGTTCTCTCTTCATAACTGGAAAATAACATATTTTTCAAGTCCTTGATTCCTTATTCATCTTTTAATGATCTCAACAATCCACTATTGATGTGCTTACTGTAAATATTTATTGGCTGCTGTAGTTGCTGTCCCAGCAGTGTTCACTTATTTAGCAAAAACTTGTGGGAAATCTCAGCCATGAGAGTAAAAAATATATTTACAGGATTTGGGTACCACTGGTACGGCCAGCATTTATTTCCTATTCCCAGTCAACCTGGAAGGTGGTGGCAAGTCACTTCTTAAACCATGGTAGAGTGAATCCTCATTATAACGGATGATGGGGAGATTGGGGGTGGGGAGAATAGTGTCTGTTATTGCTGATTGTCCGCTATAACCGAGTAATCCAAAGGGTAGTTTTGGAAGGTCATCGAAGATCCTGAAAACTGGCGCTCATGGCAGAAACGGGAGAAGAAGCTCAATTCGATAAAGTCATATTCTCAGATTTAGCTTAGTTTAGAGATATAGCATGGAAACAGGCCCTGCCAGAGATGGATGAATCACCTGAGCCCTCAAGCCCCACATCTCAGAATTAACTGTGTTTCTCTGTGTCACTCACTGCTCTAGGTGAGAGAGGCTGCCCGCTAACTTTAATTCGAGTTCTTCAAGCTGGAAGTAGGCCCAAAATATTGATTGTTTCCAAACGTGAACAGGGTGTTCAGGCTGAGTGATAGTTCCATCCGTCATGAGGAGAAAATCCTTTTGGCCTATCTTTATTCTCCTGCTTTGTACCCCTGCCCCCTCCGGCTGTTTCCCCCCCCCCCCCCCCCCGGTCTTGGTCTGTGTCTCCTAATCGATTTCTGATATTCTGCCGGTAGAGGATAACCATCATATAAACAGTAAATCTCCATTTCATGAGGTCGTTTAATAATTTTCAATCAGAGTTTTTGTAGCCTTAAAAAATAACAACATTTCCTGACCTGCCCGATATGAACAGGAGCCTCGTTACTACAGATATTGTTCACTATAACCAAAATCCATTATAAAGACATTCAAAATGAACTGCTCATGCTCCTTTTCCTGTTTGTCCAAAATTTCATTCATAACTGAAGGAAGATTGAATTATACTGTTGCTTCACATAGCCAACCAAGTTACTTGTATAAGTTATAAAGTTGTTCCTTTTTTGTATCATATTTCCAGAAATTTGTTTACATCAAGTTAAATTGCTGCATTATTTGGAACTTTGGCTAAATAATTTTAGTGATATTTTTACAAATGTAGACAAAATATATATTGCCTTAATGAGATATTGTCAGCTGTGGTTTATTTCTCCTGTATATTAAATTAATTATCTTTGTCATTTTTTTTGTCTTTTGAGTAGACCAGTGCAAAGATTTGGAGACTTCCCAGACCAATGCCTCAGGTAATGACTTTGTGTCTCCAGATGCCAACTACGCACTGGGCTCCTCCTTTGAACTTTCTCCTTCCAGTAGTTCAGCTGGAACGTACATCGTGGGATGAAGAGGGCATGGAGGGACTTGGTACAGTCCAGGCAGTGTGGCAGCCTCGAGTCTTCAGAGATGAACAGCCTGGTAAGAACAGTCTGTTTGTGCACCCTTTCCTTGATATCAGAGACATTAATCCTTTACAAAATCCTCAAAAAAACATTTTAAGTGGTGAGGAAAACAATATCACAAAATCCCCATGTTATTTAATGTATGTTAATGTAAAGTGGTAAAAATTAACTCAAAGAGAAACTCTCTGTGGATCCTTAATTCACTTTGGATTAAATTAATTATTACAAATGAATTTATGATTTGAAACGGAATGGAAGTCTGCACTGATGAACTTTCCAGTGTTATGTGTTAAAATTTGGTTAATCTGACCTTGTCATGTAAGGATTCCCCATTAAGACTGATAAGGAAAATGTTGAACAGTTTTAAAGGTAAAACAATATCCTGTGATTTAAAATTTACCATTTAACATTTAGAACAAAAGTTGAATAATGTTAAGCTGGGACCATCTTGTGGAAGAAATGAGCAACTGCATCTTTTGATGAATAGTATACATTGGGATAGAAGTGAAGAGTCAGATATGGGCTAGTTAACCTTATCTGTTCTAAATTCATTCCCTTTCCACATGCTCTGACCTCTTGTTTTATGGCACTCTAGGCTGGCAGCTCTCTATGGACATAACTTTTTTAATATCGAAATGTTGTACCATCTGCTTTTCGTTGGAAAGAATTCCAGATTTTTGCCATCCTTTTATAAGCTAAATAGTTTTCTACTTAGTGGGCTGGCTTTAATTTTAAGTCCCATTATCTTCAGTCTCCCAATTAACATATTAAATTTACTATTAAATTCTTTTACTAATTTACTATTAAACTCTTTTACTAAATTTACTATTAAATCTACTATTCAATTATTTCCGAATCAGTGAAAACTTCAATGAAATCAATCCTCTAAGTACTTATTTCCTTATTATCCCCAGTGTGTGTAGGATAGTGTTAATGTGCGGGGATTACTGGTTGGCACGGACCCGGTGGACTGAAGGGCCTGCTCTAAAACTAAAACTAAAAACTAAATCTAAAGTGTGGAGAAGACCTTTGCTTGCCTTTGGTGTTTAAAAGCCATTGTTGTCTGCAGGATTTAGAACTTTATCAGGAGTACAGGAATAGAACTCTACCGTTATGCATTTTACACAACATTTATATTTCTGTTTTCCATTTGCAACTTTTAAAATTAGTCTTCATATGCTCTCTGCAAAATAAATAATCTTCTGATCAGCTTATGAGACTTTACTTGGAGTGATGAAGATTTATTTTCAGAAAGCAATTTGCAAAGGGATTCAAAGAAGCAGCAGAATCAAGCATGCATGCCAGCAAATCTTTTGCATCACCGTTTGCATTCAAGAAAATAACAGCTTTTAATAACATCTTTAACATAGAAAACAAGTTGGAAGTGCTTTACAATAGGGATTTAAGAAAAATAAACTGAAGCATAAGCTGTGCTATTGAGGCAAAGCATCAGAAACTTGATCAAACTAAACAGTTTCTTTATAAAAGGAGTAGTATTGGAAACTAAGTAAAATTGAAGTAGGAGATAATAATTTGGGGAGGTTGAAGCTAATATTAAGCAGTAAATATTATTGATTGCACACGATTTTAATTCTTTATGTGTTAAACATTCTATATGCATTCTTATATAATCAAGTTTGATTAAATTGGAAAACAATTTGATGTTGCTTAGAAAGAAACAGCAGAACTCTGTTAAGTGCTAGCAAGTTTTTTTGCAACTTTATTTACATTCAAGAAAAACAACAATCTAGCGTGCCAAAAAGTTTCCCAAGGTGCTTCAGAGCATGATCAAAAAAAAAACTGATTCACAAACTTAAATTTAAAAAAATGTTTTTTAGTGTTCCTAAAAATCAGTTGCAGTGTGAATACTTGTCAATGTTGACAAATGGTAAGGTGGCTAGTATGGCCTTGTCATTTGTCCTAGGTTTTCTCAAATGTTTCATGTATTGGGTTTGTGATGGCTCGCCCATATGACTGGATGACATTGCACAAGGCCTTGGCACCGTACAGGACTTCTCTACTAGCATATTCATCTTTCATGGGAAATCATGTTCTTGTAGTGGATGGTAAACTATGCTAAAAATATAATGAACGAGCTGAAGTATAGGAGGTAATGATTAATCTATACACTATTAAAATTCTTGTCTGTCTGTCTCTGTCTGTCTCTGTCTGTCTCTGTCTGTCTCGGTCTGTCTCGGTCTGTCTCTGTCTGTCGGTCTGTCTCGGTCTGTCTCGGTCTGTCTCGGTCTGTCTCTGTCTGTCTCTGTCTGTCTGTCTGTCTCTGTCTGTCTGTCTCTGTCTGTCTGTCTGTCTCTGTCTGTCTCTGTCTGTCTCGGTCTGTCTCTGTCTGTCTCTGTCTGTCTGTCATCAAGGAACTACGCCAAAACGGCAATAGCGCAATTTCTTTGCAGAATCTTACTCAGCATGTTCCCGTGGTCATTAGTATCAAGTTTCTTCACATTTGATGTTTCACAAGTTATTGATATTTAAAGTTTAAAAAAAGCCAACTTTGAAAATAATAACTGCCTGTGAGTTGGAGACTTTTCTAACAGCTTCCAGTGATGATGTCACAATGGCATCTCACAGTTGTTCAATCACAATGGGATCTCATTTACTCAAGCTGCCGTGAAGAATCCGAAAACTGAAAATGACATCACAATGTGATCTCTGCTGCCAATACACTAGCGATGAGAGTTTACGGAATGGGGCATGGGAGGAAAAGAAATGTTATTTAAACATTGTCTTTAGTGGGGGAGTGCGAAAGGGGAGAGGGGAGGGAGGGATTGACTGAGGGTAGGGAAAAGGAGAGGGAGGGAGAAGTGACAGAGACAATGGAACAGCAGCTTCAAGGGGAGTAAGGAGAGAGTGAGATCTTTGCCCCCCCTTCCCCCAAGTGGGAAGGATTGATTGCCTCAAGGGAGCGCTGACACCAACACAAAAGTCGAGTCCATTCATTGACTTTGGGAAGCGCCGACTGTCCCCCCCCCCCACGTGGGAAGGATTGATTGCGTTGGGGAAACGGGTTGCGTTGGGGGAATGGGTGAGTGGTGGAAACGGGTTGCGTTGGGGAAATGGGTGAATGGTGGAATATTGCGTTGGGGAAACGCGGCCCAACGGGTCGGGGGGTAGGGAGGGGAGAGGATTTATGGTGGGTGGGGAGTGACTGAGGGTAGAGGAAAGGAGAGGTAGGGAGAGGTGAAGGAGGGAGTGGAGGAGGGGAGGAGGTGAGGGGAAAGAAGAGGGAGGGGGAGGGAGTGTTGGGGGCTATGGGTGAGGGGAAATAAGCCACGCCTGCACAGTTTGGGGATATGGGTGAGTGGTGGAATATTGCGTTGGGCGAATGGTTAAGTTGGGGGAACGGGTGATGGGGGCGATTGGCTCCGGGGGCGCCTGTCTCTGGGGTGAGCGCCGCCGCCGCCTTCGGTGACCAGCCCTTCCGTGTGACGCTGCTCACCCCCCCCCCCCCCGCGTTGGGGATGGGGCCCAACAGGTCCCATTTGGTTTAGTCTTAAAAAAAATTGATATAGGCAATGCCAAAATGATCACTTTTACTAAAGTGAAAGACGATCTTTAAAAGTTCTTGCATATTCTCCTGCATAGAGCTCAGCACAGGAGCGCACACCCTCACATTTATTCATTCATACTCACCCACCCTCATGAGGGAAGTTATTTTGAGAGCAAGTTTTTTCTTTTACGGATTTAGGTTCTTAAATCTCTTTCAGATCTTTCTTTAAATCTCTTTCATGCTTGGTTTGCATTGGAGTCTGGTTACAGAATGCTTTTGTGCTCCAGTACCTTTTGTGAATTATTGTTTTAAATTCTGTGTTTAGACTTGATTTCTGGGGACTATTTGGTTGTAAGGATATGATTACATGCAGAGATCTGAGTTCGAGCAGGGATAGGGGGTTAGGTCAATTTAAAGTCTCTTCAAACAGTAAATAGAACTCACAACCTTTTTTTAACCCAGGATCTGAGTTCAAAGATATAAAACACATACATAACAATAGGCATTCATAGATATCAATGACTTAAATGTGTATATATACGTTTATATGTTTTGTATTTATGCATTTTGATGCTTATATAAAATTACCGATCAACATGGGGCAACCATTTAACATTTTAAAGTACTTAATTCTGCCACCCAGTGGCAAAAGCAGGTATTGCTGAGGAACTCCACAGTAATTACCGTACTTATGGTGAATAAAATGTGTATTTGTAACTTTTAAAATTTTCACAGTAATTGTTGATTGTGATGACAAGATTTTTGTCATCATCATCACAATGTCAAGACAAGATTTTTCGGATATCACTTGAAATATAGACTGTTTTGCAATTTGTTGGTAAATGTAAACAATTCAAATGCAGCTGGGATAAGTTGATTTGCCATTTGACCAGTCAAGTTCGCACTGAACAAGATTTGAACAATCCCACTTTCTTGTCCTCTCCCCATAGGCCAGCAAATTCTTTATTTTCAACTACATACCTAGTTCCGTTTTGAACACAGAAATTAAATCTACCTTCACCATTATTCATTTCATTCAAAAACCTTGTGAAAACAATTGTTTTCTCACTTACGTAGGTTCTTTTGCTAGCCTCTTAGCATTTTTTTCTACTTTTTCCATAGCCCTCATGATCTTTACTTTCTCTCTTGAATCTCGTCATAATCTCGTCAGTTCAATGAATTAATTATCTGCTTATTGGAATCACTGTTAAATATCTTGCGTTTCCTTTTGAATATCTTCACATCCTTCCTAAAGTATCGTGACCAGATGGGTAGAATTCTCTGCAAGTGGATGAGCTAGTGCTTTATTATGATTCATTGTAGCTTCCTTGCTCTTGTACTTCATATCTCTATAACATTGATTTTTTTTAAACTGCTTTCTTAATCTGATTTACCACTTTGCGCTATGCACTTATACCTGAAAATAATTATCTGCAGCTATTAGTCAGAGATAATTAGTGCAAACAAAATGAGACCCTTGTACAGTGAGAGATTTACCAATGCAAATCCATAAAAATAAAAATCGAAAATGTGACATTTTAAAATTGAGGGCATTATGCAGTGCATTGCATTGCATTCAAATACAATGTGTTAGGGAGCAAGGCGATGTAATTTGCTTATTTTGGTCCTTAATTTGGATATGCTGCTTTGAGCAGTTATTAATCAGTGCACACAAGATTTTCATACATGAGGGGAAAGATTAAAGTAATGGTTGGCCAAAGTCCCTTTAATTCAGTACTACGCCTTTGATTATGGAGTGGTTTTGTTCTATGACTCTCTAAGACTCTATGTCGTGTCTCAGCTTACATAGGAATGATTTGTCATTCTATTGTGACTAAGCAATGTAAGCAACAGTCTATGAACAGAGCTAAGTAAACTGACAAATGGCAGATGGTATCAAGTTCTATCCCTTCCTGTGGTGATGTGGTGGATAGTGAAGCAACCTGCCAGTGAGGAGGAGGCTGCATAATCATCCCCATCTCAATAGTGGCAAAATCTAGCCTCAGTGCAAAAGACCTGGCTGAAATGTTCACAACAATCTTCAACTGGAAGCGCTGTACACAAATGATCCATCTCAGTCATGCTAAAGGGTTTAAGTTATCAGCCAATCAGCCAGTTGTCCATATAATATCTGAAATGAAAGTAAAAGGCACAAATGCTGGAGTAACTCAGCAGGTCAGGCAGCATCTTTGCAGACCATGGACAGATACAAGAGTCTCAATCCAAAATGTCACCCATTCCTTCTCTCTATAGATGCTGCCTATCCCGCTGAGTTACTCCAGCATTTTGTGTTTATCTGTGGACAGATAATAATTTGGGTTGGGAACATTCTTCAGACTGATTGTCCTGGTGGTGGGGGGCGGGGGGGGGGGGGGGGGTAATATATGGATACAGGTGAAGGGAAGGGGAGGGTGGAGTTTGATAGCTGATGGCTGGACAAAGGCCGGACAATGTGGCTTTTCATCTCTGGCCTTTGTCCAACCATTTGACAATCAAAAAATATCCCTCGCCTCTACCCACCGATTACTTGTCAGGCTTAGTCCTGTCTCTTCACCCCTCCCCCCCACAATCAGTCTTAAGAAGGAACCAAAAGTTCACATATCCATGTTCTGTAGAGATGCTGCTGACCAGCTGAATTACTCCAGCACTTCAAGTCTTTTTTTGTAAACCTGTATCTGCAGTTCTTTGTTTCTAATATCTGAAATGGTTGACTTTAGTAAATATAACAAAGTCTATCATCTCAGCAACATTTTGGTTGCAATGTGAAGATTTCTTAAGGACCAACTGTGCTTGTGGCCAAGCTGTTATATTTATGTTACGAAAGATACGTACTAAAATTGAATTCTGTGAGATTAGACAAAATAATTCTGTCCAGCATCTCCCAAGGTCACAATTTCTACTAACTAGAAAGCCAAGATCTGCAAGTGCATTGATCACCAACTATTCCAAATACCTCCAACTTGCATGCCATCCTGACTTTGCAATACCTTCATTGTTGTCGATCAAAATCTTAAAACTCAAAGTCTTAAAAGTCTAAAAGGTCTGTCTCACTGTGCGAGTTGACCCACGAGAGACCCCGAGTGAAAGACTCGTGGTTGCGTACGAGACTACAAGTTTATGATCCAGAGTTTAACCGAGTTCCCACGGGTATGTCTAAGTTTGACGTTTACTTCTCATTTCTGCGATGTTCCAAGTTCGTCTCCCGAGTGTACCAAGTTCCTCTCCCGTTAATCTTGAGGCAACAATGTATATCGAAGTGTTGAAAAATCATCACATGTTAAAAAAAATGATGTCATGCCAGCCAAAGAACGTAGAGACTATTGTGTTTGCTGCATGTGTTCTGCACAACCTGATCCGTATCAGAGGTGCAGCTTCAGGATCAGCAACAGCCATGCAGGATGGTGACTTAGTGGACAGTCAAACAGGGAGAATAACACTAGGTGCGTGGAGGAGTGGTACAAACGACGAGACTTTGGTGCCACTGCAGTGTTTTCGAGGTAACACGGGGACCAACAGTGCAAAAGAGCAGAGAGACCATCTCTGCTCCTACTATAATTCAGAATTGGGCAGTGTGCCATGGCAGGACAGCTTATTTTGAGCGGCTGCCGACCACATGTACATCACTGCATGAGGAGAGCCCACATGCAGAAAAATCCAGTTAATTTCATGTTTAGTTTAAATCCTGCTGACTTTTCATTGTTTAACTTTAAGTGTGGATTTTATTTTTTATTGTGGTGTAAAAGTAATTTCATTGCATCTGTCTTTCCTTTAAAACGTGGTTATCATGCATCTGCTTATTTGAGTGTAGATCTCAAAACTTGTCATTTAGCGCATTGCATTGTATCTTTTATTGCCTGAATTTAGACTAGTGCATTTCTCAGCTGAATTAGTATATAGTGGAAATACTTTTATTTGTGCTTCATTTGTTGATTTTCATGTATGAGAAGCCCTTTTTCAGACCACTGTGTTGTTTGCTGTGGTGCTTCACCGTGATATGGGTTTGCAGGAAATTACGCATATTTCTCAATATGCGCAAAAAAGCGTTTTTTATATTGAACAAGAATAAAGACTTTGTTTCACATTCAAGACATTTGTTTCACATAAGACTTTGTCTTATTTTCTGATCTACTGAGAGGTGACAATTTTAAACATTTAAAAAGCACAGCATATGAGGCAGTTGAGTCCTTAAATCTCACAAATGATTGTGAGAATCAAGATGTGAATATATTTTGCCTTCCTCTATTTTGTGTTTTATGATGAAAGGAATATTACATTCAAGTCATGAGACTTTGCAGTGATATTAAAATGAAGACTTCCAGACATCAATTTGATCTTGATAGCAAAGAACTCTCTTTTATTGTGCAATGAAGTAAACAAACAGTGAGAATCAAACGGATCAGCAAAAAGCTTTTCAACACAACACAAATTTATATATAAACTTCAAGCAATTTTTTTCTTTTCAACCCACTCTGTCACCTTATCAATAACTTGCTTAACTTTGTTAAGCAGAATTTGTCTTTAAAAAGTCTAAGTAGCTGATATTTCTGTCCCTGATTATTGTTTCTAAAAAGAGTTCCCACGGTAGACTCACGAGTCACAAAGTTAAACGCACGGGCCACTAGGTTCTTACAACGAGTTTAAAATGTTTCAAATTTTAACCTCAAGAGTACATTTTACTCGTGGAAAAGTACAAACATGTTTGAACTTTTGCAAGAGTTAACAAGTTTCACGTGTACCTCCCGTTAGCGCCAAGAGTCGCTAAGTTGCGTCCACGAGTTTCAACGTTCCCGCTACGTTAATTGTACGTGATTACCATGAGTTAAATTTGTTTTAAACTCGGGGTCACTCGTGGGTCAACTCGCACAGTGAGACAGCCCTTTTAGGCGGTCACGGTGGCGCAGCGGTAGAGTTGCTGCCTTACAGTGAATGCAGCGCTGGAGACCCAGGTTTGATCCCGATTACGGGTACTGTCTGTACGGAGTTTGTATGTTCTCCCCATGACCAGCGTGGGTTTTCTCGAAGTACTCCGTTTTCCTCCCACACTCCAAAGACGTACAGGTTTGTAGGTTAATAGGCTTGGTAAATGTAAAAATTGTCATTAGTGTGTGTAGGATAGTGTTAATGTGCAGTGATCGCTGGTCGGCGTGACCTGGTGGGCCGAAGGGCCTGTCTCCGCGCTGTATCTCTAAACTAAAACCCTAAAATCTTCTGTTTAATAGCTTTGTGGGTGTCCTTTCACCATATATTCAATGTGGTGGCTCACTGTCAACTGCACAGTACATTTTGAAGCTGTGAAAAGGAATTTCTTGGCCAACTGTTTATGTTGTGGAGGGGCACAATAATTCTAGATCTTATTTTGTAAGTCGACAAATGAAAATATAATCAAGCCAACTGTGTGCGCAGGTACACCAATAATTACCAAGTGCAAGTTGATATTGAGCAGCTGTTTATTTTCTTACTCTGACATTATTAATTGAGTCATGCACAACAACAGCATTCCTTTTTATTGCAACTGTAGTTTGAAGATTAGAAAAATTACTCATGCATTAATGTTCAGTTTGTTACCTAGAATAATTTACAGCAAACTGATGAGTTTATTTGAGAAATCAGAAACCTGGGAAAATTGCATTGTAGCTCTACAAGCCATTAAGACGCCGGGCTTGCCCGAAGGTTGCTTATATTTTGCTGAAATGTAATTGTAGATGTACTGAGGAGAATAAATTTTAGTTTCAGCAGTGAAAGAAAATAATTTTGATGAAAGGAAACTCAACATATGTTTTACCATACCACTTTATTCATCATTGCATGGGTTTTCACGGAACCAGATTACAACACATTTTTGGCACCTCAAAAATTTTAGTCTTGTGTTTTGTAAAACAGTAAGAGCCTCAGCAACTGAATCTAAGGTTTCAAAGGTCTTTTATTGTCACATATACCAATTAAGGTGAATTACTATACAGCCACACGAAAAAAAAGCAACAAGAAAGAAAACGACATAAATGTTAACATAAACATCCACCACAGCGGATTCCCCACATTACTCACTGTGATGGAAGGCAAAAAAGTCCAATCTTCTTCCTCTTTATTCTCCCGCTGTCGGGGCAATCGAAACTCCCGTGTCTGGGCGATCGAAACTCCCGCGTCGGGCATTCAAAACTCCCGCGGCTTGGAGTTCCGAAGTCGGTCTCTGACTAGAGACCACGGGCTCCGTGATGTTAAGTCCGTACATTTTGTACTCCGAGGTCGACCCCTGGGAAGGGGATCGCGAGCTCCGCGATGGTAAGTCCGCAGGCTTCTGCGATGGAGCTCCTGGTCGATCTCCAGCAGAGGCCGCCAATTCCTCGATGTTAGGCTGCAGTGCGGACAGAGATACGATACGGAAAAAAATTGCATCTCCGTCGAGGTAAGAGATTAGAAAAAGTTTCCCCCAACCTCCACTCCCTACATAAAACAAGCTAAAGAACACTAAAAACACACATTTAACACATACAATTAAAACACAAAGAAGGAAAGGACAGACAGACTGTTGGCAAAGCAGCCATTGCTGGAGCAACCTGGAAGATAGTGCAAGTATACAGGGTGATCGCTGGTCAGCGCGGACTCGGTGGGCCAAAGGCCCTGTTTCCATGCTGTATCTCTGAAGTCTAAAGTAAAGTCTAAAACTGTAGACAGTCTATCGTCTATGGGCAGACAAACAGGATGCAAATGGAAAAATTGTGTCGACTAAATTGTTGCACGTTGATTTTTGGATGGTAAAGAAAGCGATATTCCAGACAAAGTTAGGCAATGTAAATAGTATCTGTGGTTGGAGTTGATTACATATACGGATCCAGAGGAAAGTATAATTTATTGCAATGTTTGTTATTAACACGCAGTGAAAGGATAAAATAAATTTAATGCAATTAGTGGTTTACACAAGCACCATTGTAATCAAATTCAAAAATTAGAGGCTTTTCTCATGTATAACCATGTGTTTATGCAAATATTCACAGGAGACTAGAACAAACTAAAAATGCAAAATTTTATGGTCATGTATTTCTTTGGCACAACTCAATGAAACTTCAATCTCCGCCCCCCACATATTTGTTGTCAGATGTGTTATGCATTCTGGAAATCTGAAATAGATGTTGAGGGGATGAGAAAGTGGGATAACATAGCAGTAGTGTGAATGTGTAATGGATGGTTAGCATGGTGGACCAAATATCTTGTTTCAATACCATATCCCTAAACTAAACTAAATACAGAAAGTGCTGGAAATTCTCAGCAGTTCTGGCAGCATCTGTGGAAAGGGAAAGAATTAACATTTCATGGAAGCAACATTCATCAGAACTGGGAAAGAGGCAATAGAAGTAGGAGAGATGGTTGGGTGGGATATGCTAACCAAAGGGGACAACTATGATAAGATAAATCAAAATGGCTTCAGGCCAACAGTTCTCTGCATGTTAAGCTTTGTGGTCTGTGTAATGTGTTGTTAATGTTAATACGTGGGACAGCATGCTGAACATGCGGATCATTACGACTAGTCTGGCATGCTGGGTATGTCCCAGTATGCCAGACTACATAAGCTCTGACGATGAGGTAATATGTTGCTGATCTGACGCCCCTGCCATATTACTTCTCTTTATCAGAGAAACGTTGTTCCACCCACACTAACTAACTTGCTTCTGTCTCATGTCTGATGAAGGTTCCTCACCTGAAACATTAACAATTTCTCTTTCCACAGATGCTGCCTGGCCTAGTTTGTTTCTCCAGCATTTTCCATTTTCTGTTTTTATGTCAGGTTAGCTCAATTTTACAACACAATATGAGTATCAAGGCAAAAGTTAAGCTCGTGTATTATAGAGTCATAGAGTGATACAGTGTGGAAACAGGCCCTTCGGCCCAACTTGCCCACACCGGCCAACAATGTCCCAGCTACACTAGTCCCACTTGCCTGCGCTTGGTCCATATCCCTCCAAATCTGTCCTATCCATGCACCTGTTTAACTGTTTCTTAAACGATGGGATAGTCCCAGCCTCAACTACTTCCTCTGGCAGCTGGTTCCATACACCCGCCACCCTTTGTGTGAAAAAGTTACCCCTCGGATTCCTATTAAATCTTTTCCCCTTCACCTTGAACCTTTGTCCTCTGGTCCTCGATTCCCCTATTCTGGGCAAGAGACTCTGTGCATCTACCCGATCTATCCCTCTCATGATTTTGTACACCTCTATAAGATTCCCCCTCATCCTCCTGCACTCCATGGAATAATGACCCAGCCTCTTCAACCTCTCCCTATAGCCAGGGCTGCCAACATTGGGTGAGAGTTGAGAGTGAGAAATTGTGAGGGAGCGTAGCGACCGGGGGGGGGGGGGGGGGGGGGAGGGTGTTCCCCCTCCCATGGTAGGGAGCTTTTGCATTTTTCAGCTTGAAATTGTGCAATCCGGTGCATACTGTAGCGAGTCTTTTAACTTGCATTTGAATGCAACATTTATGCATTAAATTGGATTAGGTATGAATAAGGTTAGGCTAAATTACATTCCTAATTACATTCCAGAATAGAGCCAGGCTCTGATCAACAGGTGCAGCACATGAATAGTTGGTGGGCGGCGCGACTCTCATCAGCAGTGGCCTCTGCAGTCCATCTCTTTTTATTATTTTTGTCTCGTTTTTATGTAGTTTTTATTATTTAAAAAAAAAAATTTTTTTGTCGGGGTATGTATGTAGGGGTGGGGGGGGGGAAAAAACTTTAAAATCTTTCCCCTGCACGGGAGACCCGACCTTTTCTTTGTCGGGTCTCCGTTGTCGTTGGGGCTGGGCAACGTGGAGCAGCCTCCAGCAGGAACTACCTGGGGCTCCAGTTGTGGAGCTGCGGACTACTCACCGTCACGGGGCTGGCCGAGTCCGGAGCGGGTGGAGCTGTGGTGGAGCGCTGCTGCGACCCGACCCCCGGAGATTCGGAGGCTACAACCGCGGGTCTGGCGGACGGCAACACCGGAAGCCCGCGGGTCCCTGGTGGGAGACCGCTTTTCGGGGCTTCTGCAGCGGCGACTTCTCCCGCCCGAGTTGCGGGGTTGAAGAGCACCTGGAGCGGGGCTTTACATCATCGCCCCGCGCGGCTTGGAATGGCCGCGGGACTTTGCGAGCGCACGCCGGGGCTCTAACACCAAGACCCGGTGCGCGACCTTGCATTACCCGGCGTGGCTTTAATGGCCGCGGGACAATCACCATCGCCCGTCGGGGACTTTGACTCTGACATCGGGGGGGGGGGAGTGCAGTGGAGAGATACGTTTTTTTTGCCTTCCATCACAGCGCTGTGATGGATGTATGTGTAAATTGTGTTGTGTCTCGGGTCTTCTTTGTTTTGTAATGTATGGCTGCAGAAACGACATTTCGTTTGGACCTCAATGGGGTCCAAATGACAAATAAATTGTATTATATTGTATTGTATGAATGACTATATTCATATATGGAAATCAGATTATATTCATGCTGTTATGTATATATATAGAGAAAAACTCAGAGAAACAAAGCAAAAGTCGGACTTCCATCACTGTTCTGCACAAATAAATCAATCAACCTTGTTCAAGAAGGAACTACAGATGCTGGAGAATCGAAGGTAGACAAAATTGCTGGAGAAACTCAGCGGGTGCGGCAGCATCTATGGAGCGAAGGAAATAGGCAACGTTTCGGTCCAAAACCCTTCTTCAGACGGTTTCAACCTTACCCTTTGAATATAGAAACAAGACGAAAATAATGCCACATATTCAATCATATATGGTTCAATGAAATTAAGATATATATGTAAAAATATATATGGAAACAGGCCCTTCCGCCCACAAAGTCCACACCGACCAGCAATCTATCATACACCAATTCCATCCATCACGCCAGGGACAATTTACAGAAGCCAATTAACCGACAAACCTGCACTTCTTTCGGATATGGGAGAAACCGGATTATCCAGAGAAAACCCATGTGGTAGTAAGGCAGCAACTCTACCACTGCGCCACCGTGCCACCCCATTAAATTATTTTTTTCTGTAATATATTTATTATGGTGTCACGGGAATAAAGATGAACACATGATTCTGATTTCTGCCCTTAGTTGGATAACACACATGTCCAGTCATTGTGTGTGTTATGGCTGGTTTTCAACCTCTTCAGGCTGAAGGTCTCGACTCAAAATATCACCCATTCTTTCTCTCCAGAGATGCTGCCTGTCCTGCTGAGTTTTTCTAGTTTTTAGTGTCTATCTTCAGTTTAAACCAGCATCTGCAATTCCTTCCTACACTATTTGTTAAGCAAAACAGGTCCTATTCACGGTATATAATTTTGTGATCAGCGGAGAACATGAGAGTTTTTTGAAATGCGTGAGTCTCACGCTAAATGCGTGAGAGTTGGCAGCCCTGCTAATAATGCAAACATTTTATGCAAGTTCCAATTGTTTGGGCAAAAATCACTTATTACTGCTTTATAACAGTTAAGTTACATTAAGACCATTTCAGAAATTATGGCAGTCAACAAAAAATCAACTAACAAATTAAAGCAAACTAAAAGAAAATAACATGTTCCCTTTCCTGACTCTACCTCATAAGTACTTTAACGCTGTTAACAGAGCAAAGGGATATTAATCTCAAGAATCAAAATGGGGAAAGTGAGGGCAATTTTGCTTAAATGGTCATACTAAGCCCATTCAGATCTGCATAGAGTCAGAGTTATACAACATGTACATGGCTGGCCCAATTTGTCCATAATGATCAAGTTGGCATTCTGCGTGCTCAGGGACTGGTTGCCGTTCCCAGATCAGCTCGCGTCCCAGGGACTGGCTGCAGTTCTCAGGTCGGCTTGCCTGCCCCGACCCCGTGAAAACGAATTGAAAAAAACGCGTTTTTTCGGGTTATGGGCCGGATTCGGCCCGTGTGCCGTAGGTTGCCGAACCCTGTCCTAGATGTTTGGCCTCATTGTGGTCCCCCCATGTTTTACAACCAATTCACCTGGTTAGTTCTATCTCCGGCTGCTTCATGTTGTCGGCGGCTGCACATCCAACCAAGAAAAAAGAGAAGAGAAGAGATGCGACGTCACTCACAGCCGCCAACTGACGCGCTTCCCCAGACTGCACAGATCGCTGTGATGTGGCGCAAAAGAGACAAACTGTGCAGGGACTGAAGACAGCGTGAGAATTGGCTGAAATTCGTGACTCTCACGCTCAAAGCGTGAGAGTTGGCAGCCCTGTCTAAGGCCAGGATGTGACAACAGACACACAGGGAGACACATACACAAAGGAACACATACACAAAGACACACACACACACACACACACACGCATGCGCACACGCACACGCACACGTGCACACGAACACACGCACACACACATGGCGACACAGACACGCACACACACAGGGAGACAAACAACAAACACGGGGAGATACACACACAGGGAGACACACAGGGAGACACACAGACACGCACACACACAAGCAGACACACACACGGAGACACACACACACAGGGAGACACACACACATAGGGAGACACACACACAGGGAGACACACACACACAAGGAGACACACACAGGGAGGCACACATACACACACAAGGAGACACACACAGGGAGACAGACACACAAGCACACACACACCTTTTCTTCCCCCTCCCTCCATCCACCCCTTCCTCCCTCCTACCCCCATCCTTCCCTCTTTCCTCCCCCTCCCTCCCTCTTTCTCCACTTTCTCCTTTCCTTCCTTCATCCCCTTTCTACATTCCCTCCCCTTGTCTCGCTTTCCTTCCCCCACCCCTCCATCCCTTTTTTTCTTTCCCTCTCTCTCTCTTTCCCCCCTCCCTCTCTCTCCCCGGCCGCCCAATGGGGAGTCTGGCGGGCACGGTGCAGCGTGGATTGGCGGCGCTGGCGCTGCCGTGTGAGTTGAAGGGCAGGAGGGAGGGAGGGAGGGAGCAAGGCTGCAGCGGCGGCCGACAGCGCAGCACTCACAGCCGGCACATAGAGCTGCTGACACCCGGCGGCTGCACATCCAACCAAGAGAGAAGAGACGCGACGTCACTCACAGCCGTCAACCAACGTGCTTCGCCAGACCATGCAGATCCCTGGCACGCGGCGCAAAGGGACAAACTGTGCAGTGACTGAACTCAGCGTGAGAACTCGGTCATGAGCGTGAGGGCGTGAGAATTTGCTCCAAGGCGTGATTCTCACGCTGAAAGCGTGAGAGTTGGCAGCCCTGCTATAGCTCACACCCTCTAGTCCTGGCAACATCCTAGCAAATCTTTTCTGAACCCTTTCAGCTTGACAATATCTTTCCTATAACATGGTGCCCCGAACCGTATACAATATTCTAAATGCGGTCTCACCAACGTCTTATACTACTGCAACATGACCTCCCAACTCCTATACTCAATACTCTGACTGATGAAGGCCAAAGTGCCAAAGACCTTTTTGACCACTTTATCTTCCTGCGACTCGACCTTCAAGGAACCGTGCACCTGTACTCCTAGATCCCTCTGCTCTACAACACTACCCAGAGGCCTACCATTTACTGTGTAGGTCCTGCCCTTGTTCGATGTCCCAAAATGCAACACCTCACACTTTTCTGTATTAAATTCCATCAACCATTCCTCCGCCTACCTGGCTAATCGATCCAGATCATGCTGCAATATTTCACAACCATCTTCATTATCTGCAAAACCACTCACTTTTGTATCATCAGCAAACTTGCTAATCTTGCCCTGTATGTTCTCATCCAAATCATTGATGTAGATGACAAACAGTAACAGGCCCAGCACCGAACCCTGAGGCACACCACTAGTCACAGGCCTAGAAGCAACCTTCCACCATCACCCTCTGCTTCCTTCCATTTGTCTTTATACATATCCTCAGTCACCTAACATAGATCTGTTTCACATGAGAATTGATGTACATAGAATGTTTGTTATTTAACTGCATTTCAAAGCCATTCATTATATATCCAGCACTTCAGGGGCTGTGAAATTGTGATTACCATGGTAGCTATGTTTGTGGTCTGGGACAAAATTGCATCATCTTCACTGGGTGTGACAACCATCAACATGAACTCAGACGAACTGGAAATTGATTCAATAAAACTTCATACAAATATTACTCTCAATACAGTCTAATTAACCCCTATACATCCTGACTTGCAGTATGAACTACGTGAGAGATGTAGCAACTCTATTTATATAGTCATTTAAAGCAATAAAAGATTTAAATGTCTTCTTTTGGATAGAAGTTTTTGATACAAGTTTGTTCGAAGCTGTTAAAATCATTAGTTGGATATCATTTGTAATACACTTATTTGAACAAGGTATGTACCAGCATCTTAATATGAGATAATAGGCCATGTGTCCTGTAACTCTGGCAACTGCAAAATGTGATGAGAATGTGAAGTGCTGCAACATAAAGCAGTGTATTTTGATTGGTCCATTAGATGTATTGATGCTTTGTTTGTAAATCAGAGTCCAGATAGTGTGTTTTTGTAAATGTTGACGGTGCAGTTTTGCAATGAGGCCTGAGATGCTGCATGCTTGGAGATCTATACATTGGCCACAGTGTGGTGCTCTTTGATGTTAAATTTTTTATCAGGTAATGGCTGAGATCTTGTTGGGAACATTTGCCATAAAGCTCTGGCATTAAATCTAAAGATGTCTGTTTGTCAGTGTAACCTGGCACTGGTTTTTACTAGAGAAAGGTCAGTTTTTCTGTTCACTCGCTCTAATGGAATGTGATGTCTTTGTTTTAACCATTTATCATTCTGTAGTTGCACCAGTATCACATTGCCATAATGCAATTAAAAAAAAAAAAATTAAGAAAAACTTGTACAGCAGTTTTATAGATCATAAATTGCATTTTAGTAATTACTACCTTCTGTTGAATTCTGATTGGTTAAGGAAGAACCCTCCTTGTTGTGCCTATACCAT
Organism: Malacoraja senta; assembly: GCA_038087875.1. NCBI lineage: Eukaryota > Metazoa > Chordata > Chondrichthyes > Rajiformes > Rajidae > Malacoraja > Malacoraja senta. The sequence goes on along the minus strand of CM075990.1, from coordinate 9,437,675 downwards.
TGGACAACTGCAGAATACTTAATTGTAAGAGAATTGTTGATTTACGTATGTCAATAGAATAACAATGCAATAGCTACAGTGCCCTCCATAATGTTTGGGACAAAGACCCATCATTTATTTATTTGCCTCTGTACTCCACAATTTGAGATTTGTAATATAAAAAATCACTTGTTAAAGTACACATTGTCAGATTTTAATAAAGGCCATTTTTATACATTTTGGTTTCATCCTGCAGAAATTACAGCAGTGTTTATAGTCCCCCCCATTTCAGGGCACCATAATGTTTGGGACACAGCAATGTCATGTAAATGAAAGTAGTCATGTTTAGTATTTTGTTGCATTTCCTTTGCATGCAATGACTGCTTGAAGTCTGCGATTCATGGACATCACCAGTTGCTGGGGGTCTTCTCTGGTGATGCTCTGCCAGGCCTGTATTGCAGCCATATTTAGCTTATGCTTGTTTTGGGGGCTAGTTCCCTTCAGTTTTCTCTTCAGCATGTAAAAGGCATGTTCAATTGGGTTCAGATCGGGTGATTGACTTGGCCACCCAAGAATTGACAATTTTTTAGCTTTGAAAAACTCCTTTATTGCTTTAGCAGTATGTTTGGGATCATTGTCTTGCTGTAGAATGAACCGCCAGCCAATGAGTTTTGAGGCATTTGTTTGAACGAGCAGTTAGGATGTGTCTATACACTTCAGAATTCATTATGCTACTACCATCAGCAGTTGTATCATCAATGAAGATAAAGTGAGCCAGTATCTTCAGCAGCCATACATGCCCAGGCCATAACACATCCACCACTGTGTTTCACATATAAGGTGGTATGCTTTGGATGTTGGGCAGTTCCTTCTCTCCTCCATACTTTACTCTTGCCATCACTCTGATATGTTAATCTTCGTCTCATCTGTCCACAAGACCTTTTTCCAGAATTGTGGTTGCTCTTTTAAGTACTTCTTGGCAAACTGTAACTGGGCCATCATATATTTGCAGCTCACCAGTGGTTTGCATCTTGCAGTGCAGCCTCTGTATTTCTGTTCCTGAAGTCTTCTGCGGACAGTGGTCATTGACGAATCCACACCTGACTCCTGAAGAGTGTTTCTAATCTGTCGGCCAAGTGTTTGGGGATTTTGCTTTATTATAGAGAGAATTCTTCTGTCATCAGCTGTGGAGGTCTTCCTTGGCCTGCCAGTCCTTTTGTGATTAGTAAGCTCACCAGTGCTCTCTTTCTTCTTAATGATGTTCCTAAGTTGATTTTGGTAAGCTTAAGGTTTGGCTGATGTCTCAAACAGTTTTATTCTTGTTTCTCAGCCTCATAATGGCTTATTTGACTTTCATTGACACAACTTTGATCCTCCTGTTGATAAACAGCAATAAAAGTTTCCCAAGGTGATGGAAAGACTGGAGGAAAGACTAGGTGCTGAGAGCTCTCTTATACCTGCATTAAGAAGGCAATTAAACACACCTGAGCAATTACAAACGCCTGTAAAGCCATGTGTCCCAAACATTATCGTGCCCAGAAATGGCGGGACCATGTATAAACACAGCTGTAATTTATACATGGTGAAACCAAAATGTATAAAAATACCCTTTAATAAAATCTGACAATGTGCACTTTAACCACATGTGATTTTTTTCTATTACAATTCTCAAATTATGGAGTACAGAGGCAAATAAATAAATGATGGCTCTTTGTCCCAAACATTATGGAGGGCATTGTAATTTGCAGACAGCGATCACTGAAAGAAAAAAGGAAAAGCATTCGTATTACCCTGGGTATAGGCATGAACTACTTAAGGTGTTTACAAAATTAAAAGGATTTGCTGAGATAGATATGGAAAATGATTCCTTTGTGAAATCCAAAACATGGGAGCATAAAATTATATCAAGAGAAATTTGTATTGTTATCTAGATAAGTGAAAATAGTCTTTTTATCTGAAACTGAGAACAATAACTCACTAAGCACTGATATGATGCCAGACATGTTTATTTTGGTTTTCAATTTGTTATAAGCTGTGTAGGTAAGGGGGAGTTACTGGATGTGGTGCATTTGGACTTTAAAAAAGCATTTCATGCAGTGTCATATAAGAAACTACTGAACAAAATTTGAATGCTTAGTACACACAGGCAACATCTGAAAATTGCTTAATTGGCATAAAGCAAGGCTAGGGATATATCAGTAATGTTCAGGTTGGGAGACTGTGACTTCGGGGCATGCTGTAGGTTCAGTACTGACGGTTCTCAATAAGGGACAGGCAAATTATATCGATGCTAGCTGATGACACAAAGCTTGGCCCTGAGCCACCGGAGTCGACTAGAGCAAGGGGGAACCCACAAGCGAGGTGGACCATCAAGAATGCAGGGGGGATCACCGAGAATATCAAGAATGAAGTGGACCACCGAGAGCATAGGGGGACCAGCATTTGTGAGAGCGAGGAAGGGATACATGCTGCCGCGAGCTACCTGGCAGGGGCTACCGACAGGGCTACCGAGATTGAAAGGGGGATCCAGCAGGGAGAATGAAGGGGAGTGTGAGTGCTGAATGTGTTCTAAAACAGAGATTTGGTAGATTTAGGGGATTACGGCAATCAATGGATTTTGGCATTCATGCAAGAAAGTGGCACTGAGAAATTACATACTTGATCCACGTAAAGTGTAACTACTCCTGTCCTGCGGCCTGAAGTAAAATTCTTAACGGATTGGACAAGCTAGATGCAGGAAAAATGTTCCCAATGTTGGTGGAGTACAGAACCAGGGGTCACAGTTTAAGAATAAGGGGTAGGCCATTTAGGACTGAGATGAGGAAAAACTTTTTCACCCAGAGAGTTGTGAATATGTGGAACTCTCTGCCACAGAAGGCAGTGGAGGCCAATTCACTGGATGTATTCAAGCTAGATATAGCTCTTAGGGTGAATGGAATCAAGGGGTATGGGGGAAAAAGCAGGAGCGGGGTACAGGTTCTGGATGATCAGCCATGATCATGTTGAATGGCGGTGCTGGCTCGAAGGGCCGAATGGCCTACTCCTGCAACTACTTTCTATGTTTCTATGCGTATAAAGTAAATAATATCAAACAGAAAAATCAAACAATAGACTTTTTGTGGTGTTTATTGAATGTATTACATTGCTCAGGATACTCGGGAAGCTCACTATTCTTGAGTATTCCCAGGGGCTGTAATATATTTGATAAAACTGGCCAGCAGAGCAATATTTTTCAGTTTCTGGCATGAAACGTGGGGAAGTAATTGTCAGGCCTCAGGAGATATTCAAATTTGTCACATGGCTGTCTCAGCATAAAGGCAGGTGCTGTTTGATCATTCTCACAATAATGGATGATAGAGCATTTAGGACTTGAGCAAAGAAGTTCCAGCTATTGTCATTCTGTGAAATTTCTATGAAAACTAAGATGTTTGTCTTTCATTGAAACCACAATCTGCAAGTATTCCACCAACAACATCACCATGAGACAGATGTTTAATTGAAAGAGTTGTTACAATGTTTTTGCTGACAGAGCAGGGCTGAATACTCAGCTATCACATCCTTTAAATTTATGGAGTTCTTGTCGGAACAGATGCAACAAAAGTGAATTTGATTGTCCCTTCTGTCTACCACTTCCTTCATAAATTAACTATTTTCATGAAGATACAAAGGGAGCAGTGCAGTGAATTGCCAAGCTTGTTTGAACAGCACCCCAGCTCTACCGGAAAGGTTCTGAGAAACCTTTTTTCCTCGTTGGTTAATCCATCAAGGATCGAACTTTTTGCCTTGGCCATTTCCTATGATAGTGAGTTGTACCTTGTATTTTCTGCAACAAGTAGTGTATCTCAAACTTATTGGTGATTAACTTACATTTATAGTTCATAGTTCTGGTTGTCTTTACACCATCCCTATTACTACCCAGCCAATTTTTCAACCAAAAATGGATTTTTCACTGACAGACTTAATTCCAATTTCTGGCGCTATTCTAAGGATACTTCTTTTCTTTAATCCTTTGGAAAACACAATTGCTCCTGGCCTACATGCTTACTTGAAATGATTTCTGGACCTTCTTATGAAGTATTTTACTTCTTTGATTGACTTTTGCTGATTCCTATAACTCATTTGGAACATAGTTTGGAATTGCTATGTGGCCTCAATATCCGTCCTACTAAAATGCATTCCGACACATATTCGTTAATGTTCATCTACCGATCCAATTCCTTTCCTACATGTTTGGGGTCTTCCTATATCACTACCTTCCTTCTAACATAAGGGCAGAAGCTATTTAATAATATTTTTACAAAAATGGAGCTTAATTCCAACCTCCAGCGAGTCAGTTGAGACATTTCAACTTGGGCTGACAAGTAACATTATTTGTGTGGCCTATTATGGTCGGGTAGTGATGACTTCCACTCGGCTAACAAGCTTTCCAATTGGAATCTGTGCAAACTACTCTATACTAAGTTTTCAGTCTCTAAATGTTTCTTCTGCTACTTAAAACAAAAGATTTAATGTGCACTCAATAATACCTTTGCTTGTAACCATCTCCAATGAGCAACATTTCTCTGAGCTTGATATTTTTTTAAATGGGTTAAACTTGGCTATTTATATTTAACAATCAGGTTAAAGAACTTGTCTAAAGAAAGGAAAACAAAACCGCACGTTTTTACATAAATCATATTTTTTCTTTCTGCTGCTTTTGCAGATATTTTATATTTTTCTTCAGCAGTTACCATGATTGGAAAATGCCTGTCCCGATGTGTTTGTTACCATGGTATCCTACATTTTTATTTGAAAGAACTGTCCTGAAATCAATGTTATATTGGCGAATCAGAGTTTGACATACCCTCTAGTATGCAGGTATTCACGGGAACTTTTTCCCCCCGAAAATCACAATTGCGCATTTCCCAGAGAAAAAGAAGGGATTTGGCTTATGACATTTGAATGTGTTGGATCATTGTAAATCTGATTGAGCGATCTAGCCTAATGTTTAGCTATTCGATGCATGCTTGACATTGCATTTGTTCATTATATAACTGACAAAGTGCAGCTTGTTTGTCTTAGAAATAAGCTGAACAGTGTTGATGTGTTACCTGAAGTCCTAAAGACCATAGAGCCTCATGCCTTGTACCCTGTGGCATAGAGTAGAGCATTATTATTCTATTGCTTTATTTCTTCATTTTCTTAAGAAAGTACTAATGGAGAGTGAATATAGAAAATATTTGCTTTGTGTTTGCAGTTATTTGTATTGGCTGAATTATATTTAAAATGTTATATGTGGGTGTCATTCTTTACAGAATGATGCTTCTTGTGGGCAGAATGCAAATTCTGTATGTCAGATGAACAAAGTAGTATTTTGGTGAACCATCCTAAGTTTTTTTTACTTTTAATACTTCCCCTCCCCTCTCCCCTAAGAATGATCAGTGTTGGAAAACCTATTGATTTTGGGTACTCTGAGATTTTAAAAAATAATTTGATAATTTCTCTACAGTTTATTAAAATCCATTTAGGCAAGGGGAGATATTGTTCCTATCATCTGTAACATGTTCAATTTAAATTAAAGGAACATATTTATGGGTTAAAAAAATATATACTTAAAGAGGTATAGTCGCATAGTGTTTATCTGAGTGGAAGAATGTTGCAGGGAGCTGGTCAAATCATCTGGAGATGTGAGGCTGCATGGTACCTGGGAAAATTAATTAAGGAAATCTGTAAACAGTTGTTATCTGTACTGACAGCCTATGAAACTGTAAGATTTGTCATTTAAAGCCATCACAGTTATCTAATGTCCTTGCAGCTTTCACTTAGCCTTTGTGATAACCGGCTCTCAGCAATGTGGCTGATGTGTAATTGCCCGCGAGTCCAGCAAACCTTTCATTTCAAGGGCATTGAAAGGGTAAGAAATGTTGTCCTTTCTAGCAACACCCAGATCCTGTGCTTAAAATTGTTGTTTGCCTGCAATTGCAGTTTTGTGTAATTGGACCTAGCAGCCACACTTTGAAGCTGTGATTTAATATGTTCTCTGTGATTTTTTAAATTCAACAAAAAAAGCATTTCACTGTACCTCGGTACACGTGGCAATAATACACTAGACTAAATTTTGCAAGTTTTGGTTAGGAGTGTTCATGGATATTCAGTGCAATATATTTTCTTGTTATACACATCTTATTTATCTGCAGTGCACCATTGCTATTAATCAAAAAGTATGTTTAATGAATTAGCCCTTGTTAATCTTCAAATGTTGTATGCATATACTTTCTTCATGGGTGTCAAGAGAACCTGTAGTGGCTTGTTCATCTAAAACAGAGTCCAAAATGTTGGCAAGATGATATGAGTAAGTCTGACGAGGATTATATGCGAGGATTTTCCCTCAAACTCTAATTTATTGTCTTTGTAGAATAATTTGGAATCTATGTCAGCCGTGAAGTTTGCTGAGATATTGATAAAACTGGAAATGTAATGATATGCTGCTGTGAATCTTATCGTTCTGTTGATCTACTTCAGCGATATGCCAAATAGTTCTGGCAACCTATGCCTTCTCAATTGCCACGTGCCATAACTTAATCTACTGTTGTTTAGTCTTAACCTTGTTGTGTTAACACAAAACAATTTTGGAAAGAGAAAATTAAATGTTGTCTTTATGGTTGATATTAAACTGCCTGAGCGGTAGATTTACAATTCTTTGTGATGTCAACTGCAATATTATAATTCCACATACAGCAACTGTAGCATGATGTAAAAGTTAATGCATGTGAAATAAAAGCAGTTCAAAAACAAACTGTATCTTTATCAACAATTGATGATGTGATAGAGAAATTTGGGCAGCAAGTCTGAAATAGATAATAGAATTTTCTAACCTCACAGCTAATGTCACGACTATAAGAATGCTTCAGTATGATTGGCTATACAGACTGTTTTAATTATATTAGATTATTAGATTTGAGAGATCTATTTCCATGGATACCAAAGAGAGATTTTTGAAGATTCCAGAATTAAATTTAATATCAGCAGGAGTAGAATCATTAGGTTTTCAAGGGCACACTGCCAAGGCCAGTGGTGATCTCTGTCACTTACCATTGACTGTAAAATCCAGAACAATGATTGTTACATGTTCAAGTGCAGGCAGAGAATAAATCAGGTTGGATTTTGAGCTTTATGGAATGGAATATGCAATTGCAGGGAAAGGCACAAGAAACTCAAAGCATTCTGGTTCATATGACAGAAGAAAAAATTGAGATGCAGGATTAGCTATTCAGTAAGACCATTATTGTTTATTTTGTCTCAGGTCCGCTACCCCTTGTGAGCACCAGATCCTAAGATTCCTTCATTATCCAAAATCTATAAATCGTAACTTGAACAAATTTCTCGTCTAGTTGGAAATGGCAGATATCCTGATGTGATGTATAGTTTTGCATTCTCCAGTGAGAACACACAGTCTCTTAACATTTAGATATTATTCAGTCTCATGATGTGCATCTCAATCAAATTAGTTTCTGAATTTTAAAAACACTGTTGATAATAGATAACTGAATTGGAAGGGTGGCTTAAATTTGGTTAACTCGGTAAATTAGGCATGGTGTTAGAACCTAGAAGACACATTAATTAGCTCAAAAAAGCAGCAAACCAAAGGATTAGGAACAATTTGGAACTCGACTAAAGAAGACCAAGGGATTGTTCAGAGGGAGTAAATAACAGGAGTTTTCTTGCCAGGAACATAACATTTAACTGTGAAAGCTTATACAGAACATGTGTTGAGTAAAAAGATAAATGAAGACAAATGAAGTCACTGGATACTGAAGCAGATAGATGTCTTTATAAAAGCAAGTCTTCTGGAGAATCTATTTCTCCAGTTCTGACACTCAACTGTGCAATGATGCTTCATAGAGTTTAAACACAAAGGTAATAATAAACAATTAACTATGGTTTTAATGGGTATAATTACCTGTTTTAACATTTTGATTGTATACAGATAACTTTGCAGAATTGAATATTTACAATGGTTGCACATCTTAACTGGCGAAACCTCTTTGAATATTCAAATGCCAGTGGCTGCTCTGTGGCATCTGAACACAAAACACCAGATATCCAAAATATATTACTTTGGGTAAAGTGCCGTCTAAATCTGTAGCATTAATTCTATGACATCAGGATATAGACCAAGACTAAACAAAATATTCCAAATGATTCCTCAATAAAACCCGATATCATTTTAGCTTGACTTGTAGGTTCAGTATTCAAGTTCACCTGCAAAGAAGGCCAACATACCGTTTGCTTTCCCAAGCTTGCTGTTCCTGTATGTTCACTTTCTCAGATGCAACTGCGCCTGAATATATGGAGGTTCCTCCGCTTTGAAAAACAATTCTTGTTTCGATACCAATGTGCACAATCTCACATCTTTCCTTGTGCCATCTGCATCGTGCTACTTGGTGGATTGTGCGCTTTTGCAGAGACTCTCCATCCTTCTCACAGCCCACATCCCTAACTAACTTTGTATCATCAGTAAACGTCAATAAGTGATATTTTGTGTTTTCCTTAAGTCTTTTGCAGATAGTATAAAACTGAGGACTTAGTATGGACATCCTGAAAATAATAGTCTGTCATTAGTTAATTCCTCATCTTTGTTTTTTGTGCTTTAACCAATGTTGCCCCTAACTCTCTCTAAAGATCGTTAGATCTTATGCTGCTATCTAAAATATGATTTGATATCATGTTTGAAATTGTTGAATCTAAAAGAATGGAAATGATGGAATTTAGTTGATGATTATCGCTAGTGCCATAGAATGGGGAAAATTCACCCAAACTATGTCATGGTTGCATTATTAATAAGGCTTGATCAATTGAGTACTGTTCATTGGAATAGGAAAATTCATGTTTTGCAATTATAAAATATGTTCATAGAATAAGTAGTAAATATTTAATTGGTTGATGAGTAGCCATTAATTTCGAGAGGTTGAGAGTTATAATTGGAACATTGAAAAGAAAACTTAGGAACAATTTTCTTTACCATATAATGGAATAAATTGGTTAAGAATTTGCAAGGGTGAATTAGAAAAGTATATGGAAGAACAAAATGGACACCAGATAATAGATTGCTCCAGATGAAGAAGCCCAAGGCTAATTAATCTTGACCTTCCCTAATATATATGCTTAGATTTTTCATTGAATTTTTTGTCATTTAAAGAAGTAAAATAATGAAGGATATTTCAAAAATAGCATGGTCTCTTCTACATTGGAGAAGCAAAATACAGATTGGGTAACTGCTTTGTTGAACACCTCTGTTCAGTTCACAATGGTAATCTTGAACTTTGAGTTGCCTAGAACTTCAATACTCCATCCCACTTCAGCCTCTTTGCCTTTGGTCATTCAGATTGTTCTAATGAGGTCTCATGTACATTTCAGGGACAGGAACTGCGTGTCTGCCTCCATTGATATTCCTTGACCTGTTAACTGCTTCCATCATGTTGTTTATTCTAGGTTTGTTTTATTCTAAATACAACCCTGATCAGAGTTCTGTCAAATGTACTTTTCATTTATCATAAATCTCTTGCAGAAAAATAACGATGTTCTTTGCATGTCGAAGTAGAGGCAATATTTTTATTAGTAATGTGTCATGAATTTAACATCTGCAATGTGAAAGTGGAAAAAGGCAATTCAATCAATATTGGTAATCTGGTTAGCATTGAAGGAAACTATCTCAAGTTGGCCCTGACATTAAGATGGGAGCCTGTTAGTATATGGACACTTGGCTTTTGTTTAAAGTTCATTGTCACTATTTCAATAGCGATGCAGCAGTGCCATTTCATTTATTTTGTGTGGTTATTAAGCAAGAATGTGTCATATAAAGTAAATACTTAGGATGTTAATTTGTAGAAAATTAGGCATTCTTGTTGCCAATGTACCCAAAATCACCTGCAACCTTAATCCCATGATATATATTCTGTCTCTTCATTTATTGATATTTGAGAGAAGTTCATACCATTATTTCAGAGATTAACAGTTGAATTCTCTCCTGGATTACATGAAATAAACAGATTGCTTTTGTTGATTTTTTGTTGTTGCAATTAACCCTATGTGAACAAGCAATTTATAATTTGATTTTCATTGCAAACTACAGAAATTATTTGATACAAACAAAAAAAACAAATCTATCAATATTCAAACTTTGAAACTGAGACACACATCAGGGATCTAAATTTGTCTGAACTTCAACAAAGGCTGATAGGGATTGTCGGTGAGCCAAAATGTCAAATCGATAGTTCGAGAGTCAAGAGTGTTTTATTGTCACATGTCCCAGATAGAAAAATGAAATTCTTAAAGGCCTGTCTCACGTGTCTGTGGTCATTGGCGGCGAAACAGGAAGAATCTACCGCTCCTGGGCCGCCATAGACCGCGCACTCGGTCAAACGCCCACCGCCGGGGACGTGCAGCGTTGTTCCCAACACCGCACGGTGCTAAAATAAAACCAACACTGTTCAAAAATATGTTACTACCGCACAGCCACCGCCAGTGAGGCACGAGTGTGGCACGATCACCGCCACAGCCGGCGCCAGTGCGGCACGAGCGCCGTGCGTCCAACTTGCACCGCCACAGCCTCCGCCAGTGAGGCACGACCGCTGCCACAGCCGCCGCTAGTGAGGCGCGTGTGCGGCACGGGCACTGCCACAGCCGCCGCCACAGCCACCGCCAGTGAGGCACGACCGCCGCCAGTGAGGCACGTGTGCGGCACGGCCGCAGCCACAGCCCCGCGATCTGAAAGCCGAAACAGCAAGCTCGTGGAACCGGCCGTACTTGGCCGCCCGCGCAGCATCCGTGTGGCGCTCATGTGGTTGCCGTGCGGTCCCCTCTTCCGGCGATGCCGCGCTTCACCGCCAACGACCGCAAACCTGTGGGACAGAGCCTACTTGCAGATAGTTCACTAATGTCATTGAAACAGCATATTTTGTGGCAGTTGAATCTTAATTGCAGTGAACATGCTTCACAGCATTGTATTTTTACTTCTGTGGATGGAAGTGAGACATTGCGTAGAACAACATCTAATATATATCATGTGTAGAAAATGGGTTAAAAAAAATTGAAGGCCTTTTGTCACTTTGAATAGTGGCTTGGCTCATTAGCTGACGCTGTAATTGGCAGATTGCAGGTTCAAAGAAACTGATTTATGTACCAAACTGATTATCTCTGAGTAGAGGTTGAAAAGGATTAACCCATGTTTTCTGGAGTTCAGAAAAATGAGTAGTGATCTTATTGAAACATTCATGATTCTGAAAGGAATTGATTAGATGTAAATAGTGTATTTGGCTGAATAGTCCAAAATTAGGGGGCTAAGAAGGGGAGTTGTTATTTAGTCCAGAGATGAGAACATCCTTCAAGAAAATGGTTCTGAATATTTGACATTCTCTATCCTGGAGAACTCTTTGTGCTTTCACTCGACAGGTTTTTGGACTTACTGGATGTGGGGATTGGGTGAGAAAGTGGAGCTGAGTGAACCATGATATTGAATGCTGGAACAGGCAATAATTTGTAATTCGCTAGATTGCTGTTTGCACTCCCTTAAAAACAATCGTATAGCTTTCATTTAATGGAGTTTGTGATGTGCTTTGAATACTCAAAGCGCATTATAAATATAGCTGTCAGCTTTTATTTGTTCAATTTAACCTTTTTTTGCAGTTAACAAAGTTTTACACTATTTAGTTCTTCCTCCTTGTTAATTTCTATGTTTTCTCTTTCTATATGAGGCAAATAAATTTATGATCATTAACCAATCAGTGACATATAGTTCAAAGACTTATGCAATTATAACACAGCTGTTCCTAATCAGCAGAAGCTTTTTGCAAAAATAAATGCTTATTAATGAAAGCATCATGTAATAAATGTTCATTGCTACATGGTTTGACCATAGATATGAATTTGCTGAATGGAAGATCAAAAAGGAGAAGGGTTAGGATCAACAGCCTGATTGAAGAGCTTGTTCTGATAATCCATTGCAACATGATATTAAAAAATTGCCGCATTATGTCTTTATATAAAATATTTGCTGTATTGAAAATGCCAGCTTTGGTGCTAAGCAACTGCATATGGACAAAAACGAGGTAAGATAAAGATGGAGTAATAGAATTATGCAGCATGGAAACGAGCCCTTCGGCCCATTGGGTATTGTGTTGACTCTCATCAACACTGATCTCATTTTATGCTCCCCACATTCCCTTCAACGTTCCCCAGATTCTACCTCTCCCATCGGGGGCAATTTACGAATGACCAATTAACCTGCCATTATGAGCTGCTTTAAGTATGGGAGGAATCTGGAGTACCCAGAGTATATAGAAACATAGAAACATAGAAAGTAGGTGCGAGAGTAGACCACCAGGCCCATCGAGCCCGCACCGCCATTCGCTCATGGCTGAACACTAAACAGACACCCTTACCCACAAACAGTAGACACAAGACACAGAACACAAGACACTACCCTCCCCTTTATATCGCTATCACCCCTCTCCACCCCAAGAACCGCGTGATCTCCTGGGGGAGGCAAAAAAACGGATAAAAACCCAGGTCCAATTCGGGAAAAAAATCCGGGAAATTCCTCTCCGACCCCAATCCAGGCGATCGACACTTGTCCAGGAGATCACTCAGGTCTTACTATACTAACCATACCTAGGTCCATATCCCTGCCCTCTCCCCGTAGCCCCTTATCCCCTTGGCAGCTAAAAAAACATCTATTTTAGACTTAAATATATTTAATGTTTCTGCTTCCACTGCTCCCTGGGGCAGTGAATTCCATAAATTAACCACCCTCTGGGTGAAGAAGTTCTTCCTCATCTCAGTTTTAAAAGAGCCCCCTCTTATTCTACAACTATGTCCCCTAGTTCTAGTTTCCCCGATCATTGGGAACATCCTCGGTGCATCCACCCGATCAAGGCCCCTCACGATCTTATATGTTTCAATGAGATCGCCTCTCATTCTTCTAAACTCCAAAGAGTAGAGTTCCAGCCTACTTAACCTTTCCTCATATGTCAATCCCCTCATTGCAGGAATTAATCTTGTAAACCTTCGCTGCACTGCCTCCAGGGCCAGTACATCCTTTCTTAAGTATGGACCCCAGAACTGTACACAGTATTCCAAATGTGGTCTCACTAATACTGTGTACAGCTGCAGCAAGACCTCCGTGTTTTTATACTCAATCCCCCTAGCAATAAAGGCCAAAACTCCATTGGCCTTCCTGATTGCTTGCTGCACCTGCATACTAACTTTTAGTGATTCATGTACTACTACCCCTAGATCCCTTTGCGTTGCATTACAACGCAGCTCCACCTCATTTAGAAAATAACTTGCCCTATCATTTTTTTTCCCAAAGTGAATGACTTCACATTTATTAGTATTAAATTTCATCTGCCAAGTTGTTGCCCACTCACCTAGCTTATCTATATCCTTTTGCAGACTCTTCCTATCCTCATCCCCTACTTTTCCTCCCATTTTTGTATCGTCGGCAAATTTTGATATATTACACTTGGTTCCCTCCTCCAAATCATTTATATAAATTGTGAACAACTGGGGTCCCAGCACCGACCCTTGCGGAACCCCGCTAGTTACCGGTTGCCATCCCGAGTATGAACCATTTATCCCCACTCTCTGCTTCCTATTTGTTAGCCAATCCTCTACCCATGCTAATATATTACCCCCAATCCCATAATTTTTTATTTTTAGCAATAGTCTCTTATGTGGCACCTTGTCAAAAGCCTTTTGGAAGTCCAAGTATACCACATCCACCGGTTCCCCTTTATCCACCCGGGTTGTTACTTCCTCAAAGAATTCGAGCAGATTCGTTAAACAGGACTTCCCCTTCACAAAACCATGCTGGTTCTGTCCGATGAAGTCATGTTTATCCAAGTGCCCCGTTAGTGTTTCTTTAATAATTGTCTCTAACATTTTACCCACCACCGATGTTAGACTAACCGGTCTATAGTTACCCGCCTTCTGTTTACTTCCTTTTTTAAATATAGGTGTTACATTGGCCATTTTCCAATCCACTGGGACCGTTCCTGCCTCCAGGGAGTTTTGGAAAATTATCACCAATGCATCCACAATCCCCACCGCTATCTCCCTCAAGACCCTTGGATGTAATCCATCAGGCCCAGGGGATTTATCCTCCTTCAGTCTCATTAATTTCCCTAATACCACCTCCTTGGTGATCTTAATAGTATTTAGCTCCTCCATTCCTACCGCCCCCTGTTTATCCAGCGTTGGAATATTTTTTGTGTCTTCTATGGTGAAGACTGATACAAAATACTCGTTTAATGCCTTTGCCATTTCCATGTTCCCCACCAACAACTCTCCAGTCTCACCCTCCAATGGACCAACGTTCACCTTAGCCACCCTTTTTCTTTTTATATAGCTATAAAAACTCTTACTATTAGTTTTTATGTTGTTCGCTAAATTCCTTTCATAGTCTATTTTCCCCGTCTTAATTAATCTCTTAGTTATTTTTTGCTGACCTTTAAATGCTTCCCAATCCTCTACCCTCCCACTATCTCTGGCTACCTTATATGCCCTTGCCTTCAGCCGAATACTATCCTTTATAGTTTTACTGAGCCATGGCTGACTGTTCTTTCCCTTACCCCTTTTTTTCTTCATAGGAATAAATTTTTCTTGAAGGTTATATAGTAGATCCTTAAACGTACACCACTGCTCATGTACCGTCTTATTCTTGAGTCTGCTATCCCAGTCAACTTTGATCAGCTCAGTCCTCATACCTTCATAATCCCCCTTATTTAGACTAAGTACCCTAGCCTGAGTTTCAACCTGCTCCCCTTCTATTTGAATATGGAATTCGACCATATTGTGGTCACTTGTTCCCAACGAGTCCCTAACTATGACATTTTTAATTAATCCTGCTTCATTACACAGGACCAGATCCAAGATTGCCTCCCCCCTTGTCGGTTCTGTGACATACTGTTCTAGGAACCCGTCTCTAATACATTCTATAAACTCTTCCTCTAGTCTACCCTGCCCAGTTTGGTTTGCCCAATTAATATGAAAATTGAAGTCCCCCATGATTACAGCAGTTCCCTTTTTACATGCGTCAACTATTTGCAGATTTATGTTCTGACTAACAGCGTCACAGCTATTTGGAGGTCTATAAATTACACCCACTAGTGTTTTTTTCCCCTTGTTATTCTCTATCTGTACCCAAGCTGTTTCACTATCCTGATCCTTCAACGCAATATCCTTCCTCTCTATTGCCGTTATTCCCTCCCTTATTAAAAGGGCCACCCCTCCTCCCTTTCTTTCCTGTCTATCTTTTCTAATTGTCGAGTACCCCTCTATATTTAACTCCCAATCCTGATCCCCTTGCAGCCATGTCTCCGTAATGGCCACGATATCATAACTATATATCCTTAATTGCACCGTTAATTCATTTATCTTATTTCGAATACTCCGTGCATTTAGATACAGCACTTTCAGATGATTTTTACTACCCTTCCTTTCTGTTTTTGCCGCTTTTACATCTAGAGCTTTATCTTCACACATTCTGGATCCTCCTGTCACATTTTGATTTTCCGTTTCCCCACTGATACCCTGCTCTATTTCCTCTACCCCTGCCGTTATTACCCCCCTTGATACCTCCCCCCCGCTACTTAGTTTAAAGACCTCTCTACTGCCCTAGTTATATGATTTGCCAGGACCCCAGTCCCAGCACCGTTCAGGTGAAGTCCATCCTTACAGAACAGATCCCCCCTGTCCCAGTACTGGTGCCAGTGGCCCAAGAAACCAAACCCATTTTTCCCACACCAGTCTTTGAGCCACGCATTCAGCTTTTTAATTTTTCGTACCCTCGCCGATTTGGCCCGTGGCTCAGGTAGCAATCCGGAGATCAGTACCCTCGAGGTTCTGCTTTTTAATTTATTCCCTAACTGCTCAAACTCGTTCAGCAGATCCTCCTTCCTCGTCCTTTCTATGTCATTGGTCCCCACATGGACCACGACCACTGGATCCTCCCCCTCACTCTGCAAATTTCTCTCCAGCATCGCAGAGATATCCTTAACCCTAGCACCGGGTAGGCAACACAGCCTTCGGGACATGTTCTGCTGGCCGCAGAGAACCTTATCTACCCCCCGAATAATACTATCCCCTATCACAACGGCATTTCTTCTAACTCCCCCCTCTTGAATGGCCCCCTGATCCATGGTGCTGCAGCCAGGTTGCTCATCCCTCCCACAGCCCCTGATCCCGTCCTCACATTGAGTAAGAGCCTCGGTCATGCTCGTCAGGGACAAGGGCTGTGGCTCCTGCCGCATCTCCTCCTGGTTCCCCCTACCTGCCTCGCTTATGGCCACACCTTCCTTTCCCTGCTCACTAACTACTGAATTAGTTAAACTGGTCGGTGTGACCATACCCTGGCACAAAACATCCAGGTAATACTCCCCCTCCCTGATGCACCGCAGCGTATGAAGTTGGGTCTCCAGCTCATCAATGCGGAGCTCGAGTTCCGCTAGCCTCAAACACTTACTGCAGCTGTAGGGATCATCTACATCAATGGTGTCGACAATTTCCCACATCTCACAGTATTGGCACATCTCCTGGCCGCCCATCTTATATAAGTAATTAACTGGTCCTATTAAGAATCCCCTACCCGGATTACTGTATTAAAACACCCCTTGTTTATATAATCCTACCTCCTATAAATGGGAAAGTACTTACCCCAGCCGTAAATTACCTACTGGTTTGGCTGTCTAGTGGTAATTCCGTCCGCTCTTTCTGTCTGGTCCACTGCTCCCTTGCAGTGCGTGGCCTACCTCTTAGCCCCTGTTAGCCTCTCGAGCCGCGGCTCCGTCCTTCCTCCCTCCCATATGGGCACAGAGCAAATGTGTTAATCCCACAACACTGGGGGTCAAAATGGAAAGTGGGTTGCTTGAGCTCTGTTACTGTACTATCCTATTTTTAAAAATCATATCCCCATGTGCTGACTGTCTTGCTTATCAGATGTCTTGCATGAAAATAGATGTAATTTGCATTCCATCTCCCACCCTCATGTGCCTTATCATATCTATGTTTGCTCTAGACTAACTTAGTTTTACTTCTGTATTTCACTGCACTTTCCTGTCCCAACTAGATAGAGACCATGTCCCATTCCCTTGCCAAATTAGGTTAAACCCTCTCTCATTCTACTATCTAATACCCCCATATGCATATTGGACCCATTCGGTTAAGGTACAACCCATCCATCTTGTACAAGGCCTCTCTTCCCCAGAAACATTATTAGTGATATAAAAATCATAACTCTCCCTCCTATACCATGCTTGATTTTCACATTCACCTAACCTATTGTCTAACAACTATAGTCACCAGCACAATGCAACAGAAATAATCTGCTGTTTAGTATGTAACCTTTCTCCTTAAATTCATGTTGCAGGACCTCATATATCTTAGCTTTGATATTAGCACTACTGTAGACTGATCTGTTTACCCTCTCCCTTTAAAGTGGCCTGCAACCATACTGTGATATTCTTAATCCTTCTCTAAGGAGGTAATACACCATTTTGGATTCACACTAATGCCACAGAAATGCCTGGCTATCCCCCTCACTTATGAGTCTCCCACCACTCTTGCCCTTCGAGAGAATAAATTGGATTAGGATAAATTAGTGAATGTTGTTGATGGTTGGCATGAACTCGGGCCAAAGGGACAGTTTGCAAGCTATATGATTATGATTCCATGAAAAACATGTTATCCATGTCATTTCTAATTTTGGTAATGCCTTCAGGTAATGCTCAAGGTGCAAAATTTGGTGCTCAAATTGGAAGCCTCCCTGCAGATGTAGTTATTCAGATTGCAAGGAGCGTCTCAGAATTCCCAAATGCTGCGAAACATGCAATACCCGAGACTATTACTTGCATTTTTTTAAATTTAGAAAAGGTTCACTAAAATATAATCCATCCTGTTCCTGTGGAGATACCTTGTTTACCTCTTCATCTGGAAATGCAATCCACAGCCTGCTGGGATTTACTGGGAAATACAGCACCCCTACTATCATTCATCAAAGATTGCACTGCGAGATCCACTGTGGAAAAATTGATGAGTAAATTATGCAAGGTGTAGAATACAGCACAGCTGAGTCTGATTTGCAAATTCTGAGGTTTATGATACGCATTTTGGTATCACCCGAAGCGTGTATTTGTGTGTTAGGTGGTTGTATGGCTGTTGTCATCTTAATGCACAATCAGTTTGCTCTTTTGAAAGTAGGTTGGAATGTCTGTTTAAGGTTGGAATTGAAGATTTGGCAGGGAATTATAAACTCAGCCAATCAAATACCTAATGGACACAAGATGCTGGAGTAACTCTGCGGGGCAGGCAGCGTCTCTGGAGAGAAGGAATGGGTGTTGCTTTGTGTCGAGACCCTTCTTTGTGCAGAATGGAACAGTTTGAAATATGCAGGCTGTTGAAAATGTCACCTGTAAAATATTACATATATAAAGATTGAATAAATGTGATTCAAGATTGATATCTGGAGGTGTGTTGATTAAATTTGAGGCTGGAAGAAATTTTACATATGTCTATATTTTAAGTTCTTCTGTGAAGTTGATGAGAGTAAAAGTGGAATATTTTTTTTGATTTTGGATATCTGAATCATGGTTTAATTGTCTTGAACATTTTTATTATTTGTACGATGTTGGACAATAGAATACTGACAAACGTTTTTGTCATAGCGGTGGTTGTTTGAATGAAGCTAAGGGTCAAATTTCTGCTCAGATGCATTGCATAATCAGAATTTAAACTTTTCCTGTGACCCAGTGTCCTTGGGTGGTGAAATGGGTCATAATTATTTTTCTCATCATTAATAAAATCTTTGCATTTCAAGAGTAGCAACCCCGGTAAAACAACTTTATCACAAAAAAATATTTCGAATCAAAGACTTGCGATTTTAAAAAGGAGACACAAAGCACTGCAGATGCTGGAATCATGAGCAAAAAAACAAACTACTGGTGGAACTTAATGAATCGGGCAGCATTTGTGAAGGGAAATGGTTAGACTATGTTTCGGGCCAGAACCCTTTTAGGTTGGGATAAGTCTGAATAAGGATCCTGACCTGAAATTTCGTCTGTCCATTTCTCTCCACAGATGCTGTCTGACCTGCTGAGTTATGTACCTTTTGCTAATACTACAATTGACTTTACAGCTACACAAGATATTGTTGAACTTAAGCGCGCGTCGTGTGTCGTGACATGTAAATGATGACACGTAAATTACGCGCAAATGACGCCCAAGTGGACAGGCCCTTTACTTAGGTACACAAAAATGCTGGAGAAACTCAGCGGGTGCAGCAGCATCTATGGAGCGAAGGAAATAGGTAACGTTTCGGGCCGAAACCCTTCTTCAGACTGATAGGGGGTGGGAGAAGAAAGGAAAAAAAGGAAAAGGCGGAGGAGGAGCCCGAGGGGCTGGGGAGGGAGGAGACAACCAGATGGCTGATGAAGGGGAGGGGACACCCAGGGCTAGCAGAATTGGGAGAATTCAACGTTCAGGCCACCAGGATGTAGACTGCCCAAGCGGAATATGAGGTGCATTTCCTCCAATTTACGGTGTTGCTCGCTGTGGCCATGGAGGAGACCCAGGACAGAGAGGTCAGATACGGAATGGGAGGGGGAGTTGAAGTGCTGAGCCACCGGGAGTTCAGGTTGGTTATTGCGGACCGACCGGAGGTGTTCGGCGAAACGATCGCCAAGCCTCCGCTTGGTCTCACCGATGTAGATCAGCTGGCATCTAGAGCAGCGAATGCAATAGATGAGGTTGGAGGAGATGCAGGTGAACCTCTGTCGCACCTGGAACGACTGCTTGGGTCCTTGAATGGAGTGGAGGGGGGAAGTGAAGGGACAAGTGTTGCATCTCTTGCGGTTGCAAGGGAAAGTACCAGGGGAGGGGGTGGTATGGGAGGGAAGGGAAGAATTGACAAGGGAGTTACGGAGGGAGCGGTCTTTGCGGAAGGCAGACATAGGGGAGATGGGAAGATGTGGCGAGTGGTGGGGTCACGTTGGAGGTGGCGAAACTGACGGAGGATCACTTGTTGTATGTGACGGCTGGTGGGGTGAAAGGTGAGGACTAGGGGGACTCTGCCTTTGTTGTGAGTGGGGGGATGGGGAGAGAGAGCAGTGTTGCGGGGTATGGCAGAGACCCTGGTGCGAGCCTCATCTATGGTGGAGGAGGGGAACCCCTGAAGAATGAGGACATTTCAGATGCCCTGGTGTGGAACGCCTCATCCTGGGAGCAGATGCGGCGTAGACGGAGGAATTGGGAGTGGGGGATGGAGTCCTTACAGGAAGCAGGGTGGGAAGAAGTGTAGTCCAGATAGCCATGGGAGTCGGTAGGTTTGTAGTGGATGTCGGTAAGGAGTCTATCACCTGCGATGGAGATAGTGAGGTCAAGGAATGGTAGGGAAGTGTCGGAAATGGTCCAGGTGTATTTGAGTGCCGGATGGAAGTTGGTGGTGAAGCGGATGAAGTCAGTCAGTTGTGTGTGGGTGCAGGATGTGGCACCAAAACAATCATCGATGTAGCGGAGGTAGAGGTCGGGGATGTGGCCCTGGTACGCATTGAACAAGGATTGTTCTACGTACCCGACAAAGAGGCAGGCGTAGCTGGGGCCCATGCGTGTGCCCATAGCTACGCCTTGTATTTGGAGGAAATGGGTGGAGTCAAATGAAAAGTTATTAAGTGTAAGTACCAGCTCCGCTAGGCGGAGGAGGGTGTCAGTGGCCGGGTATAGATTGCTTCTACGGTCGAGGAAAAAACGGAGGGCTTTGAGACCATCCTGGTGGGGGATGGAGGTGTACAGTGACTGGACGTCCATGGTGAAGATGAGGGGGTGAGGGCCTAGAGAGTGGAATGCGCGGAGATGACGGAGAGTGTCTGAGGTGTCTTGAACATAGGTGGGGAGGGATTTAACCAAGGGGGATAGTATGGAGTCGAGGTAGGTGGAGATGAGTTTGGTGGGGCAAGAACAGGCAGAGACAATGGGTCTACTTATTTACTTATCTACCCTGTCAAGCCATTTGCGTTTTCAAATCATTTTTCTGTGTGCAGTGATTTAACATGCAAAAATTATTTTTTTCCCCCATTTATTTGAAATTATCTTCTTAATGGTGATAATTTCATTGAGAGGTAGGGACAAAATCTGAAATTTGTTCTACTCAGCATATCTTTGCAATTATGTTTTTGTTTATTCTTTGCTGATATAAACTGACTTTATTTGTGATATCATGTGCATTTGGGTAAGTGATTCTTGAAAGGTGCAGTTGATTTCTTTGTAACATGTGAAAACAACTAGCCTATTGATTTACATTAATATTACATGCCTCTGAACAAAGCTCACCATTACCTAAATCAGGGGTCGGCAACCTATGGCCTACGGGTCGGATCAGGCCCGTAACCCAAATTCATCCGGCTCGCAAAGGTTTTTTTTTTCAATTCGTTTTGGCGACCTGGGGATATGATAGTGGCATATAAGAGCCTTTTTAGATAGACACATGGATATGCAAGAAATGGAGGGATATGAATCGCGTGCAGGCTGAGGAGATTAGTTTAATTTGTCATCAGGTTTGGCACAGGCATTGTGGGCAGAAGGGCCTGTTCCTGTGCTGCACTGTTCCGTGATTCACATTTGATAAACCTAGGTCACTGGTACCGGGGCAACATCTCTACTGGTTGTGCCATGTTTAGTTGTATCACAAAATTGTCACTATATAGCAATGTTACAAAATTTTGAGATTTAAAAAATAAAGTCTGCAATTTATCCCATCAGATAAAGCATAAAAAGAAGTTTAATTTGACACTTAATTCACTTTCATATCTTCAGTATTAAAAAAGTTATGGCCATTATCATACTCAGAAATTAGCATCTAGTTCCCTATTGCTTTTCCATTGACTTAACACAAAAGCTGTGATCGAGGACAGTTAAAAGCCCATAACTTTCTTAAAAATTATGATAACTGAAAGAAAGTTTCAGTTATTATAGATTGAAGCATTTTGAAACAAATATGAAACAATCTTACTTCCAAGACATGAAAGTAAAGCATATAATTAGTTAGTTACCTAATTGTAGCTATTTACAAAATTCAATTACTAGATCTAAACATGTATCAATTTCTTAAGAATAGATTAACATTTTTAAATAGCCTAAGTGTCCAAATAACATTCACACAATAATTCACAATATAACATAATTTTTAAATCTAATTTTCATGAATTTACAGGCCAAATGGAAGGAATTGAATGTTTAATACCTGTAAATTAATGGGCATTTAAATCATCTTGCGAGTGAGGATTTCTGGAACGCGATCGTTTGGAACGTTCATTTGCGGTGAATTTAACCCCGTATTGGCATGAAAAATACTGCCGTTAATTCGGGGAATAAAATCACCGTGTCGCATGAAAAAATGTGAATTAAAGGCTTCTTAAGAAGCACTTTTATACATTTAAAGAAACCACTTTCGTTTACCTGTCCCGTGTGTGAAATCCGTCCCCGTTATCGGCGTTGACGCTTCAGGAGCTGCTTTTAAAATTACTCTAGCGCTGACATTGACGATTTAATAAAAATAAAAAATTCACAAAACGCCGCTAGGAACGATTTGTCAGCCAAGGCTTGTACTCCAACTAAATATAATTCAGGACAAGGGAGGAGAAACCGCGTTTTAACCCCGCCCCCCTCTAAAGGCGCCAAAATCGCGCACACGGCCAGAGGCAGAATTACAGCGCGACTGAAGGTAAGTTTTGTAACATACCTACACTATAGATTTGGATAACTAACTTTTTTTTGTTGCTGTTTTGACATTTTGGATTTGTCCTCAAAGCACATATTAGATCTGTAGGTATATCTTTGGTGCGTTGTGGAAAATCTTAGCTTAAAGTCAGTGTAATACAATTCAGGGCGAACACAAATAAGGAAAAGAGGTAATGTGAGCAATTTTAATCTTTCCCTTAGAATATGTAAGGGAATATCTGTGAAATCAGCATGCTAATAATGAGTTTTATTGGTGAGCAGCGAAGCTAGTGTCAAAAGCGAATCAGGGCCATTGCATGGAATCATTTCCCCCCCAATTTTGTGTACAAAACTTCAGCATGAGGCCTGAGTGAATTGTTTGCATGTGATGTTTGCTTGCATCAGCTTGGAGTGTACCTGTGCTGTAACTCAGTGGGATTAATTGCTTGGTTTTATTTTTTGCAGCTGATGCCATCAGAATTTCTGAAGTTAATGGTATTAATTCATGATGTGAACTAAAACTGTCAGTATGATATACAGGCACTCAGAGAAATGGATTGGGAAAGGGAGTAAGAATAACACATGACCATCGGCACTCATGCAAAAATGGATGGGTTGAAAGGATGAGAAGCTTGTACCATTAGTATACTGTATACTGAAAATGAACATTTATCACGACATATTGAAAAATCTGATATCTGTGTGCTCTTGGCATTAGAAATTATGTCCACATTTATTGCTGGAAGCTTCTACACAAAATTATTATATATGTATGAGTATGATTGTATTTTATCAGTTTGTTTAACCAGATTGGCATTCTAACTACATAGAAATTTGAAAAGGAAGATGTGGGCACAAAATTAGGAGGAAAAAAATAACAAATTTTATAAGCAGGAAGTAGTTGTCATAAGACGTCACATAAAATATAAATATCTGTTGGCACTTTACACAAATTCAATGGTCTAATGCTGTGGCGGAGTAGGGAAAAATAAATAAGAATGATATTTAGCAGATCAATCCTGTTCCACTGTTAAAATTAATTCATTAATAATCTGTACACCATACTATTCCTGTAATCATGAACAAGGAATTTAATCAATACTTGGTTTTAGAAGGTCAACCAACAAAATAACTAGTTTTGAAAATCTGGCAAGTTGTAGGATCCGTTTGCATCATTTATTGGGAAGACCTGATAGAAAGGAGATGATAAGACAACGTCTAAAAGACTGATGGAAATAGTGGGGTAGATTGTGGGGTGATGTTGGAGATGGAAGGGTGAGTAATTGGTCTGGCGAGGTTGGAGGATTACTGAAATGGGAATAAGGGTAATGGGAGCAAATTGATGCACAAATTTTGAGCGTCCTTAATCTACTTAATACAGAGTGTAGAGTTGGAGCTAATCTGCCTTTCTCTTAGATAGATTACTGATAAAAGGTGTTGGTAAGAGAGAAATACCCCAGTGACTTGGTCATCCGTTATATTTTTGGTAACTAATTTATTTAAAGCATAGAAACGAAGCTGATGGGTTTTTTAAAATCTGCACGAGACATAATTCTTTTCACTCACCATCCTTCAGATCGTTTTCATAAGTTTGGATATTGGGCAGTGTTGTGTGACTTTCTAAAGACCAGGTTTACAGTTCATATATGATATGACATTTTCTGCTAGAATTAAGCTTTAGTATTCTGTTACCAATCACATTTAATGTGTGAAACCTTCAACAAAAATTAATGCTAAATATAAATTTCACATGGTAACATTGATCAATGTAAAACTTGCTGATTCAGTGAAAATATGAATTGCAACATTTACTTGTATGATGCTTTTTGAATGGCAGTTAAGAAAGGTCTCCTGTCATTGTGGCATGTAACTTAAATTTCATATTTCTAGATATATAAGAGTACAATTCAGTGATTATCATTATCCCCCCCGCCCGCCCCCCCCCCCCCCCCAGTAAACAAGACTACTGCAACAACTACAGCCAGCAAGCTGTGACCCTTTTAAGGTTCTGATATAGCAGGCTGGAGCAAGATTGAGGCTAATGTTTTTTTTAATGTAAGCCACATGATTAAAATACTAAAAGAAATGGTGGGATTAATGCATTTTAGGTATATGCTTATTCCTAAAAAATAATTGGAAATCTGTTGTTCCCTCTGTAGAAAAAATATTCAGCAAATACCTGTCAGGCATTATGATGGGATTTTTAAACATTTCTTGATGTGATTATTTCATTCCACTTTTTAAAACAGGCTTTCATTACTTCTGGGGCCTTTACTTACACTTTATGCTTTCTTAATATTTCTCCAGCTTCTAGTAAAGACTCTTTGTCTTTGTCTTTGTTGTCTTATCATCTCCTTTCTATCAGGTCTTCCCAATAAATTATGCAAACGGATCCTACAACTTCCCGTCCCTGTTTTTAACTAATGTAAACCGATTACTTGCTTTTTACTGTCTACTCCCCACCATTTCCCAACCTTTTCCTATTGTTTCAAAGAAGATATTTGACTTTCATTTTCAAGTTTTGAAGAAGAGTCTGCATCCAAATTGTTAATGCACTTCATCCCTTATTAAGTCTCCTTTTTGGATGGAATCAATTATCTGAAGCTGATTGTGGCATCCTTTTGTAAGCAAGTTGCAAAATCAGCTTTATTTTGATTTGCTCAATCTGCTGAGCGAAAGGTGAGCAGTATTTACTGACAAATTATCCAGCTGATGGATGCTGTTGGTAGAAACGTAATCGATAAGAGTTGTGATGTTAAAGTGGCTTCAGCTCTAACCAGAGTGCTGGATTTTGTCATAGTTTGAGATCAACAATGTATATTCTTATGTACGGTTGGAACCTCTTGCTGAAATTCAATTTCTGTGTGAAGTCCCATGCATTCCTCATTTCATCATGATCTCAGGTGTGTAACTTCCAGCATTTTTATATGAAACATTGATTTGGCAAAGTAGGGAGAATGTGTTAAAAGGCAATTAGCAAGGTTAAGAGGATAATTTGAAGTCGATAACACTTTATTTATAAGAGTATAAATGTGCTTGTTATTATAGCTAGCCTTTTCAAGCAGGTTTGGGATTTTGTAGTTGAGGATGGCTGATTCTGTTTCCAATTAATCCTTTGTATTAATGTATTTTACACTGTCACATTATAGTATCTACCTAAAAGCACAAAATGTATGGCTCCATTTATGTGCTTTATTACCACTTGGAAATTTGTTAAAGAACTTTAATCTACATCTATTACCTTGAAGTAAGTCACCATTAGGTATGCAAAGGTGTCAGCCATCGGAAAACAAACGTGCTAGCCAATTTCCACTAAACAATAAAGAGATTTAAACCTAATTTGTTTTCTTTTAGTACCGTTGATTAAGTAGGAAATTTAATAAGACATTTCTGCACCCTGAATTGTTGAACCACTGTAACAGGTAGATGGGTTAATATCCTGGTCAAGGAATGGAGCTTGCAATTATTCGACACCACAGTGCACAGCACTGAAGCCCAGTTTAGCCTCTTTGCTTGTAGTTTACTGGCAGGGGAGAATCGTTGATCACGGAGGCCGATCTCCCAGGATGCTTCTTGTCCTTTTGCCTCGGGTCCAATGTAGTTCGTGATCTCAGTTAGCTGAGTGAGAAGTGGATCCATGATAATTGGGTACCAACTAATGCCTCTTTGTAGATCAAAGAAATTTACTTCAAGCAGGATCGCTGTGGCTTTGGGTACCTGCGGAGGACAATGGATCTGGAACACACTGTTGATGATGGTGAAATACCTCATTGAGGGAATCCCCTTCACAAGGGACCTCTTCATTAAGAAGGTCCTGCTGGAGTCTAGAAAGTTTGAGGTCAAGGACATCTATTGCCAAGTAATGAATATTTCAGAGTTAACTTCAAACAGCGGATAGGATGGCAGAAGCTGCTCCTGGACTTGCAGGAGAAAGGGAATGAAGCTCTGCTGTCACTGCTGTAGGTGCAGCCTCTCTGTTCAGGAACTGGACCAGCAAGCACCAGATGAAGGTCAAGTTGAGGGTGTGTGACAAAGTGCCATCACCCACACCCCCAGTCAATGGAAGAGGTAGTCAGGAAAGAACAAGAGGAATGTGGCAGATAGTAGCAAAGGGAAAAAAGCCACAGAAGATGTCAACAAAGAAACAAAGGGCTGATGAGAACAACGGCACTGGCAAGAAAAGAATATTGCCACAGATTGACGCGAGAAACCGCTCCCCATCGTAGGATTAATCCAATTCGAGAAGCCGATGTCGGAGGCAGAGGAAGTGAAAAAAATGTAGATATCAGGAAGGAGAAAGGCAGCCAACTGACAAGCAAGTGGGAGGGGATAAATATGCCCTTCACACCCCTGCTCCGGTAGACCGGGAACTCTGATGCACCCACTGCACCCCAGCTCCTGGAGGATAGGAGCAGTGCTGAGGCCAGCAGCCCCTTGCTCCAGGATAACGGGAGCAGTGATGTGCCCAGCGCACTCCAGCTCTGGGAGACCAGGAGCAGTCAACGGACACCAGCTCCAGGAAACAGAGGATACAGAGCCTTCGGAGGAGAGAGAATCAAGGAGGGATCTCCCTCCCACCACCATTGCCAGAAGAGAACCCTCTTCCCAAGGAAGATGCCTGGAAACGGTGCTACATTTCACCAAAGCTGTGGGCTTGATGGCTCAGGACAAAAGTCTCCAAGTTTATAATGAGGGGAAAAAGCTAAACGCGCACAGTGTAAATAGCATGGTGTGATATGTTACTGCCTTGTAGTACTTTGCCAACGGCAAGTCAGATGTTCCTTTTATCCAAGAGTTGTGGCAATCGCTCATCCGCAGCCAAAGGAGATGATTGCAAAGTTGGTCCCATGGACTATTGGTATAGTCGGGGGATAATGACAGTCGCGCTTCTGGCCTGAGGATCCTGCTGCTGGGAGGGATCTTCTCAATCAAAGATGAATGTAATTAACTGACAGCTATCAATCAAATTGCATTCAAGAAAGGGGGACATGGCTCCAACAATTCTTTGAAAGCCAACATGTTTGGTTGGTTTGCAAGATCAGATTTCATGCCGATGATTGCTTGGACATGTGCACTGAATTATCCTTCAGAAGAAGGGTCTCGACCCGAAAAGTCACCCATTCCTTCTCTCCAGAGATGCTGCCTGTCCCGCTGAGTTACTCCAGCTTTTTGTGTCTATCTTCTGCTTATGTAATTCCATACCTTTGATCCAACAAAAGGTGAACATATTGATTGCAATTCAAAATGCAGCAGATTTTCGACTGCAAAATAGACATCTCGCTTTAAAACGGCTGACTATACATTGGGCAATTGCAGTTCTCTAGTTCATTTCCCAACTGATTTATACTACACACCCTTTTTCACATTGGCATACTGGAATCTCTCTTCCAATACCTTTACTTTCATATCACATTGGACTGATTATTTGGTGATTCACACTGACTAAATTCACTTTCTCCTTGTATAGGATAAAAGTTATACCTTTTTGAATTAAACTCTAATATCTTTTGATGCCTGGCCTACACTTTGTAAAAGTTAATCGTTGAAGCTATTGTTTAGACAAAGGTGAATCCATACTAATGTGCTCATTGACCTTAATGGAATAGGAAGGCAAAATGAGAGAGATGACAAGGGAGAGGAGAGGTCTTTGCTGTTATCATAACATTTCAGGTAGTGTACTTTTAAACTCCTCTGCCTTCAATATTGTTTTATATGCAGAAATAGATTAAAAAATATATATTTTAAAATGTATTGTTGAGTTGTCAGTGCAACAAAAAATATAACAGAACAAAGTGACATCAGAAGTCCAAAGCAAAATGATGCAGTGTCAAAAGTTTATCAACTTGAAATGTTAGCCCTGTTTCTGCAATGCGATCTGACCAACTGTATGTTTGCAGTATATTCTGCTTTATTTCAATGCCAGTATTATTTTTAATGCTTAAAGAAAAGGAAAAAAGTAACCTCTCTTCTAGTTCTTGAAATTTGTCTTTACTTTTTAACCAACGATAATGCAGCTCTGGTACTTGTAACATCTTGCCCCCATCAACCATTGATATTTTAATTTAGTAGGTTATACTGCTGTTAGTGTTACTGTTTGGAAACCACGTTAACATTACGTAAGTTAATAATTGAGAAATAGAATAAACGCAACATTTTTGACATAAAACAAAAAACATGAAGGATATTTCAGTGAAACATGACTGTGAAAAGTTGATTTAAGCAACAAAACTCTATTTATATCTTTTCTGTCTGATTAAAAGGAAAAGTAGCTTCCCTTTGAGCACATTTCTAAGGCATTTTTTACCCTTTTATCCATGTGTAGGATATACTGAATAACCTGGAGTCAGGTGATCTGGATGAAGATGACCTCATGTTAGATGTTGATCTGCCTGAGGATGCCCCTTGCAAAATGGGTAAGTGAAGCTTTTCTCCTCCATTACAACAGAACTCATCAGTGCTTTGTCCAAAGAAATAGTATTTATTTTCAGCACATTTAACTGAAAATAATGCATGTAAATGCCATTAAGGCCTTGTGTGACATCTGTTGCTTTTCAATGCAAGAATTCCCACTTTTCCTTACACTGTGTTTTTGTGATATCAACATCTTTAGCAATACAAAAATGCATTTCTTTGCAAAAAGAACACAGTTGTAATACATCAGGGCCCATACTTGAGATCACTTTAAGCAAACAATTACAAATGGTGAGGTATTCATGGTGAAGAATAAGAGATATCTAAATAAAGTATTCTCATTTATTACAGCGGTGATAGATTTTTATTATTGAAGCACTCTTAATGCTGAACATAACAGAAGTCATTTCACTAGCCTTATCCAGAATTCATCCAATTTTTTAAATGTTTTTGTTCAATATTTGATGCAAGCTAAAATGAGTACATATTACCAGGACATATACTTCACAACTAATTTGTTTCAAATAATTTAGAGCACTTTGCATAAATAGACCATGTCCCTCGATGATCTGGAATTCATCTATTTCATATGTGGATAACCCAGTGCATGTTTCCATCTGCCTGATCTAACCAATTTTGCACTGAACGTAATAAATAAGAATGCCTTTGACCTGCACTAGCATTTTATTAAAATCATGCATTGTTATTGATCAATTGTCTTATTTGCTTAGTGTTTAAAAATCAATTGATCTTCTTGAAAGTGCTCAAGAAATAAGCAATGATAGTTGCAAATTCTTGAATCTTGAAAGATCACAACTAATGCCTCCACAATATCTACTTCTTTCAGAACCCTGGGGTGTAGTCCATCCGGTCCAGGTGATTTATCCACCTTTAGACCTTTCAGCTTCCCAATCACTTTCTTGGTAATAGTGATTGTACTCACTTCTGCCCACCCTGATTCTCTTGAATATCTGTCATGTTGCTGGTATCTTCCAATGTGAAGACTGGCGCAAAACAATGATTCAGTTCATCTGCCATTTCTTTGTTCCCCATTACTATTTCTCCGGCATCATTTTCCATTGGACCAATGTCCACTCTTGCCTCTTTTTTACTCTTTATATATCGGAAAAAAACTTTTAGTGTCCTCTTTTATATTATTGGCTAGCTTCATATTTCATCTTTTTTCTCATTATTGTTATTTTAAATTGTTATTTTAATTGCCTTCTGATGGATTTTAAAAGCTTCTCAATCCTCTAGCTTCTCGCTAATCTTTGCCACATTGTATGCCTGTTTTTTGCTTTATGCTGTCTTTGATTTCCTTTGTCAGCCACGGTTTCAGCATTCTCCCCTTAGTGTGATGTTGAACAGCATTTCTAATTAGAAGAGTCTGCTGCTTTGCCATTGGGAGGCACTGTCTGTCTAAAAATACTGTATCTTTTGATGCACATTTTTGTTCTATGGTCCAACTAATTCTTGAAAATGGAATAAACTGGAAACAAAATGAAAGCTTTGGTTAGACACCTTTAAAAGATTAGGAATGGAAATGCCACTCGATTAGCTCTGTTATTACATTTTTTTATTTATGTATTCAATTACACATTTTACAAATATATTTGGTGTGTATTTTTTTACGAAACCTCGCAAAATGGAGAGACCATGACTGATGGATATAACGTATGTAAGGCTGTAAAGGTTTATTGGTTATTGTTCTGGGAAAAAACTAGTCTGAAAATTTACAAGGGCGGGTGTAAACAAATATCCCTGCATTGCTATTTCATTTTTATCCTTTACCTCTTTATTTCAGATTATTTTCAACAAGTTTCACAAGGTAGCTCATTCTCATTTTGACCTCATTCTCTTGCACAAGGAGATAAACTTAGAAACTTGCCCTAAGAAAAGATGTGTGAAAAAACATACCTTGGAGAATTCCTTTTGTGAAATCGTATAAAAGGTTTTAAAAAAGAGGTTAATATCTGATGTAGGCAGGTTACATGAGGGTGTTCCAGGGGATAATATACATATGCATTTGGATAAAAGGGGAGCTGATTAGGGATTGTCAGCATTGCTTTGTACGTGGAAGGTTGTGCCTTACAAATCTTAAGATTTTAGAAAAAGTAACAAAAAGTTGATGAGAGCAAAGCTATAGCTATAGATGTTGCCTATATGGACACCAGCAAGGCATTTGATAAGATTCCACAAGGTAAGCATGGTATTGCTTATCAAGTACTGATCTATCTCTGCCCTTTCAAACTATTCTTAACTTGTCTTTGAAATATTTGTTCCGTCGATCCTTTATTCTGCCGTTTCTATTCTCCATGCAAGTTATTTGGGGATGTTTAATTTGCATTTGATAACATTTCAGGTCCAACTAGGATGGGGTTTCAACAGCATTTCCACTCTGATTGGGTCAAAGGGTCTGAACTTTGTTTTCCAGTTCTGCCCACAAATGTTAATTATTTAATGAAGGGGCAAAATGTGAAAATGCAAGATTTGTTTAATGTTACAAAAACAAACTGTTGGATGAATTGTCAAGCAAAGGGAATTATTATATATCTCAGCTATTTGTACTTATCTTTGATCTCAGTAAAGGGGCTGTCCCACTGTACGAGCTAATTCAAGAGCTCTCCCGAGTAAAAAAAAAAAATCAAACTTGTGGTAAGCACGTAGAATGTACGGAGCGGGTACGTCGGAGATCGGGACGTCTCTTAGCAGTTCGTAACACTAACAGCAGGTACTCGGGAAACACGGTAAGCTCGGGAAGACTCGTGAAGATTTTTCAACATGTTGAAAAATGTCCACGAGAGCCCCGAGTACCTACGAGCGCTATTACCGTAATTCTCCGAGTTCGAATTAGGGGAAACTCAGGAGAACTCGGACAGTGGGACAGCCCCATAAAGAACAGGGCAACGAGGCAAATAAATATTTTTCCTTCGACCTGCCTCATGATAAAAATCATGTCTGTTATGCCCCAACTTGGTCTAAAGTTACATGGCACAATGTTTGGCCCAATGTTTTACTGAATTATAACCACAGGAGATCATAGCTGAAAAGACTTTTGGTTTCGCTATTATGTTAATGACCAATCATCGAGTCACAGAACTACATAGCATGGAAATAGGCTCTTCAGCCCACTCGTTCATGCCATCAAATTTGCCTAACTGAGCTGGTCCCACTTGCATATGTCTGGTCCATATCCCCCCCCAAACCCTTCCTTTCCATGTAGCTGTTCAAGTCTCTTTTAAATATTGTAATTGTACCTGCCGCTGCCTCTGCCATCTTGCTCCACAATAACTCTCAACGTCAGTAAAACCAAGGAACTGATTGTTGACTTTAGAAGAGGAAGACCAACACACAGACCTGTTGTCATCAGTGGGTCAGTGGTGGAGAGAGTCAACAACTCTCTGAAGGTCTGTCTTGAACCCAGCATATTGATGCAATCATAAAGCAAATCCATCAATGCCTCTACTTCCTTAGAAGATTGGTTTGGCAACCCGAACGCCGAGGGACGAAGGAGAAAGATAGATAACACTGGCCGATCAATCACGAGTACTGATCTCCCTACCATCGTAGGGACTTTTTGGAGGCGCTGTCTCTAAAAATGAGCCAGCATCATCATCATCATCATCATCAAAAGCTCTCATTTCACTCCTGCTATTGGGAAGAAGGTATAGGAGTCTAAAAATGGTACTGACAGTTTAGGAACAGCGTCTTCCCAACAACCATCAGGCTATTGAACATTACAAACTCCAACTAAAGTCAGAACTATGAACTGACTTGGTAGGGACTTGAGGCGTTATTTTTATTTTTGCACTATATTCGGTTTTTGATTTATAGAATATTTTTTGTTTATTATATTATCTATTGAGTACTGTGTTTACAAACCTGTTGTGCTACTTCAAATAAGAATTACATTGTTCTGTTTTGGCACATTTGATAATAAAACAATCTTGACTCTTGAAGTGAAGCTGCATTTATAATTAAATTGATAATACAACCTAGAATCTTTCTGGGAAAGCATTGTCTCTGAGATTTTTAGGAGAGAAAATTCAATTATATTTTGTGGAAGAAATCAAAAGTAACGGAGTTAAGAAGTTCAAGGCGAGCACAAATAAATATCTTCTCCAAAACATTGTGGGGTTTTATGAACATGAACGTTTTATGAACATTGGCTAAGAGCTGTGGAAAATGTAGTTTGCAATATGAAAAGTCTGAACAATAACTCAGAAGATAATTGTTTTATTGCAATTCTGACAGTGAATTATTTTGGAATACCATCTTCATAATCAATCTATTTCTTAAAATTTTGGATACCCACAATTTTTATTTGTGATGTTGAATGCCCTGATTCTTTGCCATGTGAAGTTAATGACAGTAGGTCGTCATTGAAAAGTTTGACAAATATCACGAATGCAAGCTCTTTAAACAATGCTATAACTGCACAAGATTCGCTTGACAGAAAAAAATACCTTTGATTGCATTTGAAATAGAATTGAGTTTCCAAATTACATTCAATATTAAAAATAATTATTCTTATAGCATTGTTATTTCCAATTAATTATAGGAAAAAAACCTGAATTGGATCACTTAGTGTGCAGATCGAAATATGCATTTAAGTAAGTAATTAACATCAGAATACAGGGTTTACAAAATTAAATTTGATATTTGGAATAGGATTAAGTTATTTGCCTCTGAGTGCTGAAAGAACATTGTACTGAAACGAAAAGATTAAGCTCTCTGAATGAAAGTAAACTAGATGGTGATCTGGCCCACTTAGATGTGGACTGAACAGATTGTTCTTTCTTGTCTGGTAATGATGTGGGCGAACAAAAGAATATGTATTATGGAAGAGAAATAATAATGAAAGACAGTGAAAAGTGTATAATTTTGTAAATCCTGGGTGAAGGAAGAGTG
Organism: Malacoraja senta; assembly: GCA_038087875.1. Lineage (NCBI taxonomy): Eukaryota > Metazoa > Chordata > Chondrichthyes > Rajiformes > Rajidae > Malacoraja > Malacoraja senta. The sequence continues at coordinate 9,403,631 of CM075990.1, read as the reverse complement.
AATAATGGAGAACCAATCAAGATCTTCAAGAGATTTGTTTTCAGTGCACAAGGACATTTTATGAAAACACAAGAATCTGCAGATGCTGGAATCTTAAGTGGTGGAAGAACTCAGTGGGTCAGACAGCAGTCTGCAAATCTGAAACATTGGTGTCTATTTCTTTCTACAGATGCTGCCTGACCCTCTGAGTTCTTCCAACAGCTTATGTTTTGGGCTATTGTAACATGCAACTGATATCATTCAAAGAGTGCACACAGTGAAAATATGGCAGATCCAAATGACTAAAATCAAGGTTTGGTCTAAAGCAAATATATCTGTTGAAAAAAGTGGGCAGTTTTCAGCATGGTAATAATGATGAACACAGGGATTATATAGGAGTTTTCAACAATGAAGAAACGTGCTACCCTTTGACGATGTTGTCTTTATTATTTTTCATTGACTGACATCAGTTATCACGTGACGTACTCTGAATGTGATCGCGTATGGTGCCAGAATAGAGATGGGACTATTTTTTTGGACATTTACTATCAGGGTTGCTGAAGCTGAATGATGACAAAGCGCAAAATATAATGGCAGTATTTCAGATTAAGTCAGGTGGAAGTAGAACGAGTGGATGAAATGGATAGACTGACGTTGTGAAGAGCAGATCATGCTAGGATATCTCAAGGTTGCTGTAATCATGGCATTCAAACTCAGCAAGCCAAGCAGTATCTCTGGAAAGAGAAAACATCAATATTTTGGGTCTACGGCCCTTGTAATTATGTATTTCAACAGATGAGCTATAACGGTCAGATCCTATTTAAATTCTTGTCACAATCAATTGTTGCCACAGTATTATTCCATATTAAAAAAACGTCACTAAAATTTGTCATCTTTTTACTGCCATTGTAGAAGTGCTTTTCCGTTAAGTGTTGCCAACTGTCATGTGTAAATACAGCCTTCTGACAGGGTTGTATGGAATCTCAACATTGAACCTAAGAATTTTGATTTGTGTCGGCATAAATGTTTGTACTATCCACATGAGTTCTCTCACTTTGATTACTTCTGCATACCCTGATTCTTTTCCTTTGTCATCATGCCTCCATTTAAAAGTATCCATTTTATCTACTTCACACAATTTTCATATCAGTGGATTCCACATTATCTCTACTCTTTGCGTAAATAAAAGTTATGAAATTATTATATTTGTCCAAATACATTTTCATGACCCCTGTTTTGGATTTGGTGACATGTAAAAGCAATTTCTCCATTATGTGAAGGGAAAGATATTTAAAAGCATGCAGAATATATGCCATATAGTTGGATCTTGTATAGTGCTAGTGTGAACTGCTGCTGAAAATTGCTTTCTTCTTGGATGCTGCTGAAAATATGACCTCTTTCACTGTGTGGAAAAATAAATGTGAGCATTTTCTTGAACTTAAGTACCATCACGATAATTACATGATGCATGAGGATATTAAATATATTTTGTTGATGGACAAAACAGTGTGCTGGGAAGAAATAATATTTTAATCTACAGGTGATAATGAAAAGATAGCTTAGTGATTATAGTTTTTTCAATCCCCCAATAGATAACAGTTTATTTTTTGATGGTGGTGCTCCATGGAATTGCTGATGGTATGAGAAGTGATCTTCTAAATGTCCCATAAGTACACTGGAATGGTCATATTAAATCTGATTTTGTTGTCACTCATATTTAAATAAAAGTTTTTTTGCAGGTTGTTACCTGCTGACAAAGCTTCTCTACCTGAGTGGAGAAATAAAGAATAGGCTTTAAAAAGATAATTCCTGTACAGATTAAATGTTTGAATTCACTTGAATGAAAATAAATTTGAGGTTCAAGATGTCCTTTAAGAAAAATGCTTCGAATTTGGAGATTTACTAGGCCATTTGATTCAAAATTACCCAAGGCATTTCACATTTTATTTTTAGAATCTGAATTTAATTCAAATTGTTTTTATGTAGGTGAGTAAACGCTATCATTAAAATATAAGCCTTTATCCTGGGATATAGAATAAATAAAATTTGAGAATTAAATTTGAGGTAATTAAAATGGAAGTCGCCCTATTCGGATAGAATGTATCCTATCTTGCGAAGAGATGTAGGGGTAAAGTGGAGGATTGCAAAGGTTTAATAAAGAAGGAAAAATCTTGAAGCATAACCAAGGTGAGGAAGCATTTTGAAATAATCTGGAACAGAGCTGGAGACAAAATGCTGGAGTAGCTCAGCGGATCAGGCAGCATCTCTGGGGAAAATGGATAGGTGACGTTTTGGGTCAGGACCCTTCTTCAGACTGATTGTGAGGGGTAGGGGGGTAGAATCTGGAAGTGAGAAAAGAACAGGACAAATCGCGGCCGGCAACATAAGACCTCAGCCATGGTGTTTTCATGGTAGGCCAATTGTTGGCTGGAGATGGTGTATGCCCAAGAGAGAGATATCATTGCGAATTGTGGAATTGTTTAAAGGACTTTTAGTGGAGGAAGGAGGGGAAGAGGGAGGGAGATGTTTGCAGAATTAAGTTACATAATAATTAATAATATTTAATAGAAATAATTGAGAATAGTCTCTGAGCAAGCATGAACTAATAAAGAGTTAATGCAGATTTGTTAAGTACAATCATACTTGATTGATAATTGAATTTGGTGACGGGATTAACAATGAGGCCAGTGGCATTGATGATGCATGTAATGTTTCTGTTGTTTTAAGAGTGATGTTGTTTCTCATCTGATAACGAGTACTGCACAGTTTGTATAACATTTTTATACAAATTATACATTGCCAGAGGTAGGCTACTGTAGCCTTTTAGATGAGATGAAAGTGCATTGTGTAATATTGCACTTTTTTTTCAGGAACTGTATACATTGCCTTCTCTTACAGATATATTCCATTGTTATTTTATTTTATTTAGCGAATGCAAAGTCCCTTAGCCAAGCAGTTGCCTCTTGATCTGCTGTATGAAGGGTGACAAGTCCTCCTTTAAGTCTTTTTTGAGGGCATGCTTTAATGATGTGTTGCATTGTTTGCTGCTCTCCACAAGCACACCGTGGGGTTGGGCTGCTGCCCCATTTGTGAAGGCTGGCCAAGCAGGGGCCATGTCTAGTCCTGAATCTATTCAGCGTCGTCCACTGCTTCCTTGGGAGATTGGTGCCAGGGACCGGTAGGGTTGGGTCTGACACCAGATGTTTATTTGGGACGTCCTTGGACTCCCATTCCTTTTTCCAAGCTGATTGGGTGGTGAAATCAGCTGCTGGTGGGTTCTTCCAAATTGGTCGTCTAGATGGAAGTCGAGCAGTGGGTGGGTTGAAGATGTCCATGTGAATTGGCAGATGAGGGGAGTTTTTGGTCTTTTGGAGCATCCTTTGAGTGAGGGCTACTCGCCGGATGTGTGGAGGGGCTATATTGGATAGGACAGGGAGCCAGGGGAGTGGTGCTGAGCGGATTGTTCCTGTGATGATCCTCATTGTTGAGTTCAATTGGGTGTCCACATGGTGTGTGTGGGATGACCTGGACCAAACAGGGGCGCAATATTCGGCTGAAGAAAATGCAAGGGCTAGTGCTGAAATGCGCAGTGTGGGGGCTGCTGCCCCCCACTTTGTGCCAACAAGCTTACTGAGGAGATTGTTTCTGGACTTCACCTTAGCTGCTGTTCTTTTGAGATGTTCCTTGAAGGATAGGGTCCTGTCAAGGGTCACTCCGAGGTAGGTTGGAGTGGGGGCATACTTCAGTTTGGTCCTGCTCAGATAGAACTGTATACATTGCCTTCTCTTACAGATATATTCCATTCAGTGACTACATTGAAAAACATGATCACTTGCAGTAGTATTTTTTCTATTCCTTCCTCGCGTTCATTCAGTGTAAGGTGCTATTTCGACTGGAGTTGATGAACGAGCTCAAGCTGTATCTTCTCTAAACTTCTAATCCAATGCCTCCTAGTTCAAATGGCAGCAATGTAGCATTCTTGCTTTAAAATAATGAGCATTCACATTTGTTTTGAAAATTTTGAAGAAAAAAGTAGTCATGTATTATCACCTATAAAGCTCTAATGGTACATGGCATGGATTTATGAATCAAGTAATGAACCATTCAATCATTTTTGGATTCAGTGGCGATCGAAGTATTGATCTGTTGTCCAGGTGTCATGTAGTCCTCATTTAGTTTAATTGTGGCAGCTTGGGATATTGGATATATTATTTTGAAATTAACTTTTCATATTTAAAATTGTTAGATTTATACATCGATAATGTACAAGCCATCCATAGGTTACATCATGGTTCTATTCCTGGGAACTGTTCAGAGCCCAAATATTCCACAAATAGGAAATGCGGCCACCTAGCAATATATTTAAACAACATTATAGACCAACCAAGGGTGATGTGTAGTTAAACCAAGGTATTTAACTCATCAATTCAGATTTCTCAGCAAACTGCAACGATATTGCCATGAACCAAGTTCCCACATTGCAGAAGATGCCTACAGTCCCGCAGCAGCAGCAAATCCTTCTGCCGATCTCCCAAATGCTCAAATGCATGTATGGGCTTTCCATAAGTTTGGTGTTTGTAACCTGGGAAGGATATATACATATGGTATTTTGTTTATTCACTGATCAATGCATCCCAGGTTAGTTATCACTGTTTCCTGAAATTTATTTTTGAAAATGCCTATGGTAAGCCAACTGCATTATCCTAATAGAGGGATATTCTGTGGAAAAAATTGTATTTTAACTGTCTTCATGTCAAATGAGCATAATTAGATATGTCAATATTGGGTCAAATGAGGAGATATGAAGATGGTTAATCATAGCCAAGGATGTAAATGTTTAGATGACTCCAGAAATAATATGTAGAGCTGAAGTCATGGCACTGCTGGGAGTCTTGTGGCTATGACTGGGCAACTGGAGTTCAACCAAACACTAATCAACACGCAAACCTAAGTGATGGAGGAGAGGTAGTGATGCAGTTAAATTTACAGTATTAAAATTTGCAGAGATTGCAGGAGATATCATATTTGGGAACAAAGCCAGAAGAATTCCACAGAATAAATATGTAGCTTCACTTTGGCATAGAAGGTTCCTTGTCCTAACACTGGAGCTGTGTGGGCAAACCTCCTTCTGCATTGTGCGATTTTCCTCAGCTGTTGATAACCTATGTGAGTAATATGTAGAATATATAAATCCAAGTAGGATTTATTGATATTGTGTTGATGGTGTAGTGCTTTTATCTGGTTCCATCACTCATACAGTAACCAAATGACATTTCCATTTTAACAATTTTTAAACAAAGGACGCAAATATCTCACAAAGTATATAAATCTTTCATAAAATGGTTTTGAATAGCTTTCAAAGCTTTACACCATGTAAATTAGAGTGGAAACTGCCACACAATGTTGAACATTAATAAAGCTTCCCCACTGAATCCATTGAAAGCTTTACCTTTGTGACATTGATTTTTTTAAATCACCTCTTTAACTTTTCTTCACTCTGACAACTTGAATGATTTCTCTTGTTTAGAATTCCATTGATAGGTATGTATTGTTTAACCGTGTAAAACGTTCAATTGCTTTCTATTTTGTATAGTAAGTAAATTATGAAAGCCATCACATGATGAAGCAGTATTCCTTGATGTACCATGAGATAAAAAACACTGGGTTTGGAGTAATATAAACATTACAAGGATAGGATTATTGGTTTCAGCAATGCAGGATTGTGTTGATTGGGAATAAATATAGACTTTAATGTAGTGTTTTTCTCCACAATAAGTTAACTGACTTCTATATTGTCACTTTAATAGTATTGAATATATGTCGGCTTTTGTGACCAAAATTTTACACAAAAAATCCACATATCAAGTAATGGGAACAGAAGAAATAGAAAGGTAGTGCAGTTGAACATGTGCCTAAGGAGCTGGTGCTGGAGAGAGTGATTCAGACAGATGGATGATTGTGTTCTCTTCTGGGCAGGTGGAACCATTACTAGAGAGACAGGTTGCACTTGAACTGGAGGAGAACCAATATCCTTGCAGGGGTTTGCTGGTGCTGCATGGGAGGGTTTAAACTGGAATGAAAGGTGGATTGGAACCAGAGCAGCAGGCCATCAAGTAGAGGGATTGACGGGATGGTAGAGGTTAGGACAATTAAGTTTGGAAGGAAGGATAGGAAGGGACCACATGGTGAGACTGATGGACTAAATTGGGTGGCGCAGTGGAAGAGTTGCTGCCTTACAAGCGCATACAGCACCAGAGACCCGGGTTCGAAGCCGCCAATGGGTGCTGGCTGTACGGAGTTTGTATGTTCTCCCCGTGACCTCGTGGGTTTTCTACGAGATCTTCAGTTTCCTCCCACACTCCAAAAACATACAGGTTTGTAGGTTAATTGGCTTGGTATAAATGTAAACTGTCCCTAGTGTATGTAGGATAGTGTTAGTGTGCGTGGATCACTGGTCTGTGTGGACTTGGTGGGCCGAAGGGCCTGTTTCTGCACAGTATCGTTAAACTGAACTAAAGTTTGTTTATTTCAGTGCAAGCATATTGAAAAGCAGATAAACCTGAAGTTTGAATCAATGCATGAAACTGTGATGTTGTGGCCATTACAGACACTTAGTTGTGAGAGGGACAAGACTACAAGATACAAGATACATTTATTTGTCACATGTACCAATTGGTACAGTGAAATGTGTGGTCGCCGTTCACGATTTTGATGTTTCTGATGTGATAGAGAGAGGTAAAAGAGGTGGAGGCTTAACATTACTGATCAGGTAGCATGTCACCACTGAACATAGAGGGGGAATACTGGAGGGTTAAACTACTGAGGCAATATTGATAGAGCTCCAGAGTAAGAAAGGTGCAATTACTCTGTTGGGATTATACTCTCGGCCTCCTAAATGAGTAATGGAGGAAAAGGTACAGTGCTCTCCGTAATGTTTGGGACAAAGACCCATCATTTATTTATTTGCCTCTGTACTCCATAATTTGAGATATGTAATAGAAAAAATTACATGTGGTTCAAGTGCACATTGTCAGATTTATATTAAAGGCCATTTTTATGCATTTTGGTTTCACCATGTAGAAATTACAACTGTGTTTATACATGGTCCCCCCATTTCAGGGCACCATAATGTTTGGGATACATGGCTTCACAGGTGTTTGTAATTGCTCAGGTGTGTGTAATTGCCTCCTTAATGCAGGTATAAGAGAGCTCTCAGCACCTAGTCTTTCTTCCATTCTTTCCATCACCTTTGGAAACGTTTATTCCTGTTTATCAACACGAGGACCAAAGTTGTGCCAATGAAAGTCAAAGAAGCCATTATGAGACTGAGAATCAAGAATAAGACTGTTAGAGGCACCAGCCTTACCAAAATCAACTGTTTGGAATATCATTAAGAAGAAAGAGAGCACTGGTGAGCTTACTTATCACAAAGGGACTAGCAGGCCAAGGAAGATCTCCACAGCTGATGGCTGAAGAATTCTCTCTATAATAAAGAAAAAGCCCCAAACACCTGTCCGACAGATCAGAAACACTCTTCAGGAGTCAGGTGTGGATTTGTCAATGACCACTGTCTGCAGAAGACCTTCATGAACAGAAATACACTGCAAGATGCAAACCATTGGTTAGCTGCAAAAATAGGATGGCCAGGTTACAGTTTGCCAAGAAGTACTTAAAAGAACAACCACAGTTCTGGAAAAATGTCTTGTGGACAGATGAGACGAAGATTAACTTATATCGGAGTGATGGCAAGAGCAAAGTATGGAGGAGAGAAGGAACTCTCCAAGATCCAAAGCATACCACCTCATCTGTGAAACACGGTGGTGGGGGTGTGATGGCCTGGGCATGTATGGCGGCTGAAGGTACTGGCTCACTTATCTTCATTGATGATACAACGACTGATGGTAGGAGCGTAATTAATTCTGAAGTGTTTGGACACATACTATCTGCTCAATTTCAAACAAATGCCTCAAAACTCATTGGCCGGCAGTTCATTCTACAGCAAGACAATGATCCCAAACATACTGCTAAAGCAACAAAGGAGTTTTTCAAAGCTCAAAAATGGCCAATTTCTGAGTGGTCACGTCAATCACCCGATCTGAACCCAATTGAACATGCCTTTTATGTGCTGAAGAGAAGACTGAAGGGGACTTGCTCCCAAAACAAGCATAAGCTAAAGATGGCTGCAATACAGGCCTGGCAGAGCATCACCAGAGAAGACACCCAGCAACTGGTGATGTCCATGATTGGCAGCCTTCAAGCAGTCATTGCATGCAAAGGATATGCAACAACATACTAAATATGACTACTTTCATTTACATTACATCGCTGTGTCCCAAACATTATGGTGCCCTGAAATGGGGGGGACTATGTTTAAACACTGCTGTAATACTGTATATACATGGTGAAACCAAAATGTATAAAAATACCCTTTATTAAAATCTGACAATGTGCAGTTTAACCACATGTGATTTTTTTCTATTACAAATCTCAAATTGTGGAGTACAGAGGCAAATAAATAAATGATGGGTCTTCATCCCAAACATTATGGAGGGCTCTGTATATAGATGGATTATGAAAAGCATGCAATCAGTGAAACATAGTATAAATTAGTGCATAGGGAAAATAAAGTGCAGAATATAGCATTACAGCTACAGAGAAAGTACAGCTAAAAGGTACAAGGGCCCAAGGAGGTAGATTGGATGATATGGTATACATCCATAGCATGTGAGAGTTCTGCTCAAGACTGGTAACAGCAGGAAATAAATTCTTCTTGAATCTGGTTGCACGTACTTTCAGGTTTTTGTATTATTTATCGAATGGGAGAGAGCGAGAAGAGGGAGAGAATGACCAGGGTATAAATGGTCCTTGATTATGTTTGCTGCTTTCCTGAGGCAATGTGAAATGTCAATGGGGGCGCGTAGGAAAGGCTGGTTTTCACAATAAACTTGATTCTGCATCCACTGCTCTATAATTTATTGCTGTCTTTGGCAGAGGAGTTGTCTTACCAAGCATATGCATAGTTTATTCACTTCTGGTACACTATTCAGCGTAGCATTCTTCCATTGTTTGATGAAATCACCTCAAAATTAATTGTTTGAGAAATGAAGAAATATCTCTTAAATGACAATGTTCATGACCTGAAAATATTTTCTTAATATAGCTGCAGATAAATTTCTTTTGTCATGAGCATTTGCTATTAACCACCACTTTCATCCATCATGACAATTATTCTGGTGGATTCTAAAATCTAATGCTTGAAGGCTTGAGTATAAATTTTAACTTGTTTGTGAAGGAAGGAACTGCAAATGCTGGTTTAAACTGAAGATAGACACAAAAAGCTGGAGTAACTCAGCAGGTCAGATAGCTTCTCTGGAGAAAAGGAATAGGTGACGTGAAGGGTTGAGACCCTTCTTCAGAATGAGAGTCGGGGAAAGGGAAACGAGACATGTAGATGATGATGTGGTGCGAAATAGAACAAATGAATGGAAGATATGCAAAAAAGTAACCATAAAGGAAACAGCTGATGTTTTTTTGTTGTTGATGCATGGATCACGGTCGGACTGCTGGCCGAAAAGGAGTGAATTAAAGGAAAAAATAAGCTTTATAATAAGATAAACACTTCAGGTAAAGAGTATCTGATTCATCTATAAACAGATTTCCAACTTGGCACAAAGTGAGCCTAATTTACACCAACATATATATGAAAACCATGCTCTGTTCATGCAAGAACAATCTTATTATCATATGCAAATGCACACTAAATCTGAATAATGGTGCCTTTGTACATTACTGGATGGCTATATAGATCGCTGACAATGGCTTGAAATATATCAATAGTCCTTTTTATTATGATGTGCTTCCTGTCTTTGTCCTTATACTATATTTGACTGTTTCCTCTGATGTAATTGGAAATTCTCTTCCAGCTGTGCTGAATGAATTGTCTGTCATTGTGGCTGTCTTTGGGATTCGAGCCAGCTCTTCTTTAGCACATCATTATCTCATCTTTTCCTCTCACTGTGGCATGCACAGCAGAGCGTGATAAAATAATTTCATTTTACTTTATCTGAAAACAAATGCTCTATTTGACTTACATTTTAAAATAATAGCTAATTTCCTTGTTAGCTTTCTAATTCCAACACTTTGATAGCTTACTAAATATTATGATGTATTTTTTCCATTGTAGCAATGCATTGTGGTAAGCAGCAGTAAATGCTATCCATGCATCATGGCTGACAATTGTGAGCTCTACCGTCCAGGCAGCCTCATGATTTAAGTACTCTGTCAAAGACATGCTGCAATAAAATGGCTGCAGAGGTGGTTGTTACAAAGGCTCATTACCCCATTGCACCATATTATAGCAGCTCAATCCTTCTTGTCATTCTAAAACAGGAGCAGCTAGTATTTGCTGACATGGTAATAGCCTGTCTCTATAATGATTTAAGAAAATAGGGCTTTATCCCGAGGCAGTGGTAGAAGGTACAGTATCTATAAGATCTCGAGGAATGCTTTATACAGGAGATTGTGCCAATTGTTGTCATTAACTATTTAAAATATGTAACAGAGTAACAGTGACAGGAATCTTTGAGAATGGCTAGAGCCCATTCAGTGATCAAATGCTTTATGGTTAGCAGGCAAAATTAGCCAAATAAAATATGACAGGAATAATTATATTAGGTGACAACATAGTATCATTAACAATGACCTGCCATGGTCACTCTCACACTAAACTAAATATAGTATATTAGGAGAAATGTGCACAAACTACAAACTGAAAGTGATGATATAATCAACAAGTTAAGCAGCATCTGCAGAAGTAGTTAATCTTCCAGTTCACCTATCTTTATACAGAGGCACTTAGAATTAGCAAATAAAATGCATGATATCATTGGTGTTTTTGTATTGTTCTGAGACCAATGTAACCATTTTCATTTCTTAATGCCATTGGTAACTTGTTGAACTGCCATCCCTATTCTGTTTCAAGAGTGGAAAATTTAGTCGATCTGAATCTATCTAAAAACAGTGTATATATCTGACTCAGCAAGCTTCTCACTAAGTACAAGAAAGCCTTTACCTTGCTGAAAGTTACAATGGGAAAAGCTGTTCTTTCAGCACATCTGGCCACTGACATTGGGAAGGACCAAGAGCCGCACAGGTCTGACTTGGCGCACTCAAATAACCTTTGATCTGTTTCCTCTTGGAAGACGGCATCTGGAAGAAACAGTGTGAGCAAGCATTAGAAGATATTGGCTGGCAGATTTTCCCAAACTAAGAGGTGAACAAGATTTTAATTGATTGTATCTTGCATGAACAGAATCATATCTGTTTTTCTTGGTTTCTTGGTTTCCTGGTCCTCCAAAATATTCCAAATGGAATTTAAACTGGAGGCGAGATCTGTTGCCAGGTTCCTTTTTAAAATTTTCATTTTAATGGCCTTGTTAGTAAAGTTATATTGCTGTACCTGAAAACTTCCACCATTTGACATATGCATTACCAAGTGAAATGTTCCTGCCTTAAAAAAAAGGTGCTGTATTCCTTGTCTCAAAAAACATATTTCTACAAAAGGTTCCATGCAAGGTTTCAGTTTATTAAAGCTCACACCTACCTGTCTATAGCCAACAGGCAACCTATCTGGGAGCCTCCTTGGCAACAGATGCAACAAATCATCTGTTGCTGGCCCCGATTTGTCCTGTTTTTTTCTCCCTTTTTAATTTTTTTCCACCACTCTCCTGACTACAGTCAATCTGAAGAAGGATCCCGACCTGAAATGTCACCTATCTATTTTCTCCAGAGATGCTGCCTGACCCGCTAAATTGCTCCAGCAATTTGTGTCAATCTTTGGCATAAACCAGCTTCTGCAGTCCATTTTTATTACTTGTTTGTTTAATATCTGGTGCTCAAACTTGACACCAAGAATATGCAATTAGCCTATTCCATGAAATACATACAGCTGACCATTATAGGGCTATTTCTCATTTTGCCACGTGAATGGGGAGATTTTTAGATAACATATGTCGATATTGTTCTACAAGATGTTTTGGGTGATTGCGATAGTTATTTTTTAAGTTTGGAGAACATTAGTTGGATTCACAGTCAACAATTATTTATAATTGTCTCTGCAGCAAGAAATAATAGTATTAGCTGTAAATGATTGAGTCCGAGATAAAAAATTGTATCATGTTAAGGGAGGACTTCCAAGTCACATTCCTACTTATTATTGTAAATATTTTTAAAGCATTCAAAGCAATATAATCCAATTAAACCAAACCAAAACCGTTGTTTCATTAATAGTTAAAAAAAAAAAAGTGTACTTAATGTCTGAGCTGCAGGCAGCAAAAAGTAGAATTTCAAGAATGAAAATTAAACTGAAGGCCAAATGAAGAAACATCAGGCCTTGCCTAAGGTAACATTAGCAGTTTATTGTTATGCATTTGCTATATATTTTTGTGGATATTGCAATGTAGGATTATCAGCCAGGGCTAGCTCTGAAATTAGGATCTGCGAGCACGTACAAATGAACATGCCCATTGAAAATTCTTTTTTCTGATATTTATCTTAATAGACGATTAGTTTTTGTTTTGGCATGGAGGAATTTATGTTGAGAATTGTATATTTGTTTTGCTGATGTGAGATTCATTTCAGAATTTAAGGACTTAAAGGTTGTTGTGAAGAATATGGACTCATTTACCATGTCTGAATAGATAAAATGATGTATTTAAAATATAGTAAAGAATCATTTAATGAAATGCTTTTTTGTCGAATTTTAAAAATAACCAAATTGAAACTTTGCAATTACTGCCATACCTTTAATTGTTGATGGAATGATGGGAATTTTTTAATTTTTTTTAAAATTTTTTTTTTTTTTAAATTAGAAGTATTGTACAGTGCAGTGATCTCAAACAAACATAAAATCATACATTTCTTGTACCACTTCATATTTTAAACTTTAATAAGAAAAAAGATAGAGAGAGTTAGCAGAGATAGTGAGTGAGTGAAAGAGTGGTCCAGGGAAACCCGTAGGGACCTAAACCACAAGAAAGAGTTAAACAAAAAAAAAACAAAAGAAAGAGAAAGAAAGAAAAGTAAGATAAGATAAGACAAGATAAAAGGGATGTACCTACTTCATATCTTTACTCACCCCTCACCAGGTCCTGAACCATTTATTTTCAACATTTTGTTGCACCCTATGTTTGTAATAAGGAATGATGGGAAATTAAGATCATAAAAAAGTAATTTCCGGAAACCTACCTGTACCTTATTGAAACATTCTAGCAATTCCACACAAGTTTAGAGATCTGGATTTGGAATTATGCTTGATGTTAACAACAGCCGGTAATGCCATTGCTCTGATTTTCTGTAGTTGTACAGGACGGTACAACTCTACAATACAGTAATATTTATACCATAGTGTATTGTCGTACAGTACTGAACAATACTATACTATTTTACAGTAGTTTGTAAAATACAGGAGAGATGGGGTAGAAATTTAATTGTGTTTTATGAAATATATGGAGAGAATAAATTCCCGGAGACAAATCAATTATATCTCAGGTACATGCCACTGTTTGGAGAAATTGTGGATAGGAATGGGAAAAAATGTAATTCAGCAAGCCATGGCAGCTCCTGTATTTTGGGATTGGAGTTCACATTAAGTCACTGTAAACTCTAGGATAGTTAATCCTTATTTTACTACTTAGATATTTACGTGCTGAAATTGCTTTTGTAATTCACAATTGTATTTTGTGAAAATAAATTGCAGGATATGAACATAAGTAAAGTATTTTTTGCCGCAAGTAATGGAAAATTTCATACATGTATTCAGACTGGGATGTTTTTATTGAAAATTACAATAGTTTATCCATTTATTTACAGTTTTATATAATGTCTTTCAAAGGGTTTATACTGTGCATTAATTTGGTAGTATTGCACATAACAGCATGGAGCTTATTCAGTGGAGATAATTTCCTGATAATTAATAAGCTGCGGAAAAAGCTTTACTTAATGTCAGCAACATCCAGTTGTTGCATTAACTATGGCAACTTAAAATAAGATCTACGAGTTTGTCAACAGAAAGAAAATATATTGTAAATGCCAAACAATCAACAACAACTTTGCATTTATTGCCATGATTAAATGGTATCCAAAACAGCTCTGGTTATGTTTACATCTTCACAACTGGTACATAGGAGCCCTGGACTTACATCAGTAACTTTTTACATCTAAATTCCAAATAACATAGAAACATAGAAAAATAGGTGCAGGAGTAGGCCATTCGGCCCTTCGAGCCATTCGGCCCTTCGTGGCTGATCATCTAAAATCAGTACCCCGTTCCTGCTTTTCCCCCATATCCTATCCATATCCATATCATATTCCTTTAGCACAAAGAGCTAAATCTAAGTCCCTCTTGAAAACATCCAGTGAAATGTCCTCCACTGCCTTCTGTGGCAGAGAATTCCACAGATTCACAACTCTCTGGGTGAAGAGGTTTTTCCTCATCTTAGTCCTAAATGGCCGACCACTTATTCTTAAACTGTGACCCCTGGTTCTGGACTCCGCCAACATTGGGAACATTTTTCTGCATCTAGCCTGTCCAATCCTTTAAGAATGTTATATATTTCTGTAAAATCTCCTCTCATCCTAAATTCCAGTGAATACAAGCCCAGTCAACCCATTCTTTCATCGTATGTCAGTTCCACCATCCCGAGAATTAACCCGGTGAACCTACGCTGCACTCCCTCAATAGCAATAATGTTCTTCCTCAAATTAGGAGACCAAAATTGCACACAATACTCCAGGTGTGGTCTCACCAGGGCCCTGTACAACTACAGTAGGACATCCTTGCTCCTAAACTCAAATCCTCTCACAATGAAGGCCAACATGCCATTAGCTTTCTTCACTGCCTGAAATACCCGCTTGCTTACTTTCAGTGGCTGATGTCCAAGCACACCCAGGTATCGTTGCACCTCCCCTTTTCCTAATCTGACACCATTCAGATAATAATCTGCCTTCCTGTTCTTGCCACCAAAGTGGATAACCTCACATTTATCCACATTAGCCTGCATCTGCCATGCATCTGGCCTCTCACCCAACCTGTCCAAGTCACCCTGCAGCCTATTAGCATCTTCCTCGCAGCTCACACTGCCACCCAGCTTTGTGTCATCTGTAAACTTGGAGGTGTCACATTTAATTCTCTTGTTTAAATCGTTAATAGATATTGTAAATAACTGGGGTCCCATCACTGTGCACTGCGGCACCCCACTAGTCACTGCCATTCTGAAAAGGACCCGATAATTCCTACTCTTTGCTTCCTTTCTGCCAACCAGTTCACTATCCATGTCAATACCATGTGCTCTAATTTTTCACACTAATCTCTTGTGTGGGACCTTGTCAAAGGCTTTTTGAAAGTCCAGATACACCACATCCGCTGACTCTCCCTTATCCATTCTATTTGTTACATCCTCAAAAAATCCCAGAAGATTGGTCAAGCACGATTTCTCCTTCATAAATCCATGCTGACTTTGACCGATCCTGTCACTGCTTTCATAACATAACATCAGTTGAGTGCTCACAAAATACGTCGTATTACTTGACAATGATGTACAATAAATAAATATGAAGAGTGAATCAATGTCAAGCAAGTCGATCAAAACAATATTTTCGCTTTTACTGCAGAGGAATGGGAGTACAATATAGTGACATAGTCATTTAACAGGGAACAGACCCCTTAGCCCAACTTGTACATGCCGACCAAGATGCCCCATGTAACCTTGTCCTATTTGTCTACACTTGTCCCATATCAATCTGAACTTTTCCTAACCATGTACCTGTCCACGTGTCCATTACATACTGTTACAGTATTTGCCACAATTACCCCCCTCTGGCAACTTGTTCCATATACCCACCACTCTCTGAGTGAAAGACATGCTTCTCAGGTTTATATTACATCTTGAACTTCTCATCTTAAACCTATGCCCTCTTGTTTTTAATTTGCCTACCCTGGGTAAAAGACTCCTCGGCTTTTTGTGCTCTATGTAATAAAGACCTAGCCTGCCCATTCGCTGCCTATAGCTCAGCCTCTCAACTCCTGGCAATATTGTAAATTTTCTCTGCACTTATTGCAGCCTAATGACATTCTTACTATATCACGGTGACCAAAACTGAATGCACACACCCAACATCTCCGATTCATGCGTCACATAGTTTCCTGTCTCATCACAACCCTCCAGTCACAAAAGCACCCTTCTACCACCGCCTTCTGCTTCCTTCATGAAACTAGTTCCCTACTCAGTTTCTAGCTCTACCACAATGAATTATTCTTAATAGAGGACTGAATAGGAAAGAGAATCACAATGACACTTTTCAATTTTCATATTATCCTGTTCTTTTCAGTCATATCATCCAGTTCTTTAAGAATAGCTTCCTATATGCGCGATGAATTGGCAGAAGCCAGCTGCCAAACTATATGATAGGAACTGAAGGGTCTTTGAAAACGAATGTCCAATTAATTGCTTGTCTGATTCTGTTTGAGCTGCAAATGTACTGTTTTACCAGAAGTGATTTGTTTGCAGAATTGAGTTTGATTGATTTGTTAAGTGAATTGAATATCTTGGCTTTGCTTCGTTTTTACTTCATATCGAACCAGGTATGAACCAGGTATTCATTATTAAAACAGTGTGAAACCTTTTGTACAACAACATTTATCTGCATTGTCAATTGTTGGTGCTTTTGGAGATATACTTGTATAATTCACTGTTAGACTTGTCACAGTGACATTTGTCAGCTGCTTTGTTCTGAACAATAGAGCCTATTGTTATTAAACATTCAAAAAATAATTATGTTTCCTACCAGTTGATCAAAAGCTCTCGGTTTGCCAAATAAAAGAAGGAAATGCTGGAAATACTCAGGAGGTTAGACTGCACCCTTGACAAAACAGAGTTATTGTTTTCGGGTCAATCAAAGTTAGATATTAAATCACGTTTAAGATTCAGCAAATTTGGGCGAGAGAAAAGAATAAAAGGGAAGATCTGTAATGTGGAATCCAGGAGAGAGTAAATGACAAAAGGGATGATGCTTGTAGATGGTACACAAAAATGCTGGAGAAACTCACCGGCTGCAGCAGCATCTATGGAGCGAAGGAAATAGGCAACGTTTCGGGCCTGAGGAAGGGTTTCGGCCCGAAACGTTGCCTATTTCCTTCGCTCCATAGATGCTGCTACACCCGCTGAGTTTCTCCAGCATTTTTGTGTACCTTCGATTTTCCAGCATCTGCAGTTCCTTCTTTAACATGATGCTTGTAGATGTTCTGCAAACTGGTCACATCTGTATTACACTAGAGAGATTAGAGATTAGAGATTCCTTTATTTGTCATTCAGACCTTTCGGTCTGAACGAAATTTCGTTGCCTGCAGTCATACATATAATAATAAATGACAAAACACACAATAAACACAAATTAACATCCACCACAGTGAGTTCACCAGGCACCTCCTCACTGTGATGGAGGCAAAAGTCTTAAAGTCTCTGTCTCTTCCCGCTTTGTTCTCCCTCTATTGATTTCCCTATGAAAACTTTGTGGTGGGGTGTGTTTGCAGAGAAAATCTTCTGAAAAATTCCTGCAATCAGTATACTGAATTTTCAACATTTCTCAATTAGTCTCTCTGCTGTCCAAGATGGAAGCGAAGCAAAGAGGGGAAATTATATGCCAGTTAGCCTGACTTCAATGGTTGGTAAGATTTTAGAGTCCGTTATTATATTATAAAGGATGAAGTTTCCAAGTACTTAGAAGCACATGATAAAATAGGCTGAAGTCAGCACGGTTTTGTGAAGGAGGAGATCTAGCCTGACAAACTAACAGCAGGATAGACAAAGGAAAGTCAGTGGATGTTGTTCACCTGGATTTTCGGAAAGCTTTTTAAGGTCCCACACGTGAGGCTGCTAAAGAAGATGAGAGCTCATGGTATTAGAGGGAAAATACTAGTATGGATAGAAGGCCGGCTGAATGGCAGAAGACAAAGAGTGGAAATAAAAGGTTTGTCCTGCCCCGACGCGAGGTTTGACCGCCCGGCGCAGGGGAGCTGACATCCCCCCCTGATGCTGGAGCTGAACGCCTCGATGCGGAGGGCCCGAACGCCGCCGGCTACGGGACTCAAGACCGTCCCGTCAACGGGGGGCTCGAGGCCCCCGACCAAGGAAGAACAAAAAGGGAAGGACTTGAACTTTATTTTCGCCTTCCATCACAGTGAGGAATGTGTAGGAGTCACTGTGATGGATGTTTATGTTAAAATGTGTTTTTTGAGTCTGTTGCTTTTTAAAATTGTATGACTGACCTGGCCAGTGAAATTTCACTGCACCAATTGGTGTATGTGACAATAAATGAACCTTATGAACCTTATGAACCTTTATCGAGTTGAGTGCCAGTGACTAGTGATGTTCCGCAAGGGTCTGTGTGCGGGATGCTACTCTTCTCATTGTATATCAATGATTTGGATGAGGGTATTGAAGACTTTGTGGTCAAGTTTGTGGATAATACAAAGAGTGGCAGGTAGTGCAGAGAAAGCAAGAACTCCGCTGAAGGACTTGGACTGCTTGGGTGATTGGGCAAATAAGTGGCAGATGGAATACAATGTAGCAAAGTGTGCAGTAATGTATTTTGGTAGTAGGAATAAAGCTGAAAGAATGGGTCGACTGGGCTTGTATTCACTGGAATTTAGAAGGATGAGAGGGAATCTTATAGAAACACATAACATTCCTAGAGGATTGGACAGGGTAGATGCCAGGAACAATGTTCCCGATGTTGGCGGAGTCCAGTATCAGGGGTCACAGTTTATGAATAAGGGATAGGCCATTTAGGACTGAGATGAGGAAAAACTTCTTCACCCAGAGAGTTGGGAATCTATTGAATTCCCTAGCACAGAAGGCAGGGGAGGCCAATTCACTGGATGTTTTCAAGAGAGAGTTAGATTTAGCTCTTAGGGCTAAGGGAATCAAGGGATATGGGGAAAAAGCTGGAACTAGGTACTGATTTTGGATGATCAGGCGTGATCATATTAAATGGCGGTGCTTGATTTGAAGGGCCGAATGGCCTACTCCTGCACCTATTTTCTATGTTTCTCTAAGACGTAGTCTATTTTCTAAGTGGGGAGAGGATTCAGAATTCGGAGGTGCAAAAGGACTTGAGAGTGTTGGTGCAAGATTCATAACATGTTAATTTGCAAGTTGAATGGGTAGCAAGGAAGGCAAATACAATGTTAGCATTTCTTTTGAGAGGACTAGAATATTAAAACAGAGATATAATACTGAGGCTGTATAAGGCACTGGTCAGACCGTATTTAGAGTATTGTGAGCAGCTTTGGGGCCCCATATCTGAAAGGGTGTGGTGGCATTGGATAGGGTGTAGAGGAGGTTTACAAGAATGTTCCAGGGGATGACTAAGTTAACATAAGTGTTTGGCCACACTCGGCCTGCACTCGTTAGAGTTTAAAATGATGAGAACGGACCTCATTGAAACTCATTGAATAGTGAAAGGCCTGAATAGAATGGACGTGGAGGAGATATTTCCACTAGTGGGAGAGTCTAGGATCAGAAGGTGTAGGCTCAAAATAAAAGAACATGCCTTTAGAAAGGAGATGACAAAGAATTTCTTCAGTCAGATGGTGATGGATCTGTGAAATTCATTGGCACAAATATCGTGGAGGCCAAGTCATTGGATATTTTGAAGGCAGAGATTGACAGATACTTGATTGGTAAAGGGCCTGTTCCACTTGGCCGTCATTCGTGCGCCATTTACGCGACCTGCTAGCGTGTGGGTAGCGCAGGACGGGCGCATGTAGTGGCGTGGAGGAGTGTGGACTTCGTCCTGCACAAAATCTTCACGCGCCACCGGCCTGTCGTGTAACTGACGGCCAAAGTGGGACAGGCCCAAGACCCTGGCGCGGCGCAATGTCTCACCTCCAACTGCAGCAGAAGCAGGCAAACAATTGCCGAGCTCGGCCTGGGGCTCATGGCTGTTGTGGATCCGGATCCGCCCCCACTCCTACTCCCAGAGCGGGGCCAGGTGAGGAGCTGTTCTGCTGGCGGGGAGGATTGGATGAACTTTTCGGAAGGTTTTGTTTGGCGGGGAGAAACAAAAGCAGTCAGACTTTGCAGTTCAGAGCTTTGTCGATCTGCAGAGACTTTCTTTGTTCAAAGATTCCTCTAATTAGGGAGGATTTGTCCGTGTATCTGGAAAGTCGTAGGAGCGGCAGTGGCTGGCGGAAGGCCAAGTTACACTTGAACGAGTGGGAGCTGAGTCTAGAGTGGTGTTTGTGGTCAGTAACATCGGAAAGCTCCCTCCTACACCGACTTGCCCGGTCCAGGTGGGCTGGGTAAGAACGGCAACAGTGCCTTGGATTTCGTTGAAGCCGGGGAAGAAGCATAAGGAAGCTCCATTTTTGACGACGGGGAGGATTGGCACGGACATTCCTATCTTATCAGGAGGAGACTGCTTCTGTTGCTTGCCAAGAAAGCCTTCACAAGACTATTTAACTGCTGGAAAAGAGTGGAGGTGCAGCAACAGCAGAAAGACTGTTTTGGATATAAACTACTGATACTTTGTGTGTTGTGCCACGCCCTAAAGATGGCGGCCACTCAGAGTTATGCAGCTGCTGCACGGTCAGCAGTCTCCAAGACTGAGGGCCACGAGTTGATGGGGCGCACATATGGTGTAAAAATGTACATGAAGAGCAACCTGCCCTTAAAGGCCTTTCTAGATGCGTTGGGTGAGACTGTTGGCAAGAAAGCCATCGTCTCGGGCGCGGTGGTCAGTGGGAAGGTTGTGGTTATACTAAAGACTGAACAGGCGGTGGCTCTGGCTCTGGAAAGGGGGGTAACAGCAGGGGGGATTTTCGCGGCAGTGGACCCATGGGGGGGTCCCGTTTTGCCGGTCATTCTGTCCAACGTTCCCACTTTTGTTCCGGATGCGCTCCTGCTCCCACATGTAAGGAAGCTGGGGGAGGTGCGGTCAGGGCTCACCAAACTGTTGTACAGGTTTGACGATCCTGAGATGCAGCATATATATACGTTCAAGCGTCGCGTGTATATACAGTTGGCACAGGGGACGGACACGGAGGGGAGTTTTGAGGTGGAGGTGGATGATTTCTCTGGAATGCGGGCCAAGTGCGTTGTCACGCTTGCAAAAAGGTGGGGCATTTTCGCAAGAATTGTCCCAGGACCCGGGCTGCCAGTTCAACCACGATGGCACGGGAAAGCACTACAGGCCCATCTGGGGCTGCTGGTTTTATCACGGTGGCCCGTGAAGGCTTTACTCCCCTACCCCCAACCCCTATCCCCCCACCACCCCCATGTCCCGTACCTGTGGCGGTGGATGCCGGAGAAGTGCGTAGGGTGGATGGGAAGGTTTGGGAGCATCAGAAGGGGAGGAAAGTCAAGAAAAAGAATAAACATCTCCAGGCTGATCCCCTAGAAGATGATCACCTCCAAGCGGGACCCCAGGCAGCAGATAATTTCATGCTCGCCTCTGAGATAGACGGTAGTGTGGAGGTAGAGGCTTCTGCAATGGAGCTCACCGTACCACCGTACGCCAGTGGTTCGAAGAGGAGGAGGCATGGGTCCTCCGATACAGAGAAGGGCCCTGAAGTTCAGGGGCAACCTGAAGGGGAGCCTTCCCCTCGTGTTGAGGTGGGGTACCCAGGGCACGTTTCCTCTGAGGGGGAGGATGCCTCTGTAGGTCTGGGACCACCTGAGAGTGGAGATATATTGCTCTTGGGGGCTGTTCCCCCAGAAAACACGTCTGCTAGCTTAGTGGGTGACCAGGGGCAGCCTGAAGGGGGGGACTTGGGTGAGGGGGTGGGTCCCCAGCATGAGCTCCCCGTTGAGGCTACAAGCCCAGTTGAGGGGTGTGATGCCCCACTGGTTGAGGGAGCAGGGGAGACTCCAGTAACATCGGCCCCTGAGGGCCACAGTGGGGGGATTCACCTGGTGGTGGGGGACGGGGACTCTCTGGGTGACGGTGCAGGGGCGGATACCCTGGGTGCGGAGGAGGGCAAGATCGTTTTGGATCGTGTCCTTAGGTCGGACTCCAGACAGACCTGCTTACAGCAAGGCCCGGAGACTTGCTCTGACTTCACTGTTCCCAATCCGGTTACAGAGGGCGATGGGAGCGTGCAGGAGACTGGCAAATTGTCAGATAGCTTGCCGCGGTCAGAGGCACTGGTACCTGCCCCTGTCACTGATCCTGGGGGTGGGATGGTAACAGAGGAGGGACTGTGTGATGTGGCTGGAATGCCCACCTCACAGGGAGGGGTGAGCGAGGCGGATGAGAGTAGTAACCTTCTGGACTCGGGCTCGGACATTGAGTGCGAGGAGGAAGGGTACGCGGAGTACGTTGACAGTGAGTTGACGGATTGCTCCACCCGTGGCCCCGTGTCTCGACTTGTCGAAGTCTGGGAACTTCGGAAGTTCTTAAAGGAAACTAGAGGGAGTAGGAATAAGGTGGATTTGGCTGTTGACCGCTGGTCGGACCTGATGGCGCCCATGCAGTCTATTCATGCCATCCTTCAGAAGAAGGGGAATGAGGCGGGGCTAGTAAGAAATGAGAGGCGCCAGTTCCAAGAGCTTTTTAAGACCCTAAAGAGAGGGAAGAAGGGTAGGGGCGGCTCCAACCCATCACCGGGGAGGGGTAAAAGATCTAGTGTACTTTCAAAATGAAGCTCACTATAGCCAGCCTGAATATCAATGGGGGCAGGGGGTCTCTCCGTAGGTTTCACCATCTCTCAGTGCTCAGGGACGGGAGGTATGCGGTGAGCTTCCTGCAGGAAACACACACTGTGGCTAGTGATGAACCCACATGGCTCCTGGAGTGGGAAGGGGGGGTCTACATGAGTCATCTCAGCTCCAAATCGAGTGGAGTAGCCTTCCTGTTGGCCCCGTCTTTCCAGCCAGAGATCCTCAAAGTGCAGGAGGTTGTACCAGGCCGTTTGCTGTATCTGGCCGTGCGCTTGGATGGCGTGCCATTACACTTCGTTAATGTGTACGCCCCCAAGATCGGCGCAATGCAGACGCGCTTAACAAGGGAAGTGACCACGTTGTTGAATACTATCGACCGTGGGGAGTGTGTTTTCCTTGGGGGAGATTTAATTGTGCCCTCGAGACAAGAGATCGCTCTGGCGTTCAGCGTGACCCGGGAGCAGTGAAGACTTTGAGGGAGATGGTGGACTCTTTTGAGCTGGTAGATGCTTGGCGGAATTTCCATCCCGACTCTAACGCCTTCTCGTACAGGTTTGAGGGTGGTGGTTCCCGTATTGATCATTTATACGTGTCCAAGGCCTATGTCTCCTGTGTTTCGGCGGCCTCCATGCAGCCGGCGCCATGCTCGGACCATTGCCTGGTGCGAGTGGATTTTATCCCAGCGCGCACACGGCAGGGTCCGCGTACTGGCATTTTAATAGCCAGCTGTTGGAGGATTGCCGATTCTGGGATTCATTCAGGCAGTTCTGGGCGAGGTGGAGAGAGAGGCAGGGGCGTTTCCTTTCCGCTAAGGCAGTGGTGGGACGTGGGGAAGGTCTACGTCCGTCAGTTTTGCCAGGACTATGCGAGGGGGTCGACCAAGGGGCGGGAATCCGAGATCGGACGGCTTGAGAGAGAGTTGCTGGACTCGGAGGCTCGTCTGGATCAGACTGGTGGGGCTTCGTGTAAGTGGGTGGAATACCAGGAGAAGAAGGGAGCACTGAGGGAATTGCAGCTTAGGAGGTCCCGGGGTGCGTATGTGAGGTCGCGGGTCCAGATGTTGCACGACCTGGACCGCGCCTCCCCCTTTTTCTTTTCTCTGGAGAAGGGGCGAGGAGCCCGCAGGCAGCTTGTAGAGTTGCTTGCGGATGATGGCTCCTCTGTCACAGATCTAGAGAGCATTGGTGCCTCAGTTCGGTCGTTCTACAGGACTCTGTTCTCGGCTGGCACATCGAGTGGGGAGGCGCAAGAAGTCCTGTGGGAGGGCTTACCCGCTGTGTGCAATGATGTGGCTGAACACCTGGATGATCCCCTAACTCTGGAGGAGTTGACTGTTGCCCTGCACCAGCTCAGGAGGGGCAAGTCTCCAGGGCTGGATGGGCTGACTGTGGAGTACCTTAGAGCCTTCTGGGATGTCCTGGGGGGCGACTATATGAAGGTCCTGGGGGAGAGCCTGGCGACCGGGGAGATGCCTTTCTCTTGGCGCAGGGCAGTTGTTGTCCTGCTGCCCAAGAAGGGTGATCTTCGCCTTTTGAAGAACTGGCGCCCGGTCTCTCTCCTCAGCACGGACTATAAAGTCTTTGCACGAGCATTGGCGAATCGCCTGGGTCCCGTGCTGTCCCAGGTGATCCACCCTGACCAGTCGTACACAGTCCCGGGCCGGTCCATCCAGGACAATATCCATCTGCTCCGGGACCTGATCCATCTGTCCCAGGGGGCTGGTCAGTTGGTCGCCTTTCTCTCCCTCGACCAGGAGAAGGCGTTTGACAGGGTGGAGCACGACTACCTTCTTGGGACTCTGCAGGTGTTCGGATTTGGACCGCATTTTGTGGCCTGGGTCCGACTGTTATATACTGCTGCAGAATGCCTTGTTAAGGTCAACGGCTCTTTGTTGGCCCCCATTCCCTTTGGGAGGGGGGTTCGTCAGGGATGTCCCATGTCCGGCCAGCTGTATTCCATCTGTGTCGAGCCTTTCCTGTGCCTTCTCCGGAGGAGGTTGACAGGCCTGGCTTTACCGGGGCCGGGGATGGAGGTGGTTCTCTCGGCCTACGCCGATGATGTCCTTCTGATGTTCACCGACCCTGTTGACCTGCGGAGGATGCGTGAGTGCCAGCAGGTTTTCTCGGCTGCATCTTCCGCCAGGATCAACTGGGGGAAGTGTTCTGGTCTCTTGGTGGGTGGGTGGCAGGTGGGCTCCCTGCCGGAGGAGATGGCAGGTTTTGCGTGGAGTACCACGCACCTCCTCTATCTGGGGGTCTACCTGAGTCCCGCTGAGGAGGGGTGGCCGGCGAACTGGCAGGAGCTGGAGGCGAAAGTGGTCGCCCGGCTGGGACGTTGGTCAGGCCTACTTGGTGTGCTCTCTTACCGGGGAAGGGCTGTAGTTATAAACCAGCTGGTGGCCTCTCTGCTGTGGTACCGGATGGCCACTATGGTCCCATCCTCTTATTTTATAACCATGTTACAGAGGAGATTGGTCAACTTCTTCTGGGGGGAGAGGAACCACTGGGTCTCTGCTGGGGTTCTGAGTCTCCCGTTGGAGGAGGGTGGTCAGGCGCTGGTCTGTATTCGTACCCAGGTGGCGGCTCTCCGACTCAGGACCCTGCGGAGGTACGTCTACTCGGACTACCCTCCTAAATGGCACGTGCTGGCGACGTACTTTTTCCGTCAGGGGCGGTGCCTTCAGGAGGGCTCCCGGCTCCCGGTAGCGGGCATGATTCTACGCGCTAGGCGGGAGTTGCCTGGCTTTTACCGTGAACTCCTGAAGGCCAGGAATTTGGTCAACTTCAGCCAGGGCCCTGCTCCTCAGGGGGAGGGGGGTGTCGTGGCTGTGACGGTGGGTGTCGAGGAGAGGCGTGTGCATGGAGCGATTCCGGACGAGCTTACCCCCGCTCAGTCGGAATTGTTCATAGGGCCCATGGCCCGGGACCCTCCCCGAGAGCCGGCCCCATGCAACATGAGCCGCCTTTCTGAGATGCCCAGTGTGCCATTCCGTGGCGCGGAGAGGCGTGTAATGTACAGGCTGCTCTTGCACACTCTCCACTTCCTCGCTCTCGTCTTCCGTCCAGACACACCCTGGCGGTCCGTGTTACCACCTGACGAGGGGAGCGGTCCCCAGTGGAGGTCTCTCTACAAGGGAGTCCTCCCCCTTTACATCGGGGACCTGGGGTGGAGAGTTTTGCACAAAGCCGTGGCCTGTAATAGGTACTTGAGCCGGTTCACGGACTCTTCCCCTGCGTGTCATTTCTGCGGTGAGGAAGAGACCGTGTTCCACGTGTATATAGAGTGCGAGAGGTTGCAGCCCCTGTTCGAGTATCTGAAAGGGCTGCTCCTCAAGTTTTGGCTACATTTTAGTCCAACGCTATTAATCTATGGGCACCCGGTACAGGGGGGGAGGGTCGGGAGGGAGGAGGGGGTCTCCCTGTCGGACTGCTCCTGGGCCTGGCCAAGATGGCCATTCGCGGCTCCAGGCAGCGGGCGGTCGATGGCCGCACAGCGGTCGGCTGCCTGCCCCTTTTCCGGGGTTACGTCCGTGCCCGCGTGTCCCTAGAGAGGGAACACGCGGTGTCCACGGGGACTGTGGAGGCCTTCTGTGAACGATGGTCACCGCAGGAGGGTGAATATATTATAGATAAAAATGTTAATATTTTAATTTGATAGTTTTGTGTAAATGTTTTTTAAATTGTGTGAGCTTTCTACCCTTCCTTGTAAATTGTACATTTGTTTAAAAATCTAATAAAAAAAACATTTATGGAAAAAAAAAAAAAAAAAGAGCGGGGCCAAGACGATTGGAGATAGACACAAAATGCTGGAGTAACTCAGCGAGACTGCAGCATCTCTGGAGAGAAGCAATGGGTGACGTTTCGGGTCGAGACGCTTCTTCAGCCTGAAGAAGTGTCTTGACCCGAAACATCATCCATTCCTTCTCTCCAGAGATGCTGCCGGTCCCGCTGAGTTACTCCAGCATTTTGTGTCTATCTTCAAATGACGTCAAGTGGGACAGGCTCTTAAGGGTTATAGGGAGAAGGCAGGAGAATGGGGTTGAGAGGGACAGGTACATACATCAGCCATGATTGAATGGCGGAGTAGATTCAATGGGCCGAATGGAGTGTTTCTGCTCCTATGACTAAGTGCTCTGGCTGGTGAATCACTTATGAAAGCCATTCATGTCCCACGCCTGCTTTTATTTTCTTGTGCTCTTTCTTGAAGTTCTGCTGATTCTGCTCCTATGTTAGCCTCCTCTTGGAGTTCAGCAGCAGAGTAAGAAGCTTCTAAAAATAAATTAAACTATGGTTGTTAATGAAAAAAATACTTTTGTGTTTGAGTCTTAATGACCTACGGAAGTGTTTAAAGTCCTTGACAGATTTAGCATTAAGATGAGCCTGAGATGGCTATCAACGTTGTTCTTGTTAATTTAAACTGTATCTGTATCTTTCTCTTGCCCGGCTTTGTTCTTGGCAGAGGGCAGCAGAAGCACTGTTAATGTGAGCCTTCAGGATTTAATATTTTGTGAATTTGAAACAACCAAATTTGTATCATCTATCTAAAGATGTGTAAACTAAAGTTTCAATTCAGAACTTGACATTAAAAAAATAGATCATTTATTATTAATAGGTGTGCAAGTCTTGGATACCTTTTCACAATTGATCTTCAGAAGGTAGTATAAAGGTGCTTTCTTCTACTGCTTTTGTCCATTTGGTACGGAGAAAGCAGATTATGATGGAATATATTTCCACTGTTACTATTACTGATATAATCTTAGATTAGACTCAAATCGAGTGTACACTGTTAGATTCCTGTTTATCCTATTTATCATGATGGTAGTATCAAGTAGCATTATGGGAAGTCCTGCTTGTGAAAATGGGGCTTAGTCTCTGAAATAATAATATGACATCATTCTTATTAATTCCGTCATAACTAGATGCAGGTATCAGATTGATTGGTGATAATGAGGTCGAGAATGTTCACCCTTCACCTGCTATTAAACCAATCCTGATATTGCACATTGAAGTTACTGGCCCAAACTAAATTTGTGGTTTTGCAATTTTCTTCCTTGCTTTTAAATGTCACTTAACATTTCCTCAGTAGAAGAAATAGCCAGAAATGTATGCACAATTATGCCTCGGTATTTCTCTACCACTCCATGATTAGCTTATCTTTTATCAAGTCCTGTGAGGATTTCCATTTCTTAAAATTATTTAATAGGAGTTGACGACTTAATGAATGACAGGATGCAACCTACCAAGCCACGAATAACTAGATTGTGACATTGTGATGTTTAGAAAACTAGATTAATTCGAAGTGTTGACATTCAAAAGTACCATGCTTAATGCTGACAGAAAATATGACATTTATGACTGTGAAGTATGATTTTATGATAACTTTTGATAAAGCTTAGGGCCTAGATTTTGAAGTTATTTTTAAAATCTGAATTTAGTTGCCAAGAGTTTTTGAACACCCAAGGTGGTTATTAACTTTTAGGTTCTTCTGAATGATTATATGTTAAAATTATATAGGGTGACAGTGGATGACTGAATCTCACCGTGAGAAAGGTACACTCGGATAAATGAAATTATTGGTTATCTAGCCGTTAGATTAACAGCTTTTCTGATTTTTATTATTTGTGGACATTGTATTGCAATGTTTTCTAAAATTCTGATGTCCTTTTGTTCAGTAAGTTTGTTGATTACACGTTTGACATTTTTACTGGATCTAGGAATCATCTATCTATATTACTAAAAGTCTGATCTTGACTGCTTTTGACTTACTGTGATGTGATTTCCGAGAGAATGCCGCCACTTACAGCCGTCATTTTTGGCCACCTCGCTCAGAGCCCCCCTCCGCTGTACTGGACCGGAGGATTTTTCCCATCAGAGAGATATTAATGTTTTTTAAAAATTTGCCATTCTCTCTGCTGGCGGCAGGGGGGAGGGACAATAAAAACCCGGAAGTGTCGAGGCTCACTCAGAGGGTGACGTCAAGATGGCGCCGAGTGCAGGCGCCGTTAAATAATTCAGGAGAGCTGCTCTGTCTATGATGAGTGTGTTTGTTGGATGTTATTTAAAGCATGTTTTTGCTTCAGCACCAGCAGCTTCTACAGGAGCGGCGGCGCAGGATTACTGCAGCGGCCCCTACAGCCTGTCTGTCTTGTTGTTGTTTTTTTGACTAGTTAAATGTAGTTGTTTGTGTTTTTTTTGTTTTTTTTTGTTTTTTGGTACTGTTTCTAACTGTATATGTGGGGGGCGGGGGGGGGGGGGGAGAGGGGGAAACTTTTAAAATCTCTTCCCTGCACGGGAGACACGACTTTTTCCCTGTCGGGTCTCCGTTGTCGTTGGGGCCTAGCTCCGTGGAGCGGCCTCCGACCGGGACGATCTGGGGGCTCCAGTTGCAGAGCCTGCGGAGCTGCGGACTCACCATCGTGGGGCTGGCCGGCCTTTGAGCGTGGGGAGCGGTGGTGGCTCGTTGCTGCGGCCCGACTCCGGAGCTCCAGCTGCAGCTGCAGACCGGTGGACTGTGATATCGGGAGCTCGCGGGTCCGGATGAGAGACCGCTTTCTGGAGCTCCTGCAACGCAACTTCTCCAGCCCGAGTCGCGGGGTTGGAACGATCCGGAGCGGGGCCGTACATCGCCCAGCGCGGCTTTAACAGCCGCGGGACATTCCAGCGCCCGCCGGGGGCTCCAACATGTGACTTCTGGGCCCGGAGCGGGGCCGTACATCGCCCAGCACGGCCTAAAATGGCAGTGGGACTTAACATTGCCCGCCTGGGGCTTCAACATCGGGAGAAAAAATGGTGCAGGGGAGAGAAAAGACTTTGCCTTCCATCACAGTGAGGAGGAGATTCACTGTGATGGATGTTTTTCTGTAAATTGAATTGTTTGTGTGTCGTGTAAGAATTGTTTTGTTTGTATGGCTGTGGAAACGGAGTTTCGTTTGAGCCTCGTATATTCAACACGTTCTGAAGTTACTTGGCATTTTAGTATTGGGTGAGTGTGTGTGAGTGAATGAGTGTGTGTGTATTTGTGTGTGTGTGTGAAAATGAGTGTGTGTGAATGAGTCTGTGTGTGTGTGTGTGTGTGTGTGAATGAGTTTGTGTGTGTGTGTGTGTGTGAATGAGTCTGTGTGTGTGTGTGTGTGTGTGAATGAGTCTGTGTGTGTATGTGTGTGTGTGTGAATGAGTCTGTGTGTGTGTGTGTGTGTGTGTGTATGTATGTGTGAAGGAGTCTGTGTGTGTGTGAGAATGAGTCTGTGTGTGTGTGAATGAGTCTGTGTATGTGTGTGAATGAGTCTGTGTGTGTGTGTGAATGAGTCTGTGTGTGTATGTGTGAAGGAGCCTGTGTGTGTGTGTATATGTGTGTGTGTGTGAATGAGTCTGTGTGTGTGAATGAGTCTGTGTGTGAATGAGTCTGTGTGTGAGTGAGTCTGTGTGTGTATGTGTGAATGAGTCTGTGTGTGTGAATGACAAGGAGCAGAGTGGGGGGGGGGGGGTGAAGGGAGGAGAGGTGACTGAGTGAACTGCCAGCGTACCAGGCGTGAGTGACTGCACTGCCAGCCCACGAGCCATGGGTAAGTGAACTGCCAACCCACCAGCCGTAAGTGACTGAACTGCCAGCCCAATAATCCAATCAGTCCACTCTCTCCCCCTTCTCTCTCTCACAGTCTGTCACCTGTTTTGGGCAGAATTTCTGTCAGTTTCTCAGCTGCCAGCCTGCCAGGTCCGAGTGACTGTACTGCCAGGACTCAGTGACTGAGCTGCCAGCGCAAGAATCCATTCGGCCCACAATGTCTATACTAGCCCTCTGGAAACCAGTACCTTCAGCCCACAACACCCATACTAGTGCAACAGAAAGCCCCCCCCCCCCCACTGGCGAGCAATATTGGAATTGGTAGAGAGGTGGAATATTGCGTTGGGTGACCAGCCCTCCCGTGTGATGCTGGGACCCAACAGGTCCCACTTAGTCTAGTTCATTACTAAATGTCTTGATTTGTTACCAAAAAAAGAAAGATTTTGGTCAAAGGTAATTCTGATTTTTGTTTTGGTAAAACAGTAAACTCTAAGATTAGCTATTCAATGCTTGTACTTCTGATCGTGTTTTAATTTGTTGGTGCAGAAAGGGAAACATTTAAAAAAGTAATGTTTCTTGACTACATCAACATATTTCATTTTTTATATAATTTATAACATGGAAAGATCTCAATGGCCTTCGTGCAAGCTATTAGAAAAATAAATAAGGCAAAGTAGCAAATGGTGAATAGTCTGAGGTGGGAAATAGGAAGATGAAGGGGAGAAGTCAGGCTGTAGCTGAAATGGAAATCTGACTGGAGAAAATCAAACATGTACACAATCTCCTTGCACTTGATGGGAGTAAAATGGTTGGTGAGAAAGATTTAGAGGTAGGGTTTGTAGTGTTGGATGTTCTGCAGATTATCTTTGCCCTCTGGTGATCCTGGAATATGTATGATTTGGCAGAGCAGTGCTTGATATAGATCAACAAGTCTTGTTGCCTTGAACATATCCTCAAACATTCAATAACTTGAGTGTTTTTTTTTTAAAGATATATTGTCTTACTATTTTTATTTCCAACATGGTCATTGAATTATCTGGGGAAGCATTGCAAGCATTGTGGTGCAATAATATATAATACTGAAAACCATACGAGATTTAATAGCCATTTGTGCGGGTGAAATATTTAAACTATCAGAAATATATTATTAAACTGACTGTTTAAGTTGGTCCGTAAAATGAGATATAAAATAATATGCTTAAAATAATTCCTTGTGCTTGATAATGACTTTCTGTGAGAGGTGTGAGACAAATATTTGTTAATGTAGATAGGAATATTTTTTTTCCTTTAGTCGCCACCCTGGAGTTTATGACATTTTGATGCTTCAAATGTTCTGTATTTACAAATTGATGTCCATTGATGTTTTCAGATTATACTGGTGCTGTACTTATTTTTGAATTTTGTAGAAACCGTGGCCTTGCTCCAGCCATGGAGGAGGCCCAGGATAGAAAGGTCAGTGTGGGAATGGAAAGAGGAGTTAAAATGGTTAGCAACCGGGAGATCCAGTCGGCTTTGGCAGACCGAATGCAAGTGATCAGCGAAACTTTCGCTGAGTCTATGCTTGGTCTCGCTGATATACAGGAGGCCAACGGGTGCAGTAGATGAGGCTAGAGGATGTGCACGTGAATCTCTGTCTCACCTGGAAGGACTGTTGGGTCGCTGGATGGAGGTATGGGGACAGGTGTTGCTTCTCATGTGGTTGCAGGGGAATGTACCCGGGGAAGGTTTGGTTTAGGTGGGAAAGGATGAGTGGACTAAGTAGTTGCAGAGGGAGCGGTCTCTGCGGAAGGTGGAAATGGGTGGAGATGGAAGATAGACATAGAAACATAGAAACATAGAAAATAGGTGCAGGAGTAGGCCATTCGGCCCTTCGAGCCTGCACCGCCATTCAATATGATCATGGCTGATCATCCAACTCAGTATCCTGTACCTGCCTTCTCTCCATACCCCCTGATCCCTTTAGCCACAAGGGCCACATCTAACTCCCTCTTAAATATAGCCAATGAACTGGCCTCAACTACCTTCTGTGGCAGAGAATTCCACAGATTCACTACTATGTAAAAAAAATGATTTTCTCATCTCGGTCCTAAAAGACTTCCCCCCTTATCCTTAAACTGTGACCCCTTGTTCTGGACTTTCCCAACATCGGGAATAATCTAGCCTGTCCAACCCCTTAAGAATTTTGTAAGTTTCTATAAGATCCCCCCTCAATCTTCTAAATTCTAGCGAGTACAAGCCGAGTCTATCCAGTCTTTCTTCATATGAAAGTCCTGCCATCCCAGGAATCAGTCTGGTGAACCTTCTCTGTACTCCCTCTATGGCAAGAATGTCTTTCCTCAGATTAGGAGACCAAAACTGTACGCAATACTCCAGGTGTGGTCTTACCAAGACCCTGTACAACTGCAGTAGAACCTCCCTGCTCTTATACTCAAATCATTTTGCTATGAATGCTAACATACCATTTGCTTTCTTCACTGCCTGCTGCACCTGCATGCCTACTTTCAATGACTGGTGTACCATGACACCCAGGTCTCGTTGCATCTCCCCTTTTCCTAATCGGCCACCATTCAGATAATAGTCTACTTTCCTGTTTTTGCCACCAAAGTGGATAACCTCACATTTATCCACATTATACTGCATCTGCCATGCATTTGCCCACTCACCCAACCTATCCAAGTCACCTTGCAGCCTCCTAGCATCCTCCTCACAGCTAACACTGCCCCCCAGCTTTGTGTCATCCGCAAACTTGGAGATGTTGCATTCAATTCCCCCATCCAGATCATTAATATATATTGCAAATAGCTGGGGTCCCAGCACTGAGCCTTGCGGTACCCCACTAGTCACTGCCTGCCATTCTGAAAAGGACCCGTTTACTCCTACTCTTTGCTTCCTGTCTGCCAGCCAGTTCTCTATCCACATCAATACTGAACCCTCAATACCGTGTGCTTTAAGTTTGCATACTAATCTCTTATGTGGGACCTTGTCGAAAGCCTTCTGAAAGTCCAGATATAACACATCCACTGGTTCTCCCTTATCCACTCTACTAGTTACATCCTTGAAAAATTCTATAAGATTTGTCAGACATGATTTACCTTTCATAAATCCATGCTGACTTTGTCCAATGAATTCACCACTTTCCAAATGTGCTGCTATCCCATCTTTAATAACCGACTCTAGCATTTTCCCCACTACTAATGTTAGACTAACTGGTCTGTAATTCCCCGTTTTCTCTCTCCCTCCCTTTTTAAAAAGTGGGGTTACATTAGCTACCCTCCAATCCCCAGGAACTACTCCAGAATCTAAAGAGTTTTGAAAAATTATCACTAATGCATCCACTATTTCTGGGGCTACTTCCTTAAGTACTCTGGGATGCAAATTATCTGGCCCTGGGGATTTATCGGCCTTTAATCCATTCAATTTACCTAACATCACTTCCCAGCTAACCTGGATTTCACTCAGTTCCTCCATCTCATTTGACCCCCGGTCCCCTGCTATTTCCGGCAGATTATTTATGTCTTCCTTAGTGAAGACAGAAGCAAAGTAGTTATTCAATTGGTCTGCCATGTCCTTGTTCCCCATGATCAATTTGCCTGTTTCTGACTGCAAGGGACCTACATTTGTTTTAACTAATCTTTTTCTCTTCACATATCTATAAAAACTTTTGCAGTCAGTTTTTATGTTCCCTGCAGGTTTTCTTTCATAATCTATTTTCCCTTTCCTAATTAAGCCCTTTGTCCTCCTCTGCCGGACTCTGAATTTCTCCCAGTCCCCTGGTAGGCTGCTTTTTCTGGCTAATTTGTATGCTTTATCTTTTGTTTTGATACTATCCCTGATTTCCCTTGTTATCCACGGATGTACTACCTTCCCTGATTTATTCTTTTGCCAAACTGGGATGAACAATTGTTGTAGTTCATTCATGCAGTCTTTAAATGCCTTCCATTGCATATCCACTGTCAACCCTTTAAGAATCAATTGCCAGTCTATCTTGGCCAATTCACGTCTCATACCCTCAAAGTTACCTTTCTTTAAGTTCGGGACCCTTGTTTCTGAATTAACAATGTCACTCTCCATCCTAATGAAGAACTCAACCATATTATGTTCACTCTTGCCCAAGGGGCCACGCACAACAAGACTGCTAACTAACCCTTCCTCATTACTTAATACCCAGTCTAGAATAGCCTGCTCTCTCATTGGTTCCTCTACATGTTGGTTTAGAAAACTATCCCGCATACATTCCAAGAAATCCTCTTCCTCAGCACCCCTGCCAATTTGATTCACCCAATCTATATGTAGATTGAAGTCACCCATTATAACTGTTTTACCTTTGTTGCACGCATTTCTAATTTCCTGTTTGATGCCATCCCCAACTCCACTATTACTGTTAGGTGGCCTGTACACAACTCCCACTAGCGTTTTCTGCCCCTTAGTGTTTCGCAGCTCTACCCATATCGATTCCACATCCTCCAAGCTAATGTCCTTCCTTTCTATTGCGTTAATCTCCTCTCTAACCAGCAACGCTACCCCACCTCCTTTTCCTTTCTGTCTATCCCTCCTGAATATTGAATATCCCTGGTTGTTCAGCTCCCAACCTTGGTCACCCTGGAGCCATGTCTCCGTGATCCCGACCATATCATATTCATTAATAAGATGTGACTAGTGGTGGGATCATATTGGAGGTGAGACGGAAATGTCAGAGTATGTCAAATGTGTTGGATACGAAGGCTGGTGGGTGAAAGGTGAGGACCAGGGGAACACTATCCCTGTTCTGTCTGCGGAGAAAGGGAACAAGAACAGAACTACGGGACACAGAGGAGACAGGGGTGAGTGATCCATCTATGACGGAGAGATTTTTCTTAAGAAGAATATGAGCTGTGACCTCAAACAGAATCATGCAAAGGTTTATACTTTGAGATGATACTGGTGGCCTGCTGCCTTTAATGTTGCAGTGCATTTATTCTATCAGCAAAGCAGTATGTAATTAATGAGTTCCCTTGATGGAAATATAACAAGTTGTTTCAAAATTTAAACATGAAATGTTTGTTATCTGTGTTGAAGGTGACCATGAGATGACAAGCGGTTTGCAGTGATTGTAGTAGGAGGAGTAGACATTTAGAATTCTGTATAAAGGAAGAGTTTTGGTGTTTTCTGATGGAGATTTAGAATAAGTGAAAATTTAGCCATCACCATTCAATTCAAGTCAACTTTATTTGTCACATACACATACAAGATGTGCAGTGAAATGAAAGTGGCAATGCCTGCGAGATTGTGCAAAACAACAGAACAGAACCAGTATTTACATTTTTTTAAAAGACGCAACAGTAATTACTCCCTGGTGAGATCAGAGTTTACAGTCCTGATGGCCTGTGGGAAGAAACTCCGTCTTATCCTTTCTGTTTTTGCAGCGTGACAACGGAGGCGCTTGCCTGACCATAGCAGCTGGAACAGTCCGTTGCTGGGGTGGTAGGGGCCTTCATTATCTTGCTGGCTCTGGATCTGCACCTCCCGGTGTATAGGTCCTGCAGGGGGGGTGAGTGTAGTTCCCATGGTGCATTCGGCCGAACGCACTACTCTCTGCAGAGCCTTCCTGTCCTGGGCAGAGCTGTTGCCAAACGAGATCGAGATGTTTCCGGACAGGATGCTTTCTACAGCACCAGATTAGAAGGATTGAAGAATCCTCAGAGAGACTGAATTTCCTCAGCTGCCTGAGGTGGTAAAGGCGCTACCTTGTCTTTCTCACCAGTGCAGCAGTGTGTGTTGTCCATGTCAGATCCTCTTGTATGTGGACTCCCAGGTATTTAAAGCTGCTGACCCTATCCACAGTAATCCCATTTATCCCCATTGGCATGTACGTCCTCGGTTGACATTGTAAGCACTTGTTCTGGATGCCTTTATATCTGAATTTAGTAGGACCCCTGTTAGATTTTCCCCTGTTTTAGAAAGTTCAAAGGTTGGTGCAAAATAAGATTTTTTTTTTGCCTGTTGGTAATGTTGGCAACAGTGGCTAACTGTTGCAGTATCAATCCAAATAAATCAATTTTCTATTCTCACCATTCAAATTGATTTTGTGAAATAAATTGTTGAATTTGTGCTGATGCTTATTGAGCTAAGATAATGTAACGTTTTGAGGGGCTACAAATCCAGATCTTAGTAAAAGGTTTTATAACCAAGTCTCATTGTATATAGACAATACTCAGTTTCTGTCTTGTTCTGTATTTGATTTGTCTCCCAAATTGTACAGAAAAAACTGTACTGTCAAACAAGTTGGATTCTTCATTGTTTTTGCTGTTATCTTGTCAGAGATTACATGACAGTGTTTCTTCAAAGAGAGAATTTGACGTTTTTCTTAGTTTAGCCAAGAACTAGTGACTAAAAGCCTGATCAATTGCTATATCTTCTGGGTTTACTGGAAAACTGTTGTCAACCATCAGAGTGATAAAATTTGAAAGAAAACAAAATGTTCTAGACAGCGCACTTCTTTAAAGTTGGGCTGAAGTAGCGCTAACAATGTTCTAACAACTGGTAGTTCATCTGGATCCTGGAGCAAGGATCATCTAAGGAAAAAAATATAATAAAATCAATAAGCAGTTTGGCTTCAAACCTACAAAAATTAACTCCTTCAGACTTATTAATTGAATTCCCTGTTGAGTCTCCCATTTTCCAACCTTCCATGCAGCACAGTGGTGATGCTGGTAGAGCCATTGCTTCACAGCTCCAGTGACCCGGATTCAATGCTGACCTCGGGTGCTGTCTGTGTGGCGTTTGCTTGTTTTTCTTGTGACCACATGGATTTCTTCCGGGTGCTCTGACTTCCTTCTACATACCAAGGATGTGGGGGTTTGTTGGTCAATTGGCATCTGTAAATTACCCTTAGTGTGTAGGGAGTGGATTAGAAAGTGGGATAACATCGAACTAGTGTGAACAAGTAATTAATAGTTGGTGCAGACTCAGTAGGCCGAAGAGCCTGTTCCACGCTGCATCTCTGAATTAAACTAAAGTGAGCTCATCTAAAATCTTGTTGCTTGCATTCAAGCTAACACCAAGTCCTACTCACCTATTATCCATTGGTGAACCCAATATGGAATAACACTGCATAAACAATTATCGGAGCAACTGTTCAACAGATATTTGTTAATCAATGGTCAAATCTAATTGAATATGTAGCATAGATTTTGAGCATTTTATTAATTACTTATCAGTAAACAATTCACATGTTTAATAGTCAGGTAAATATGTTTTGAAAGTGAACCCCCTAGATCTGATACAATGCTCATTATCTGTTTCTCCAATGTCATCAATAACTTGGCTTAAAGCTACGTTATCCATACTCATGAAATCCAAAATGATGTAGAAAAAATACTATGTTATTGACATGACCACAGCAATTACACTTCATAATATTTTAACTAGATTTCAGGAGCAAACAAAACCTCAAACCCCCGGTCCATGTCAACTCCCATCCCATAACCTCCACGAACTTATTTAAGTTTCTGGGCACCTATATCTGCAATAATCTAAAATGGCACAACAATGCTGACCACATCATTAAGAAAGGACAACAACGCCTATACTTCCTCAGACAGCTCAAAAAGTTCAGAGTCCACAAACACCTCCTGGTCCGCTTCTATCAATCCATCATTGAAAGCATCATCACTTCCTCAATCACAGTCTGGTACGGAAACACTGACAGTCATTCACTACACAGAATACAGCGCATTGTCTCCAAGGCCTCTAGGATCATCAACTCTCCCCTCCCCTCAATCCATTCCATTTACCTCCAACGTACCTCAAAACGGGCAACAAAGATCATCTCGGACCCCTCCCATCCAGCAAACCACCTTTTCCAGTCTCTCCCTTCAGGGAGGCGCCTTAGGTCACTTGCTACAAAATCCACCCGTTTTAAAAACAGTTTCTTCCCCTCAGCAATAAGAACACTTAATTCCCTCCAATAACTTTTTGACTTTGATGTATACAGTGTCGTCTATGGTTTTTGTCTGTTCTTTTGCACTATGTATTGTTGGTGAGATTTGTGATTTGTGATGTGGTATGGATGCACTTTATTATTATTAGTGTTAATGTGACTAAAGCAGTGTACCATCATGTACCGAACCCAAATACCACCAACCCTGGTCGTGTGGCAAATAAAGATTCTATCTATCTATCTATCTAAATCTAACTTTGAGGTAAAATACGTTATAATCATGTTATTTAGGGATATCCTGAGGTCAGGAAAGGTGTTGGAGGAATGTTAATCCTTGCATTATTGCCTCCCAGATCCTCAAGTCAAAAACCTAACTATTCCTGCATAGCAAGTTTACTTTTTCGATGGTACAAGGATAGTGTTAAAAAATGTTACACCATCAATCTATAAGACATGAGACTTCATAGAAAAAGGGATACATGAAATAAGATGTCATATCCTGATATTTTAAAGTATATGGTGCTGATCCACACTCGGTTGACATTAAGACATGATTTTAGTGGAAGGGTTAAATTCAGGTCAGTATGGGAAATGTAAATGGAATGGCCCAAGCCACTCTAAAAAGATGGTTTAGTACAGGATAATGACCCCTTTTATTCCACTATGAGAGTTTGAACATCAAATCTCAAACTTGAACCCGCCCATTTTTTTCAATGGTCTTTTTGAGCATACCTTAGAATGTATCCTCCACCCCCCACAATGTTTTCAGAAATCACATTGAGAGCTACTGATATATGTTTGCTTCACAGTTACACGGCCGTGCATAACATTAGCCAGACTAAAACAGTAATGAGCAACAGCCTATGTGCCAACAGTACATAATCCACAGCTCTTGGAGAAACATTGAAATCTCAGCCATTTAAAAAATAATAAATGTGTATAATACATTTTGAAGTATTTTTAAATAATTTGATCACAAACTGTACCCTCCACATTGGTTGTTTATTTTTCCTGCAACCAGCACAGGGTATGACATATTAATAATTCTTACTAATGCTGATGGCTATCTCATTCATCAGAAAGACAAATACAACATTCTTTACTGAATTATAAAACACTCCTTGAAGTGAGGACAAAAGGAAATATAGACACATCCTGTTTCTGATGAAATATGCATGCTGCATTTTATGTAGAATATACTCCAGGGACTGTTTTTGAAACCCATTATATCCGAAAATATTCACTGATTGTCACATCTTTTATTAGTTATACGTCTGTTATTGCTTGGCTGTGTGCCCATATTTTCTTTGGTTCTTCCAGGATGACTTTGTATGAGTGTTTCTCATGAATTAGACAGTCAGCTACAAATTACTGAACCATATAAAGTCACAGAAATATACACCACGGAAACAGGCCCTTTTACTTAGCACGTCCAAGCCGACCAAAGTGCCTTCCTGAGCTGGTCTCATTTATTTGCATTCAGCCCATATCCTTCTTAATCTTTCCTGCCCATGAACCTGTCCATTGTCTTTTAAGTGTTGTAATTGATTACCGACTACCATTATTCTGGCAGCTTGTTCTACATATGAGTACCATCTGTGTGAAAGAACTTGCCCATCAGATCCCGCTTCAATCTGTCCCCTCACACCTCAAATCTATGTCCTCTAATTTCAGAGTCCCTTACCCCAGGAAAAACATTGTGGATATTCACCTTATCAAGTTACCTTAATGAGATACAATCCTCTGAGCTGATTTTACAAACAACCTCAGTTTCCTCCCCCCAGGGAAAACAGTCCCAGCCTATCAAATATCTCCTTATTACATCTATATATAATGTTTAAATTATTTTTAGTCCTCAAACCTCAAAAACATGCTAGATGCCAAGATATCAATTTTGTGGTATGTATGATGAGCAAGCTTCATTGACCTGATCTCTGTAGTGAACATTGTTTTTCCCTCTTTAATCTTTACAAGATGGTACCTTCAGAACCATACAGCCGTTAGTTTCCCAGTATGGACTGGGAAATGGATTAGAAAAGTTACTTTTCACCCGTCTTTCCCAGTCTTCCAGGCTCAATAAATGTAAGGAACTGAAGAATGTTTGAACATACGCAGTTATGTATAATGAGTAGGAGCAAGACATTTGGCCTATCAAGCCATCTCCTCTATTCAATATGATTATGGTGGGCTGCACAGCAGATGCTCCCAGCTGGGTGGCTGCCAAATCCTGATAGGCAGTAGGCCTGGCTAGCACGTCACAGAACTGGAGGAGCCAACATGGAATGGTTCTGAAGCTTGTCTCCTGCTCGGCCTGAGGACATCGTGGGGTGGAGAAGTTGGCGCTAGACGCTGGAATAAAGGGCTGGTAAGAGGGTGAAGAGCAAGCCGTGGCCGCATCTCAACAGCAGGCCAGGCTCGCCCGTCGCGGTACCGTGAACCTGCTTGGCCCCTGCCTGCTCGCCCAAGAGCACAGTGGAGGATGAGGGTATCGGTGATGGTTGCCAACGCTGGACAAATGGCCCGGTAAGATGAACCGGGGGGTGGGCCTTACCTCTTGTGCCACAAGGGCGGCTGTGGGAGGCATCCTCCGGGGAACAAGGGCTGTGGAGGGCCGTGCAAGGAGAGGGATGGCGGTTTGCGGGATGGCTGCAACGGGCCATTGTGGCCAGCTGCAGCTGGGACTGTAAAATGGTGTCACTTGCATATGGACTCATTGGGCTGTTCTGTACATTCTGAACTAACCAGGAGATTGTGCTTATGTGTGGTGGTAATCTTGCTGATCTGTGTGCAAAAAATGGATTTCACTACCTTGGTACACGTGATAATAAAGAAACCATCAAACCATATTTGTGATCACAACTCTGTATTCCCACTACTCAGTTGTAGTCTTTCACCGCTTTATCATATATTTGTCTGCCTCTGCCTGAAAAAAAGGGTTTAAATACTCTGCTAAAGACTAGATCATTGCAGGGACTTAAAGAGGAGATAGACAATTTTTTGAAAGATTGGGGAGTTTGCCACTATAGGGATCTGGTACAGAAGAGAAGTTGAAGCATGGAGCAGATTTAGTCATAATCATGTTGAATGGCAGGTACACTTGAGTGACCTTGTGGCTAATGCCTAGTCCTATATATCGTCTTCTTGTGTTGATCCTGGAGCAAATGAATAGATAAAGACAAAATCTCATCCCCATTAAATAGGTGATATCAAATGATTTAAAGTCACCCATCTGTAATAATCCATTTTCCAGCACTTGACTCATAATCTTCTTTATTAGGCTACTCGAGTGCTCATCTAGACATTTAAATGTTGTCAGCAATTCTGCTTCAACCACTCTCTTCCGTGTATTGTAGGAAATCACCACTCTCTGAATTAAAAAATGGTCCTCCTCCGATTCCCCATAAATCTCTTACCATTTATCCTTAAATCTAGGTCCTCTTACCCTAAATCCATATCTTTTAGTTTTATCTCCCACTGATATGTTTCCTGCAATCTACCCTATTTATAGCTCTCATAATTTTATATATCTCAATCATTTCCTCTATTAGCCAACTCTACTCTCTCCAACTCTCATACCTGAAAAGCTCCATTCCAGGTAAAATCTTGTTGAATCTGCTCTGCATCCTCTCTAGCGTGTCTCATCTCTGTATTCTGAACACCAACAGATACAACCTTTTCTGTGAGAGCAATAGTTATTTGTTAAATATTTTTTCTCCAAACTGCCTTCTATACATTGATATCCTTCCTCTAAGAGACCAATATTGTACAGAAGACTCCAGATATGGTCTTGCCAATGCCTTGCATGATTAAAGCATCACCTCCCAATGTTAGGTTGAATTCCCTTAGCAATGAACGATATTGTTTCCTTTCCTAATTACTTTGACTGCATAATAGTCCTTTGCAAACCATGAGTGGGATAGCCAGTCTCTCTACATTTCAGTCCTGAAATCTTTTATTTAGATAATATTTTTATTATTTTTCCTGGCATGGTCAATTTAACACTTACCTACACTTAATTGGCCAGCTGCTGTCCATTAATTTGAATTATTTAAATCTTCTTGTACTTGTGGTAAAATTGACACATTTGTCCACATATGTTTAATTCTCTATACACCTATTTTTGTGTTATCAGTTATCTCTCAAGCCTTCGTCATACTTCATGGCTTCATCCACATATATTTTGGTGTTGATTGAGGCATCATCTTTTGAAATGAGCTTTTGATAATATACAACTATGAATGGTGTTTGGCGTCCTGAAAAGGGTGGTTGGGAAAGTGGGATGGAGAAATTGGGAGCAGGATAGGGGGATGTGAAGGAATTAAATGGAGAATAAGAAAAAAAGGAAGGAACTTGAAACAAATGGGTAGTCTAACTGTTACAGGAAAATATAGTTTGGAAGTATGGAAATGACTGGGTAAAATGAAGATTTGGTGTGGAATCTTGTGTTATTGTTAGTGAGGATAATGCTTATGAGGTAAAGAAAATAATTGGTGGTCTATTATTTTTGGACCCATGTAGATATCAGATATTGCGAATTGACTTTAAAAAATATTTAATCTTGTAAAAAGCTGGAATTGTCTAAATTATGATATTTGCGGATCAATCCGATAAAGTAACAAAGTAATAACATGGTTTAAATATTTCCAAATAGCTTTCCC
Organism: Malacoraja senta; assembly: GCA_038087875.1. NCBI lineage: Eukaryota > Metazoa > Chordata > Chondrichthyes > Rajiformes > Rajidae > Malacoraja > Malacoraja senta. The sequence continues at coordinate 9,360,798 of CM075990.1, read as the reverse complement.
AAAAAATAAGGAGAAAGATAACCCATTGAACTGTAGATAACAAATAGAATTTTAATTGAACACAGGTAAATAGACGTAGAAGTAGGCCACTGGATCCCTGAAGATTGCTCCAAAATTCAACATAATCATGGCCGATCCACACTGATCTAAACTCCTCTTGCATGCTAGTTCTTGTCAATGCTCAATTCCTCAAGATTTCAAATATTTAAGTCTGCATCTTAAATGTAACAAATGATCTAGTCTCTACCACCTTGGGCGGTGGGGTGTTGAGGGGTGTGGAGTGAGGAGGGTAGAGAATTCCAGGGATTATCCCCCTGTGAGAGAAGAATTTTTACAACAATTTTAAATAACCAGACCCTTATTGCTCTGTCGTTTCACTCGTGATACTCCCACTGGTGAGAACTATTCATTTAACATCCACCTTGTAAGCCCTCTTAGGATATTGCATGTTTGAATATCTCCCTGAAGGAATACATACCCAAGCTATCCAGCTTCACTTGGTAGGTCAACCCTCTCATCCCAAGAATAAGCCTATTGAATTTGCATTGGTCTACTTCCAATGTTACTATATTCTCTTTTTGGTGAGAGGATCAAAACTGCACATTGTACAATTGTAGCAAAACCTCCCCATTCTTAAACTCCAACTCCTCTGCAATAAAGGTTATCATGTCGTTTGCTTTCTTTAAAACTTGCTGTTCCTGTATGCTATTTTCAGGCACCGATTAATCCACAAAAATGAGATCCATCAATGCTGTAGTTGCAAGAAACAAATTCCAATTTCAGTTGACTTAATTCATAAAACATTTTTTATTTATGAAATAGGTGTGCTTAATACTATTAATGCTTTCAAAGGCTAATAAAACTTTGCTGAAATGCCATAACCATAAGCAGTGACTTTAAATTAGCTTATTAAAGTGAGGGTTTACCATGATGCTGTCTGGATTGTAACACTATAATTATAAGGACTGACTACAGAGACAGCACAATGGTGTCGCTGTAGAGCTGCTGCCTCACAGTGCCAGAGACATGGGTTCCATTCTGACTTCAGGTGCTATCTGTGTTTACATGTTCTCCCTGTGAGTACATGGGTTTCCTCCAGGTTCTTTGGTTTTCTCCCAGAGATGTACGGGTTTGTAGGTTAATTGGCCTCTGTAAATTTGCCCCTAATATGTAGGGAGTGGATGAGAAAATGGGATAACATGGAACTAGTGTAGACTTGGGTGGACGAAGGGCCTGTTCCCATTCTGTATCTAATTGTTTTCCATGGAGCAAGGGAGGCTGAGGGCTGAGGGCTAACCTAATAGAGGTAAATAAAATAACGAGAGGCATAGTTAGGGTATAAGAATCAGTTAGACAGGCCCTTGAATAGGCATGGCAACAAAAGATATATACCTAATGTGGGCCAAAAGGATTACAGTGGCTTGCAAAGGTTTTCATACCCCTTGAACTTTTCCACATTTTGTCACGTTACAACCACAAACGTAAATGTATTTTATTGGGATTTTATGTGATAGACCAACACAAAGTGGTGCATAATTGTGAAGTGGAAGGAAAATGATACATGGTTTTCAAATTTTTTTACAAATAAAAAACTGAAAAGTGTCACGTGCAAAAGTATTCAGCCCCCCTGAGTCAATACTTTGTAGAACCACCTTTCGCTGCAATTACAGCTGCAAGTCTTTTGGGGTATGTCTCTACCAGCTTTGCACATCTAGAGACTGAAATTGTTGCCCATTCTTCTTTGCAAAATAGCTCAAGCTCAGTCAGATTGGATGGAGAGCGTCTGTGAACAGCAATTTTCAAGTCTTGCCAGAGATTCTCAATTGGATTTAGGTCTGGACTTTGACTGGGCCATTCTAACACATGAATATGCTTTGATCTAAACCATTCCATTGTAGCTCTGGCTGTATGTTTAGGGTCGTTGTCCTGCTGGAAGGTGAACCTCCGCCCCAGTCTCAAGTCTTTTGCAGACTCTAACAGGTTTTCTTCCAAGATTGCCCTGTATTTGGCTCCATCCATCTTCCCATCAACTCTGACCAGCTTCCCTGTCCCTGCTGAAGAAAAGCATCCCCACAGCATGATGCTGTCACCACCATGTTTCACAGTGGGGATGGTGTGTTCAGGGTGATGTGCAGTGTTAGGTTTCCGCCACACTTAGCGTTTTGCATTTAGGCCAAAAATTTCAATTTTGGTCTCACCTTCCTCCACATGTTTGCTGTGTCCCCCACATGGCTTGTGGCAAACTGCAAACGGGACTTCTTATGGCTTTTTTTCAACAATGGCTTTCTTCTTGCCACTCTTCCATAAAGGCCCGATTTGTGGAGTGCACGACTAATAGTTGTCCTGTGGACAGATTCTCCCACCTGAGCTGTGGATCTCTGCAGCTCCTCCAATGTTACCATGGGGCTCTTGGCTGCTTCTCTGATCAATGCTCTCCTTGCCCGGCCTGTCAGTTTAGGTGGACGGCCATGTCTTGGTAGCTTTGCAGTTGTGCCATACTCTTTCCATTTTCGGATGATGGATTGAACAGTGCTCCGTGAGATGTTCAAAGCTTGGGATATTTTTTTATAACCTAACCCTGCTTTAAACTTCTCCACAACTTTATCCCTGACCTGTCTGGTGTGTTCCTTGGGCTTCATGATGCTGTTTGTTCACTAATGTTCTCTAACAAACCTCTGAGGCCTTCACAGAACAGCTGTATTTATACTGAGATTAGATTACACACAAGTGGACTCTATTTACTAATTAGGTGACTTCTGAAGGCAATTGGTTGCACTGGATTATATTTAGGGGTATCTGAGTAAAGGGGGCTGAATACTTTTGCACGCGACACTTTTCCGTTTTTTATTTGTAAAAAAATTTGAAAACCATGTATCATTTTCCTTCCACTTCACAATTATGCGCCACTTTGTGTTGGTCTATCACATAAAATCCCAATGAAATACATTTACGTTTGTGGTTGTAACGTGACAAAATGTGGAAAAGTTCAAGGGGTATGAATACTTTTGCAAGCCACTGTAGATAGTCAAAATGGTCGGTGTAGATGTGGTGGGTTGAATGACCCATTTCTATGCGGTTTAGCATTATGAATCTATGAGAATGTAGTCTGGCATTTTTATGACAAATTTTACAAGTTATTCCATTTTCTTTGTAGCAAAATATAATATAGCAAGTGGCCGGATAATCTGCATGCAGAAAAAGCACCTACAAATAACAATGTGACATTGACCAGAAATGTGTTTTAGCTATATTGATTAAGAGTTAAATATTGACCTGGATATCAAGAATTACACTGCAATGAACATTGGCATCTTTATATTCATCTGCAATGGGCAGGATTACAGTTGTGCATCTCAATTGAAAGCTGAATCTGTAGTTGACCCTCAGAGCTGTACTTTTTTAGTTTAGTTTAGAGATGCAGCGCGGAAACAGGCCCTTTGACCCACTGAGTCCGCACTGACCAGTCATCCCCGCACATTAACACTATCCTACACACACTAGGGACAATTTTACATTTTATACCAAGCCAAATAACCTACAACTAACCTACAAACCTGTACGTCTTTGGAGTGTGGGAGGAAAACGAAGATCTTATAGAAAACCCACGTGGTCACGAAGAAGGAACATAAACCCCATACAGACAGCACCCATAGACTGGATCGAGACCGGGTCTCTAGCGCTGTAAGGCCGCAACTCTACCGCTGCGCCACTGTGTCGTCCTGTACTAAGCATTGGAGTGGAGTGTTTTATTTTGAGATAAAATCTCTGGATCTCCGGATTTTTGCCTGGAATGAGTTCCAGTGAGCTGTAACTGGTTTGATCATAACCTTGATCCAAAGAAAACAATGGGAGATGCTAGAAGTTTTAAACATATTCAGATTATTTGGGAAATGCTTAACAAGTCAGGCAGAAAGAACAACAATAGATCCTGTCTGAGCTGTTGATTATCTCCAGACTTTTTCTATTTCTATGTTTCTATTTTTGTAATGACTGTTCTTCACCCACCTTCATCGACTCCACTTTTGAATTATTTTTCTTCACATTTCCTTTTCCTTGCATAATTTATTTCCAGTAGGGTTTCTGATCATTTCTGTCATGAAATAGCTTGACTAAACTAGTTTTGACAGGTCATCATGAAGATCCATTGTTTGGTAGTTTTGCACATTGGCTAAACTAGTTTTCTTTGTGCCAAAATCTTATGGCTTGAAGAAGCAAGCAAGGAAATAAAGTTTGCAAAAAATAGACCTGGAAGAACTGTGGTCAAGTTGCAAACTGTGGTCAAGTTGATGATTGAGATCCTGCATCAGGACTGGAAGCGTAGACCAATGTTAACAAGTGTACATAAGAGAGAATGAGGCAGAGGCAGAGGCAGCTAGGTGATATGTAGAACCCGCTGCGGTGGCAGGGCAGTTGATAATGAATACATGGAATCACGGGGTGGGGCTGGGAGGGGGCAGGAAAGATGAACTAAGGGAGAAGAAACCCAGGTGGTTAGGTTATGGGGAATGGGCAGATAGAACTAGGTTGGGGAGGTTAATGCATCTTGATAATGTAAGAGATGGGGGGGGGGGGGGGGTGGAAATGGAGATGGAACTATGGTGGACTGGTGGGTTTGGGAATGGAACATAGGGGGGTGTTCATATTATTGGACTTTAGACTATGAGGTGTTCTTCTCGTTTGTGCACTTGAGACGTTGTTCCAGTTTCGAGCAGCACAGTGGTGCAGAGGGTGTCACAATGCCGCAGCGGAAGAGTTGCTGCCTTACAGCACCAGAGACCTGCTTCGATCCTGACTGCAGGTGCTGCCTGTATGGAGTTTGTACGTTCTTCCTGTGACTACGTGGGCTTTCTCTGGGTGCTCTGGTTTCCTTCCACATTCCAAAGACATGCAAATTTGTAAGTTGATTGGCTTCAGTAAATTGTCCCTAGTTTGCTGGGTAGAACTAGTTCACGTGATCGCTGGTTGGCGCTGACTCATCAGAAGTGACTGTTTCCACGCTGTATCTCTTAACACTGAAGTAAGGAGAAATCAAATTTACAAGACAAATATCAAATATCTTTTTAAAACTGTCAACATTCTTATGTGAACTTTAGGAATATGACTGATTTGCATTTTATAATTATTTAGGATATCATCCTTTCCACAGAGAAACAAATGTTGTTTTCTTTTGCAGTCAATGCTTCTCAGCGGTTGGTGAGACATAACTAAAAGCTGATTTTTAAACAGAGGAGAATATGTTTGAGTACTGCACATATGTTTTGTAACATCATCAAAGTCAGGGAAAAGCAAATTAAGATTAAAGCTTCTGTGTCTCTCTCATGAGCAATATGTATTACAGTTTTTCTTTTTAGAGCAGAAATTATAGTTTCATCCTCAAAGGGTTTATTGTATCGGCATTAAATCTTCAGTGGTGCAAACTGACAGGAATAAGCTGAAAGAAATCCAATCATTATCTCTCTTCAAAACAAGCAGTAGTTATGAATGTATTGAACAGAGAAAAATCATACACATATATTCTCCAGAGTCTACCAGCAATGAACAGTTTATAAGAAATAGAAGAAGTGAATGTTGTTTGTTGCACAATTCGTACAGGGTGTATCAATGATTTAGTGACAACACAATGTGTTGTTTCAAAGCTTAATAAACCTTAGTATAATGTATAAGGTGCACATTTCACTCAAGTATGCACGTTCCATCATGGATACTTACTTGTATCTTCAATCACCTGGCTTTTTGTTCGTAGTACATTGTAAATTATTTCAAATGCTCTCTTTGTGGTTTATTTAGAGCAATCTGGATTTATTTATGTTTTCTCTTCACCAATGCCCTTAATCACCATGTTTATGCACTGTCATATATATTTTTTAACCTTTCTTGGTGGCTCAGACATATTATATTTGCAGAATGCTTTGTTCCTTTGTGGTCCTCTTAACGCAAGAACATTAGTTACTTAGATTAATAATCTCATCAAAAATGCCAAGATAAGTGGAAATGTTGCCAAGAGTCATGGCGGACTTACTATGCTTGTGATTCATTTGAATAAGTCAGAACCTTTGTCATCAGATAGGGTAATGTAGGTTTTATTTAAAACAAACATCATTCCTTATTAAACATTAGTTGTAACTTGAATTGCATAATCAATCAAATTATTTTCTATGATTGTAAGTACTGTATTATCTCTACAACATTTCTGGCTGTAAATTTAAATTTATGTTCGAAATTCATTGAATAATAATAATGCCTTCAGATTTACTATTCTTTTTGGTGCCCCTTTCTTGCGATACTTTCCCTCTGATATTAACATCATCCAACATCCTTTCCAGTAAGTTGCTATACTCCTAAACCTCAGAAATGCTAATACATGGAACAAAGCCTGGTTCAGCAAAATTACTGATGTTCCTTCTGATGATCTGCTGGATACCAAGCTCAGATGGAGAAAGAAGATAGACTGCCTTCACTCACACAACCAATAGAGTTTCAGGAGGGAATAAATCATTTTTTTCCCTCATAAAGAAATGATATGTGAAAGAAAGCAGACAGAATTTGTCTACTCTTTTGGAGATTGTGTTGTGAGCTTTCCATAGAAGTTTGTGATGGATCTTGAATTTTAAAAAAAATGTTTGCTCTCCTTCTATCTTGGAATATAACTCATTTTATTCCTCACTGAATTGCACAATGGTGAATTAATCTGAGTAGAACTCTAATAAAAGTTATCCACTAGTTTCCATAAAAAAGAATCTTCAAATGTGCAAAAAACACAAAGTGCTGAAGTAACTCAACGGGTCAGACAGCATCTGTGATGGACATGGATAGGCGCCCTTTTGGGTCGGGACCCTTTTGAGTCTGAAGTAGGTTCCAACCAGAGCACACCCCCTATCCAATCCCATGACAGAGGCTGCCTGAACCACTGAGTTACTCTAGCACCTTCTGCTTTACCCAAGATTTGAGCATCTGCAGTTCCCTTTGTCTCAATATTAATGTGAATGTAATCCCACAGATGATTGTATTTTAATCAGTTTAAGGTAAACATCAATGGAGGTAGGAGTGGATTTAGTTGGATACTGCCTAATGGATTGCTGGTGTTCCACAGTTACAGAGGAAGGATTCACTCTTCATAGTACACTTATCTGAATCGTGAGTGCAATATGCTTGCACCAGAACATACGCAGCATGACTCTACAGCTTGATAGATTGAACTTGCTCAGCCAGTAATGATAAAAAAAAGACTTGTTGTCTCAGTGACAAGACTCTCTGGTGACAGAACATGAGCTGGACCTTAGTCAAAACGCTTGGATTCATTGGTTGCTTTTGAAGTGCAGTGGTTGCTAAAGGCAGGAAGATGTAATAAAATAATTATAAAGGAGGCAGAATAATACTATGTGCTTGTAAAACCTTTTACAGAGCTCTACTTTAACATTGAATTAGCAAGGAGCTCGTCAATATTGGTTTACTTGGATTCCAAAGTACCATCTACTGTTTATAAAATGTTCTGCTTTTACTACCATTGGGAAGTATCTTCTGTATATCTACCCTTAAAGATCATTACAAGATCACCCCACAGTTGTGTTTTCCAGAAAAAATACACTTGTCTACTAATGTTTACTGATGGTTACAACTTCTCTGTTCTAATAACACCCTCCACCCTTCTTATGCCATAGGCCAAAATGCTTCATAATATTCTAACCAATACTAATTCTGTACCATAACTTCCGGTCTGTGACATAATTACTTGTGATTTTAACTCTTGACGGCATAGAAAGGCGATGTTCATGGGTGGGAGTTCTACTGTCAGTAAATTCTAAAAAAAAATGGAAACATTGAATGGGACTTGAGCTTCTTTTAAATAACATGTTCATTTACATAAAGGCAGATTCCTAATCATTTTATAAACTGGTTTAACATAATGCTGGATTTTTTCACAAGGCTTTATGTTCAGAGTTTAAAGTTTCTTTACTTGGAATTTATAAATATGTTATCAAAGGAGCATGTTAAGTTTTGTAATTGCCTTCCTTTTTATGTCCATCATATGCTTGTAAATAGCCAGTAACTTCAAAATGAAGATTATTTAATTCCAAAATATTCAACATACTACAATTTTCTTATTGATTAAAACAATAGTTGGCGCGTCAGTATGAAGCGGCTTTCTTAAATGTGCACAATGTTTAAAAAAACTTTTATAATTGAGTTTAACATAAAAATATTTAAAGCAGAATTGTGGTTATTTACAGAATGTAATTGGGTCTGGGTAATTTCCATGCACAATTTTTAGTCTTAAAATTGAAAGAGTAAACACGTATGTACATTTCAGAAATTATCATGAAAATATAGGCAGAGGTTGGTTACGCTGGGACTCTATTCCTTGGAACGCAGGACGATGAGGGATGATCTTATAGAGGTGCATAAGATCATGAGAGGAATAGATCGGGTAGATGCACAGAGCCTCTTGCCTAGAGTAGGTGAATTAAAGACCAGAGGACATAGGTTTAAGGTGAAGGGGAAAAGATTTAATAGGAATCTGAGGGGCAACTTTTTCACAGGTGGATGATCGAACACGCTGCCAGAGGAGGCATTTGAGGCAGGGACTATCCCAACATTTAAGAAGTAGTTAGACAGGTACATGGATAGGACAGGTTTGGAGGGATATGGACCAAATGCTGGCAGGTGGGACTAGTGTAGCTGGGACAAGTTGGCTGGTGTGGGCAAGTTGGGGCGAAGGGCCTGTTCCACACTGTATCACTCTAATGACTATATGCACTATATTCCTCCACTCCTAGCAATGCAGCCTCTGCAATTTGGAAATCTCTGCTCTTTTGAAATTTAAAAAATCGGTTTAGGATAATCTGCTTTGATGGAGTTAAATTGGAATACATGGATTTATATTTGTTTTAACAACTGCATTCACACCATCAAATTTATTGGTACAATTAAATTGGAGGCTTTTTAATATTAAATTGTATTTGTATGCAAAAGTGGAAATTTAATTACACCAGTATGCCGATTATTTTCTATTGATGATTTATTTTTTCAACCTTCCCTTAATTTATTTGAAAACCTTAGTTGGTATGGAATTTTCAACTTTATAGCAATCTTCTGTATTAGCAGAATTATATGCATCTGACTTAAGGTTTCTGAAGAATTTGTTATACTATTAAATTGCAGATTAGAAAAGTGCCAGCTGTCTGTAATAGCTCTCTTTATAAAAAAGCAAAAAGATCAGAACTATTATTATAAATCTACTTTGACACAATGCATATCATTCTTAAAATGAACATTTAATACATTGGAAACACAATTTCTAAAGTGGAACCTTTTGTGGGAGGCAATACAACATTTGAACGTGTGCTCGTTTGTTCATTTCACTTTATGTTACAAATAGAAAAGCTTATCTGATCCTAGAGGGCTTGCGATAGACATACTGCAACATGTTATCATTTTTAAGATTTTAGAAAATAGGAATGAAGCAATTTCAACATTTAACATAAAGGACATCCATTATTGACATTAATCTTTGGTGTTTTATTTTTGTGGTATTGACTATAGTATGCATCTCTATTTAACATAGTATAATAGTGATGTGCCTCAATGACTATCGACCTGTGGCACTAACGCCTGTGGTGATGAAGTGCTTTGAGAGGTTGATCATGGTGCAAATCAACTCCTACCTCGACAAAAACCTGGACCCACTGCAGTTCGCTTACCGCCACAACAGATCAACGGTGGATGCGATCTGGCTGGCCCTCCACTCCGCTCTGGACCACTTGGACAACAAAAACTCATATGTCAGGCTGTTATTCATCGATTACAGCTCGGCATTTAATACAATCATCCCCTCCAAGCTGGTTACCAAACTCGCAGAACTGGGTCTCTGCGCATCCCTCTGCAATTGGATCCTTGACTTCCTCACTCTCAGACCACAGTCTGTTCGTATTGGTGGAAATGTGTCAGACTCGATAACAATCAGCACGGGAGCACCTCAAGGCTGCGTGCTCAGCCCCCTGCTGTACTCACTCTATACTCATGACTGCGTAGCCGGTCATAGTGCGAACTCCATCATCAAGTTCGCTGACGACACCACTGTTGTGGGACGTATCACTGATGGGGATGAGTCAGAGTACAGAAGAGAGATCGAGCAACTGTCCATATGGTGCCAGCACAATAACCTGGCCCTCAACACCAGCAAAACCAAGGAACTGATTGTGGACTTTGGAAGGAGTAGGATGGGGACCCACAGTCCCGTTTATATCAATGGGTCGATGGTTGAAAGGGTCAAGAGCTTTCAATTCCTGGGCGTGCACATCTCTGAAGATCTTTCCTGGTCTGAGAACACTGATGCTACTATTAAGAAAGCACATCAGTGCCTCTACTTCCTGAGAAGATTACGGAGAGTCAGTTTGTCAAGGAGGAATCTCTCTAACTTCTACTGGTGCACAGTAGAGAGCATGCTGACCGGTTGCATCGTGGCTTGGTTCGGCAACTTGAGCGCCCTGGAGAGGAAAAGACTACAAGGAGTAGTAAACACTGCCCATTCCATCATCGGCTCTGACCTCCCTTCCATCGAGGGGATCTATCGCAGTCGCTGCCTCAAAAAGGCTGGCAGTATCATCAAGGACCCACACGATCCTGGCCACACACTCATCTCCCTGCTACCTTCAGGTAGAAGGTACAGGAGCCTGAAGACTGCAATGACCAGGTTCAGGAATAGCTACTTCCCCACAGCCATCAGGCTATTAAACTTGGCTCGGACAAAACTATGAACATTAATAGCCCATTATCTGTTATTTGCACTTTATCAGTTTATTTATTCATGTGTGTATATATTTATATAATGATATATGAACACACTGATCTGTTTTGTAGCCAATGCCTTCTATGTTCTGTTGTGCTGAAGCAAAGCAAGAATTTCATTGTCCTATCAGGGACACATGACAATAAACTCACTTGAACTTGAACTTGAACTATATTCCTTGGGATCCTTGAACAACTAGACCTTGCATGAAAGGCAGGAAAGAATTGAATGGTATAACTTGAGGGAAGAACAGAGTAGAGCATGGCAGGTGATGGTAGACGCTGTAAGCAAACAACAAATCAGGAGGTGTGTAGATGCCCAATATTGTACATAACTGGATGTCTATTCTGATAACTCAGTTTCAATTGTTTTTTTCCCAATCATTTGGTCAGGGGGATGGTCATATCATCAGCATGGTTCATAGTAATATTAGGAGTCAAGATATTAGAGATTTTTCATATAAAGTATTTTCTGATAGAGTTGTATCCCTTGCAATTGAATCCAGGCTAATATGTGAAATTAGCATGTTTCGGTGACCTTCAAACGTGAAAAGAAAACTAATTTAGTGCCTTTAGAAATGTCACATGATTGTAACCACCTTAGAGTAGAGTTTATTGTGATATGTTAACATTGAGAACAGAAATTATATGGGGAGGATTATATTTTGTTTGCTGATTATGATAGATATCTGCTAGGAGTTAGATGCAAACCATAATAGATCAGTTATTACACCTAGCAGAGATAAGACTCCTCCTGGCAGGTAAACCAGATCACTTCCACCTGACGTGGTCTGCATTTATAGAATTATTACAAGTATAGGGTGCAAAAGTACTAAAAATTTTTTTTTAAATGAGGTCAGGTAAGGGGGGATGAAAGCTGGAGAGTTGGTATGTCCCATTTGCGTGATGCTTACAAAAGAAAGATCTGTTTTTCTCTTTTCCCTATTTCTTTTTTTTCTTATTTTTTAGGGTCTATTTCTTAACTCTTTCCTTATGTGTTTAATTTCTTTCTTATAGGGTCTTTGTGTTTTTTTTTGTTTGTTTTTTTGTCACGTTTTTTACACCTTCACTTTTTCCCTTCACTTTCTTCTTTCTCTCAATCTTATCCTTTCCCTTTATTAGTGTAGAAAATAAATTGAGTACATTAATTGTAATAAGATATATGTGATGAGTACTAGTGTAATTGGTTGTAATGTAATGTACTTCTAATAAATAAAAAATAAAAAATAAAATCAATAATAGATCAGTTATTTGTGTTGATTTTTCTGAGAATTTGTACAAAAGACCATGATTTATATGGCTCAATTCTTTTTTTTTTTTAAATTTGTATTTTATTAGAAGTACATTACATTACAACCACATACATTAGTACTTGTCATTTATATCTTCTTACAATTAATGTACTCCATTTATTTTTTACACTAGAAAAGGAAAAGATTGAAAGAAAGAAGAAAGTGAAGGAAAAAGTGAAAGTGTAGGAAATGTGACAACAAAAAAGGACGAAGACCCTATAAGAGCAAAATTAAAAACAAAAGAAAAAGAGTTTAGAAATAGACCCTAGGAAAGAAAGAAAGAGAGAAAGAGGAAAAAGAGAGAAACAAATATTTTTATGAGCATTACGTAAATGGGACATAGCAGCTCTTCAACTATCATCCCCCCTTACCTGACCTCAATTTTTTTTTTTTTTTAAGTACTTTTGCACCCTATGTTTGTAATAATTCTATAAATGCAGACCACGTCAGGTGGAAGTGATCTGGTTTACCTGCTAGGAGGAGTCTTATCTCTTCTAGGTGTAATGTTTCAAACATATTTGAAATCCACATATTTATAGTTGGTATTGGAGCCTTCTTCCAAAATTTTAGAATTAGCTTTTTTCCAGTTATTAACCCATAGTCCATTAGTTTCTTTTGAAACACATTTAGATCTGGACCATCTTCCGTTATACCGAAGATAATCCATTCTGCTTTGGGTATCAGTCTTGTTTTAAATAACTTTGTAAAGATTTCAAAAATTTCATTCCAAAATTTTTGACTTTTTGTACAAGAAACGAATGAGTGCGTTATGGTAGCTTCTTGGGATTGACATTTATCACAAATAGATGATACATTTGGGAAAATTTTATGAATTTTAGTTTTCGAATAATATAATCTATGTAAAATTTTAAATTGTATTAAAGTGTGTCTTACATTAATCGAGCATTTATGCACGTTTAATAAGTATTCATTCCAACTTTCCTTTGAAATTTTAATAGCTAACTCTTGTTCCCAGTCTCTTCTGATACCCTCCGTAGATGGTATTTGTGCATTTAAGATAATATTATACAAATATGATATTAAGTTTGCTGATTCCGCTTTTATCTGCATTGCCTCGTCCAGTACATCTGCTGGGTTATTATGATGATCTTTTGTATATTTTTTCAAATAGTCGCATATTTGAAAGTATTTAAAATATTGATTATTTCCGAGTTTATATTTTATTTGTAATTGTTGAAATGAAAGTAATTTTCCAGTTTCATACAAGTCACCAAGCGTTTTAATTCCTAATCTATCCCATTGTGTATAAGCTTTATCTATAATAGAAGGATTAAACGAAGGGTTATTGACTATAGGTATATAGCTCAATTCTAAAAAGGACAAAACATAGAACACAAATAACAAAAATCCTTTTCGTTCTTTGTCATACATATAACCATAGTTTACTCAAGCTGGAAAAGAAATCTGACTGAGCTCTTCAATTGAAAAAAAATTGGTTCATATATCCCATTTTGGCATGTTGGGTCAGGCAAATCCATGACTTGTGAAATCTGAGTTCAATGCCCACTTTCAGCCTCTGAAATAGGCTGTTCCTATCTTTTTCCAAACATGTTAGCCCTTTACAATATGCTATGTAGCATCAATGGTACATGCTATGGTCGGGGCGGCACAGTGGCATAGCGTTAGAGCTGCTGCCATACAGTGCAGGGACCTGTGTTTGATCTTGAGTACGGGTGCTGTCTGTATGGAGATTGTGCGTTCTCCCTGTGCCCACGTGGGTTTCCTCCGGGTGCTCTGGTTTCCTCCCACACTCCGAAGACGTACAGGTTTGTAGGTTAATTGACTTTGGTAAAATTGTAAATTGTTATTAGTATGTAGGATAATATTAGTATACGGAGTGATCATTGGTTGGTGCGGACTCGGTGGGCCGAAGGGCCTGTTTCCATGCTGTATCTCGAAAATCTAAAGTCTAAAGTGCCCTTATTGATGGGGTATCTCGTATTTATGATATATATGATTCACCCGAAGAGAGGAAATAAAATTGCTATGTGGTAATAGAATCGGTACATTTCAGTGAGATTGCCTATCATTTTTCAGACCAAGTTTGCATAATCTCTCCTCAACTGACAACTGCTAAATCAGGAGTCCATCCATATGAGAAGATCTTCAAAGAAAGAGTTATAATTGCTTTCAGAGTGAGATTTTGGACTTGCACCAAAGTCCCAGCCTTCTCATTTGTTGCATCTATTATTTCTTCTCTGTGCTTGTTAGCAGGTTCAAATAAAAAAATAAAAAACACGTTATCAGCATCCTGTAGCTATGCCAACTGTTCTGCCAAAGCAATCTTACCTCATCTGCTGTGTGTGTTAAATATCTGCCAGTATGATTCCACAGAACTGAATTATTGGCAGTTTAATAATGTGCAGAACAATTGTCCAGAGAAAGACAGCACTCAAAGCAATTTTAAAAACAAAGAAATGTAATTCTGTCCATCAAGACATTTCTTTCAAATGAACACCACATCTCTCCTACATTATCAGTAATTCTTATCTACATTGTGTTGTTGCATTGGGGAAAAGTGTCCATGTGCTTGCTACTCATTTATAATCACAGGAAGGCAAAAGCATTGTAAGCCTTAATTCTGGAGGAGGAAGCTGCTGTTGTCAGTCTTAATTTCTCCCCGATGTGACAGTAATTCTGCTCCAGAGTATACTAAATAGAAGTAATGGAAGAATAGCAGTGAAGTTTCCTGGACACTAATGTTAGCATTCATCAAACTGTCACTGATACTATTTCAGAGAACTGTTCGCAAACAATGTAAAATCTGAGTGTAAAGAAAAGGTATAATTGAACTATTTGCATCATCTATCAGTACGGACATCAGTTGGACATGAGTTGTAAGAAAAATTGAGAGTTATATAGAGGACAGATTATTTTCATTTTTTTAAGATGTTTTAAGCAAATAGATAGATGTTATCAGCTGTGGTTAAATTGTACTACTGCTGCATTTGTGTGATCCACAGTGATTACAATATAATTTCGTCATTACAGATTTAGCCATAGTGTATGAATGCTCAATATAGTGGTCTGAGAGGATGAACTTCGGGGAAGCTAGGACACAAAAAATCATGTCTTCTGATTTTGTATAAAGCTGTGGAGGCAAGCAATTTACTAAAGATTTACCCGTGCATATGTGAGAAGGGGAAAGTTATTTAAAAAATATCACCTGATGCTAAAAGCTTAAAACATGGTACCAATAAATACTTTTCATTTCTCCCTGAAAAGTTTAACCTATCAACTTATGTTTACGTAAAGAATCACAGAGTGGTCTTAAGGCAGACAGATGCATCTTAACAATATAATGTTTGACGCAGTTCTGTTTTTGTAATCATTGTCAGCAGACTTCATTAAGCTTCCATGCATGGTCCATTTATATGTGTACCCTTACGGAGTGCATTCCTATTATTTTGAATGCTCCATTAAATAGCAAATGATGACATCAACTCCTCAGTTCATCTGCCTTAACCCGCATATGTCAAATAATTGTATTATGTCAATCATACGCACATAGTTATATGACCCTGGAACAAGTTCACTATTACCATTAAACCTTCAAAAATCCACTTGACTATTATATGCCCTGGGCATCAACCTATTAAACACAAACATGAGAGATCCCTTAAAAATGTTACCAAATATGTTCAGTGTAACAACAAGTAATTTAGTTACTTTATTTATTTAGTTACCTGGGCTTTCAGTTTGTTTTATGGCTATCGCTCTGAGAGACAAGCTCCATAAATTAAAAAACTCAATTCAAATTGGGGTATTGGGGCATAAGTGAACTTCATCTGTTGCTTTGAATCTTTGACTTTGTGAAATTTTCAATTTTGGTCGGCCACTTAATAAAGGATAAATTTGCCATTGATGAACAGCAAAACCTCAGCAGATCGATTCCAGGGATGGCAGTGCAAGGGGAGATTGGCTCGAATAAGCCTGCATTTATTAGAGTTTAGAAGAATGAGAGATCTTGCGAAAATATAACATTCTGATAGGGCTTGACAGACTAGGTGCAGGGGAGATGTTTCTCCTTAATGTATATGGTCCAGAACCAGGGCATATTCTCAGGATACAGAAGAAATGAGGAGAAATATCTTCACTCAGATGGTGATAAACGTACAGACCCAGGAGGGTTTAAGTCACAGAATGCATTAGGGGATATGGGGAGAGTGTTGTAATCTGGTATTGAGACCGTGGATCAGGGTGATTGTATCATAAGGTTTGAAGGTCTGAATGGTCTACTGTTTTCTCATGAGATAAGCTTGTCTTTCGAGGTATTCGAGGTATTGTGAAGGTATTGATATTGTTAAGGTCTAGTTGTACATTAGGTTGCTTTACCTTAAGTAAAATGCTGGACATGTACTTTGGAAATGCCTTTTGACTAAATGTGTTGACATTTTAGATCCCGTATTTAGTCTCTTGTGTCCTCCATTTAGGAAGTAACTACAAATGTATAATCTCTTATTGTAAGGCTGGAGCTGTGACTTTTAACATTGAATTGAACAGTGATTTAAAAAAACAGGATAGTGTGTCAAATCAAAGAAGCTCTGATGAATCTTTGTAAAAGAGTAGTTTAGCCATAACTGGATTAATGTGTCCAGCTCTAGGCACTACACTTCAGCGAATATACAAAGGCCTTGGGTATGGTGGATAAAATATTTATTGAAATGTAATAGGGACCAATTTTACTTTGCCAACATAGGGCAGCTGGTAGATCTGCTGCCTCTCGGCAACAGAGACCTTGGTTCAATCTTGAAGTTGGGTACTGTCTGTATAGATTTGTATATTCCCCCTGTAGCCCTGTGAGTTTCCCCTAGTTGTGTGTTCAGTTCGAAAGGGTTATGTGGGTCTATTCATACAAAATGGAAAATAAATTTATTACATTATTATAATTTTGGATTTTGTGATTTGAATATAAATGTATGAATTTTTGTACATCAAGAATCAAAATATTCAAGATTTTTTAATCTACTTCCACTGATTAAAGTGAAAGATAAGTCTCATTTTAACTGAATTCAGAGCCTGTCTGGACAGTTATTTGTTAGTATTCTGATTATTCCTTTCCAGTGTATTTGTCATAAACCAACATTAAAACAGATTAGGTGACGTTTCGGGTCAACACCCTTCTTCAGAAGAAGGGTCTTGACCCGAAACGTCACCTATTCCTTTTCTCGAGAAGACCCGCTGAGTTACTCCAGCTTTTTGTGTCTATCTTCAGTTTAAACCAGCATCTGCAGTTCCTCCTACACATTAAAACAGATTATTTGAACCATATTATTTGCTTCATACCTATCTCTGACCCCTCTCACCCTTGCCACAAACTCTTTGAAGCACTTCCCTCTGGAAGACGACTCCGGACTGTCAAAGCCGCCACAGCCAGACATGAAAACGGCTTTTTTCCATGAGCAGTAGCTCTACTCAATACCCAAAAGTCTGTAGCCTTCTTTTGCTCTGGTATTTTATTTCATTCTTCACATGTTTAAATTATAATGTTTTATTCTTAATTGTTTACTGTATATCGTGTTGTTACTTGCGAGGAAAGCGCCAAGTCAAATTCATTGTATGTATATATACTTGGCTAATAAAATGTATTCAATTCAATTCAATTCAAATTTTAAAAAGTGCAAAATTGACTTTTTGAACGCCTGAAAGGTACAAAAATATATAGCACCTCTTTTTAATGAATATTACTGGAAAACAAATATTTAATTTCTTGAATTTCTTGTTCTGTGAATATTCTTTGTAAAAGTTACTAAGATTTAATTTGGTTTTAGAATTATGTTAATGTTCTTGGGTACATTAAGCTGATTGAATTAAACAGAAGAGTGATAATATTTGTTTTGCGGCTTGGAAATGAAGCAAGTCAAAAGAATGGAAAATGTAGATTCAGAATTTGAATTAAATTGTGAGAATTAAACAGAAACGGATTCAAATTAATAAAAGATAAATTAAAGATTAATCTCAGTCTGTTAGTTCATTATCTGATTTTTAAAAATTATTTAATTAATAAAAGCAGATTAATCTCTCATTCTGAAATATTGTATAATATGACTTGTAAATTAAATTATGAATAACTGTAATAACTATAAATATGAAGGCCTAGTCTATTATTAAATTCTAAAAGTAATTCTTGTTGGCCATTAGGTATTATCTGTGTAAGCTAAATGGGGAATAGTCGTTCAGTTTTATGTGTGGAGTTGTTGTGTACTTATTCAATTTTCAGTAATCTAATTTTCCAGTAATAAACAGAAGTTGTTTTGCTGTTTTCCACAGTTTTTGAAATTCAAGTGTAGGATTTCACTTCGGGAGAAAGATCTTGTGTACTGTGCAAGATTAGAAGCACTGCTCATATTTATAGTTCCAACTCAGCATCCAAGTGGGTGGGTGAATTCCTTTTAGTATGAATCATGTGTTTTGGAGCCGATGAATATCGTCAACCTCCAGACAGCTGAAGAACAGGCCGAGTAAGTTTGCCCTAATAAAGGGTGTTGCATATTTTACTCACCCGATTAAGGCATTGGATGTGGTTAAAGACAAGTATAGAGGGGAGTTTTAGTTATGGGGCACAAATATAAGTGTTTATTGGCCACTCTATGTTGGATTTATTAAGGCATTAATTTGTTTTATTAACAGTACATCAGAAAGTACTATTCTCCAACAACTTGGCAGAATGGTTGTTGAAATAAGCAGAATGAAATTATATTAGAAGTAGCAGGACTGTGATGGAGGTGGTGTTAGTTATACATCAAGAAGCTGGTCACGACAATGAAATTCTTCTGGAAATAAGTAATTTGATGTGAGCCCCACTAAATAATTCAGTATTTGAGTTAAGTTACCGTGGCTATGTCTGTCTTTGAACAGATCTTGATGTTACTGCACGTTGTGAATGTATAAAGGTTACTTTCAATTTCTTGCCTTTGAAGTCTGAAAATAGATGGTATGTAAACAGTTTGAGGTTCAAACAAAATTATAAAGTTGGTAGAAAGGCTTGGCATTGGAGGTGGGTTTCAAAAATGCAAAATTGAGCCTTTTCATGTTTTGGCGTTAAGGATGTTGTTTATTTTTGCTGTGAGGCTATAGATTGTTTTTGCTTTTGGTTTGTTTCAATCTGGCAAAGCGAATCGGCCTGAACAGTTAAATAAAGCTAGTTAAAATGCTAGTAATATCCCTTTGAGCTTTATAGAACTTTACAAATAAGCCAGGGAGAAAAAAAAATAGAGAACATGTCAGTCAAGAATGTAGACAGTGATCACAAGACAGCATTTATTGCTTTGAAAAGAGGGTTTAGTTTCACACAGCACGGAAACAGGTCCTTTGGCCTAATTGACCATGCCAACCAAGATGCCCCATCTAAGCTAGTCTCATTTGCCTGCATTTGGCCCATATCCCTCTCAACCTTTCATATCTGTGAATTTATCCAAATGTATTTTAAATGTTGTTATTCCACCTATCTCAATTATGTTCTCTGGAAGCTCGTTTCAAAAACCCATCTCTCTTTATATGAAAAAGTTCCCCCTTATGTTCCTATTAAATATTTACCCTCTCATGATTTTATGTACATCAATAATTTCACTCCATAACCTTCTGCATTCCAACGAATAATGTCCTTGCTTGCCCAATCTCTCCTTATAGCTGAGGCCCTCGAGTCTGTGGACATCCTCTTAAATCTTCTCTGTACTCTTTGCAGCTTAATTACATCTTTCCTCATGCAGGGTAACAAAAACTGAACATCATACCTTGTGCAGCCTTCCCAACATCTTGTACAGCTGTAACATAACGTCCCAACTTCTGTACTCAATTCCCTGACGGATGAAGCCCAAAGTGCCAAATGCCTTCTTCACCATCCTATTTACCTGTGATGCACTTTCAGGGAACTTTGTATGTGTACTCATAGATCCCTCTGCTCGACAAAAATCCTCAAGGCCCTACTGTTCATTGTGAAGGTCCTGCCCTTGTTTAACTTTTCAAAACCACACTTATCTGAATTAAACTTCATTCGCCATTCCTTGGCCCACTTGCCCAGCTGATCAAGATCTCACTGTTATTCTTGATATTCATCTGTACTGTCTATGATACTACCTATTTTAGTGTCATCTGCAAACAAACTCATCATGCTTCGTATATTCTCCCTTAAATCGTTGATATAGATGACATACAGCAATGGGCCCAGCACCGATTGATGAGGTACATCACTAGTCACTCACCTCCAGTCTGAAAAAACAACCTTCCAACAAAACCCTCTGCTTCCTACCAAGAAGTTAATTATGTATCCAGCTACGTATCCACATGGATCCCATGTGATCTTACCTTCTACAGCAGCCTACCATGTGGAACCTTACTGAAAGGTGGCACGGTGGCGCTGCAAGGATTTGCTGCCTTACAGCGCTTGCAGCACCAGAGACCCGGATTTGTTCCTGACTACAGGTGCTGTCTGTACGGAGTTTGTACGTTCTCCCGGTAACCGCGTGGGTTTTCTCCCTCGTGTGTAGAATAGTGTTAATGTGCAGGGATCGCTGGTCGGTGTGGACTCAGTGCCGAAGGGCCTGTTTCTGTGCTGTATCTCTAACAACTAAAAACTATGTCTATGGCCCAGCCTTCATCAGACGCCTTGGTTACTAATTTAAAAAACTCAATCAAATTAGTAAGATACAATAGTATGGGCTGTCCTCATGAATCCCCATTACCTGGTCCAATTCCCTAATCTTGATGATAGTAAAAACAGAGGCGAATTATTCATTGAGGACCTTGCCTATCTTCCGCAGCTTCGCACATAGGTGACCACATTGGTTTCTCAGAGACCCTATTATCTCTTGTGTTACCCATTTTTCTTTAATATACTTACAAAATCTCTTTGGATTCTCCTTCATCTTAAAAGCCAGAGCACTCACACAATCCCTATTTGCCCTTTTCCTTCTTCAGTATTCTCCTCAATCTCCTATACTCCACCAAGGATACATTTGATCCCGGTTGCCTAAGCCTGACTAACGCCTTTTTTTTCCTGAACAGCACCTCAATTTCTCTTGTCATCCAGGTTCCTTACTCCTACCTGCCTTGTCCTTCGTACTTTAAAAGAAAAATACATACCCGGATCTCGAAATATCACTCTAAAAGCATCCCACTTTTTGGATGTCCCTTTACCCGCAAACAACCTGCTCAAATCATCTTTTGCAAGCTCTTGCCTAATACCATCAAAGTTGGCCTTGTCCCAATTTCAAACATCAACTTGTGTTAAACACCAACTCTGTCCTTACCCATAACTATTTTAAAGGTAAAGACATTCTTAAAAGCAGTCCAGAAAAATGAAATCTAGTTCAAGCTAATGTAAAGATATTTGAAACACGAAAGGAGAGCAAGGAAATGAAGAAACATTGAAAAGCTGAAACAGAGTGAATAGAACACACCAGCAAAAATGTGGAGGGAGGAGAAGACTCTCGAGATTTGAATTTGATAACCCCTTTGGAAGATTAGAGGGTTGCATGACACCTAAAGGATTTGGGTTGATTGCCTAAAACGACTACATAAACAGAGACTAAAAGAGTCGCATGCTTTAGAGGCGTGTTTGGTTGGGAATAGATAGATACAAATGATTTTTGTGAACTGGTGGTCTTAACATTTGCAGCTGTGACACTTACTATGGTATGATGTATAGACACCTTATCTATGTAGATTGGTGGACTATAAATTGGGAACCACACAAACTACAATGCACATCAAACATCACGCTTGCGGCAGGGTGGAAATATTTGGCACAATGACAAATCAATCTGCAATAGGGTTTCCAGCAAAAGCAAAAAAACACTCTGCGTGAGAAGGGTAGCTGAGATCAAAGCAAATAGGTGCAATTTTCCCTTATACAGATGTTTGTTGCTCTGGAGAAAAGTCATCACATTTAGTGGACAGTGTAGAGACGTGTGATTGCAGCTGAAAATAAGCGGATCCTAGGAATACAGGAGAAATTGAGGTAAAAATACATTTCACAAATTTCTGAACTATGATGTCACATTGAGAGATAGGAGAAATATATATGGGTGTACATTTTATCAGCAATAGGATCTCGATACAAAATTATTCTTGTGGTTATTTACATGATTCATTTGTGAATTTTGTTTTTATTTGTTTTGCCAATATGTGTTTATTTCAAAATCTCATCTGCCTGCCTCATATACTCACGCCTCATTTATTCACTGTTTCTTTTTATTAACTGAACTGTAGTTCTTTGCCAAGATTAATTTTTTTCCAAAATATATATTCTATATTTTTGAGCTAAACTCAGTCATAACATTCACTCTCTTGAAGTCAATAGCTGGTGGTTTCATACTTTGTTCCAGAATTTAAAGGTAACATTTAAAGTGTGAAGCTGCGACCCATTGGGTCCCAGCTTCACACGGGAGGGCAGGTCCCCCAACGCAATATTCCACGTCTCCACAAATTCCTATATTGCTGGCCAGTGGGGGGCTTTCTGGAACGCTAGTATGGGTGTTGTGGGCTGAAGGGAATGGTTTCCAGACCACATGAAACCACATAAAGGGCACTCACAGTTCAGTAGGCACTCAGTGTTGTGTAGATTCCCAGCTCAGACTGAGAGTCGTGGCCTCTCCCTCGCCATCGTGCAGTGACTGAGCCATGTCCAGACCTCCGGGTTTTATAGTGTGCCCCCCCTCCCCCGGAAGGGGAGTGCCCTTCATTGCGGTGATTGACTAGAGAGAGAATCTCAAGATTTTTTAAACACTAATAACTCTTTTATTTTTCTTCGATGGGAAAAATCCCGGGGCCTGATCATCGGAGGAGGACTCTGAGTAAAATGGCCAAAAAAATCACAGCCATCTATAGTAACGTTTTTTTAATAAAATCAAACAACAACGCAAACGGGAAGTGGTCAAGATGAGACTTTTAATTATATAGATTTTGTACGATGGCACAAGTGCTGAATTATCAGAAATGGTGTTTTTGTTAAACTGAGCTGCTGGTTCTTGTGACTATGAAACATCTCAGTATGGGAGCAGCAGGCTATTGAATAACTAGACATTTATGTCACTGCTACTTTTGGAACTTTGAACTTGTAACAAGCTTAATTGACTGTTTCCACCATCCTTAAAGGTAGTGATTTTTAGTTCATAATTGTTCACTGTGCCCATCTAATTATTATCATATGTGAAATTCTCACTTACAACACTTTACAGGCACATAAACAAAGACAATTAGGAAGAACATGACTCCATGGTGGTGTAAGAGGTGGTTTGTAGTAGGATTAGAGTTGTGGGGTCAGTTCACTGGTGGCCTGTGTCTTCAAGCTTCTGAAACTCCTGCCTGGCAGTAGCAGAGAGAGAGGGCATGGCCTGGTCGGCGGAGATCCTTGATGATTGATGAGGCCTTCTTGAGGTAGTACTTCATGTAGGTGCTTTCAAGGGCACGCAGACAATGTGCCTGATGATCCAGGCTGAATTTACCACTCTTTGCAGCCTCTTGTTTTCATGTGCGTTGGAATTGCTGCACTAGGCCATGATTCAACTTGTCTGAATACCTTTTACTGTATACCTGTAGGTTTGTTTGTGTATTTAGTGACATGCAGAATCTCTTGAAACTTCTAAGAAACTAGAAGTGTTGGTGCATTTCCTTCATGATTACGTCCACATGCTGAGCCCAAGGCAGGTCATTTCAGTTGTCAACACCCAGGATTTGAAGCTACTAACTCTGTCCACCACTGTCATGCCAATGAAAACTTGCACATTGTCTCCCGACTTCCCCTTTCTGGTCAACAATTACTTCCTTGTTTGTGTTGATGCTGAGATGTTGGGTGCCACTCAATCAGGTGTTCTATTTCTCTTCTGTACTCTCAGTTAAAACTGCCTGTGATTCGGCCACCAACAATGGTGTTGCCGATGAATTTATAGATGTCTTTACAACTGTGGTTAGTCACAACATCGTGGGTGTAAAGAGAGTCATGCAGGGTGTTAGGCATGTAGCCTTGAGGTGCATCTGTGTTGATGGTCAGTGAGGAGGAGATGTTGTTACGCTCTGCACTGATTGTTGTCTGTCGATGAGCAAGTGAAGGATCCATTTGCAAAGGGAGGTACGGAGACCCAGATCTTGGTGATGTTTGGAGGAGATGATAGTATTGAACATCAAGGTTTAATCAATGAACAGTAACCTGACATGTGGGTTCCTATTATCCAGATGGTCCAGAGCAGAGTGAAGAGCCAGTGAGACAGCATCTGCTGTTAATCTGTTGTGGAAATGAAAAAAATGAAAACAAATTGAATCTGTCTCTGTTGACCCTTAAACCATATGCTAGTGATTCCCGATCTCTTGATTCCCAAGTTGGTATCTTCTTAATAAATACCAAATCTGCTTGATGAAAATCTTAAGACCCTTGTTGTGAATTCAGATTGCCACATTTATTTTGTTGTCTTAAGGGTTATTGATTCTGAATGGGTGCAAGGGTGATGTTGATGATTTTCACATAATCGGGTTTTTTTGTGTGTTTCTAATACCTGTTTATTTACTTATTATATCAAACCTTGTTCCGTAAAATATCTTGACGCATCATAGATTTGAAGAAAGATTTATGAAATTATGTTCAAAAGAAGTACAAAGTCTTTCTTTCAAATTGCTTTTTCACATTATTTGCTGTCCATTGGGGACAGTGCATTTTCTAGCTACTGTTTTGCTTATGAACTGGAGTACCACATGAAGCAAAGAACACTTATGGCATTAATGGCAGTGTGTAGCTTATTAGTTTCAGTTTTTCTACGTTCCAAGGAGTTGCCTCTCTAATTACAGCATGACCCATCACTGATATTTAGCTCACAAGGCACCAACACATGAAGGATGTGTTGAAGCCTTATATTTCTACCTTATAAATTGTCCAGACAGCCAGAAGGCCAGCATTAGCCTCTTCCTTCATTAATAGTTACCACAGGCCTCGATGTAGAACAACACTCTCATTTTGGACTTTGCTTGTATCCATCCTCCTGTGCACCAAGGAATATAGTCCTAGCTTGCCCAACCTCTCTCTACCTCAAATGGACTTTAGTTTAAATCTAATCTTGGATACTTGCTGATATCATGTTTGCAACAGAGGGTAGTTGATGCATATGTGAGAGAGAATAGGTTGCAGTGAAATAGGTTGGGGAATGAGACTGATGGGAATGTCCTGAGAGCGTGTATAAACGCAATGGGCTATATGGCCTTGTTCTATTTCATAAGGAAATATGAGGCTTTGTTAACAATTTGTAAGATAGTTGAGAGGTTTTGATTTGGCATTTAAATTAATGAGCTGGCATTTATTAGGGCAGTGATTCTCTATTTACATATTATAGTGCACCGTACAGTTCTCAGTGTGTTAGGTAGGTTGTACCACTCAAGTCGCTTCCTATGTAACCATTTAACAAAATGTTTTGATAGGGTATTTTGTAGGCTGCAAGAATTTTTGGCAATAAGATGAAAACAATTAAGACAGAACGAAGACAACCCATGGCAGTAAAATGGCATTTATCCTTGCTATTCTTCATTTGTTAACTGTGTAAAAAAATCAATTGATTCACTAATGTCCTTTTGGGAAGGAAGGAAATTCATCTTTTTTTTTAGTCTGGCCTATAAGCTTCATAGTATTATGTTTGATTCTGTATGCCATTAGCACAGATGGTTTGGAGTTGTTCATGAAAACAGCTGACCATCATTTTCTCAAGGGTAAAATGGAATGGCAATAAATAGTGACTTTGAAGTCCGAATTCTTAAAGTTAATAATAAAAACACATTAGTGCTCAGGCAATGAATATGTTGTTTTATTCTCCTGTCTAGCTTTGTATTGTTTTACCAACTGCTTTCATAAATGGCACGTAAATATTTGTTTTTGACAGTGGTACTACAATCAGATTATTGGGAAATAATTTGACATAAAAGAACTGCAAACAAGATAGATGGTTTCACACAGTGTAATTACATTGCTTGTGCGGTGTCATACAATCAGTGCGTGTCTATCAACTTCATGTGGGGAGGAATAAAGATGCACTCATTTCAAGCTGACAAACGGTGGAGCAGTCAAATGTTTCTGTTATAAGAATCATGTCAGTTTGGACCCACTCACACTAATGTTGAATGTCCTTTTAGGTTTTATTAATATTTAGGTACCAGTAAATATGTTGTATGGTGTCGAAGATAGACATAAAAAGCTGGAGTAACTCCACGGGATAGGCAGCATCTCTGGAGAGAAGGAATGGGTGACGTTTCGGGTCGAGAACCCTTCTTCAGACATCTGCAGTTCCATCCCACACATGTTGTTTGTTGTCCTTTGATTTCTTCAATATCGAAAAATTAATTGATCCCTGTCATGAATATATTCCAATGACTGACCTATAATACCACTGGGTAGATAATTTTTAAGATTCACTATTATCTGGGTGAAAAAAAGTTCTGTCTTGAATGGCTGACCTCTTATATTGAGATTCTGACCTTGGTTTGTGTAATGAGTCGAGTCAAACACATATCAAGTTGCTCGTTAGAGGAAGGGAGGAGAGAGTGGATGGCTGAACTGTTATCTGTACTTTCAGAGAGCTGAGCGGAGGATGGCAAGTCAGGCTCTTGGTATTCGTTATCAGCAAGCTCATGTTGTAACAGGTGCAAGCTCGTCCTTGAGGCGGATTGAGTCGCACGGGAATAGCAACATCTTGCAAAGTGGTTTGATTTCTTGCAGAAATTACAGGTTTTACCATAAGCAATACAGAACTCTCGACCCATAACATGAAAATAGTTGCAATTAGGACATTGAGGAGCAGACCTGGCCAGAGATCACAGACATAGTGTGAGAAGATGTTATCTCAGCAATCCGATAGGCGTGCTCGACTTGATTAAGGGTCAGGTCAGTGCTACAGAGCAGTTCATCCCTTAACTTGTTATTAAGCTTACCTCTAACAATCTTGTCACAAATTAGTTCATCGCACAAATCACAAAATTG
Organism: Malacoraja senta; assembly: GCA_038087875.1. Lineage (NCBI taxonomy): Eukaryota > Metazoa > Chordata > Chondrichthyes > Rajiformes > Rajidae > Malacoraja > Malacoraja senta. Next base: position 9,333,750 of record CM075990.1, on the reverse strand, counting down.
GCAGCATGCAGCCATGTGTTTTAAGTTGCTGATAAAACATTCTATTGGTTCATCAATCTGTTGCATACGAGTATAAAACTTGGTACGTTCAATAATGTAGTTCGAGGGGAGCTCACACAACAGTCTGAACTTTGCAAGTAGGACGGCAGGGTCATCAATCGTCTCTGCAGGCACTAGGATCTGTCCATTCTCATCTAAAACAGCAGGCTCAAATGTAAAACTGTCGGCACATTTCATTGTCTCTGGGCCAGCTAGGTTGAGTAATACAGAAGCACGTACATTTGGAGGATCGTTGCGATGAACGATGCGAACATAGTGAATGTAGTTGCGTTCGAAAACACTGACCCAGTGTTCAGCAATGTCAGAGTCAATGATCAGAGGACTAGGACGGCGAGACGAGTTTGCCATGATAGAGATAACTTGCACACAAACAAATTAAAAACGTGAACGGAGTAGGTAAGACTCACTCCGTGACACCATGTAATGAGTCGAGTCAAACACATATACAACACATGTTTATTAAAATCACATCGGTCTGCAGGACATTACAGTTCCTAGCAGCTACTCATACTGAATGGCGTAGGCAAGCTCTTGATAATATGAATCGCATATTAGGTGGAGCAACTACTAACAAGCACTACAATTGGTTAGTAGGAAATAACCAATCTACAGTTTGATAGACCCCAAGGGGAATATCATTCCTGTCAAGCCATGCAGTAATTTTGTATGTTTTATTGAGATTTCCCTCTCACTTTTCAAAACTCTGAGGACATATTCAGTCTGATTAATTGTTCCTCATAGGACAAACCTCATTTTCAGGATCTATTTGTTAAGCAATTGTTACAGTATATTTCCACGGCCCCAAGTGCATTTTTGCATCTTTGCATCTTTGCAACTCTATCAGATGAGAGTGCCTTTTACACCCGTGTTCAGCAGGCAAAGAAAGTTCTACCTGGGCACGTCGCCCATCCCATGCTGGCTCTGCAGCCATTGGCCCAGTGCCAATAGCCAAATCTCTTTTCACAAGGGTAAACCTTCGGAAAGTAGCTGACCCGGATGGAATCTTTGGGTTCTCAAATCTTGCACCAATTAACTGGCCACAGTCTTTACCAGGTCGTCAACTTCTCACTTCAACAGTCAGCTGATTCCATCTGCTTCAAGGATACCTGCTGGGGATAATTCCAGTCCCCAAGAAAAATAAAGCGACCTGTCCTAGTGACGACCATCCAATAGTTATTTTCACTGTACCTGACATGACAAAATATGCACATGACAAGAATAAAAATAAACTAAACTAACATCAACCATTATGAAATGCTTTGAAAGATTTGGTAATGGCCCACATGTTTCGAATAATCTAGACCCCTTGCAATTTCTATTAATTGACTAAACTTCAGCTTCCAACATAATAGCCTATGAGATCATGGAACCTGCCCTGGGGTCTCCATCCGCAACTGGGTAACTGGGTTCTGGACTTGGTGCATTGTGTCATGATTTCTGGAGGTATTGTCAAGGATACCAGCCTCTCTGGCCATTCTCTTTTCCCTTCTACCTTTTACCAGAAGGTAGAAGTAACAGGAGTTTGAAAACCCAGATGTCCAGACTGAAGACCAGCTTCCTTCCATTGCTATCGGATTCAAGCCAATCGAGCCTGGATGTACAGGTGTGCTGCCACATACTCTTACTCTTACCTCTACCACATTGGGTTATTCTGTTATTGCAGTTTAATATTGTTTTGCAGTACTTTAGGCTGTAATACAATCTTTGCATCATTCTGCTGCTTTGCACTCGTCACATCTATAGTTGTATTTATCATCACCCTGCATCATTTCCTTTGTGCGCTTCATGCAAACGAGGAATTACGTTACTCCGTAGGTCCATATGACAATAAAGTAATCTGATTCTGAATCTTAAGCAATTCTTGGTCCAATACAGTAAATTGACACTAATCTCATGTTTTCTCACTTTATTGAATAACGTCGTTTCAATCCATGCTGAGATGTTGTCTTGATATTGTTGGTTGCAGGTAATAGCTAAAATATTAGGAATTAAGGATTTTTTCTGTCATGGTTGTTGATTACCTCATATTTATCTACCTTTTGTTGGCTGGTATGAATCTCTCTTCACTTGAACCTCTTTTTCATTGTGTTCACCTGAGGTATACATTAGCGTTTAAACCTCTGAGTTTCCAAGTACATGATTATATTGTGTTAAGATTTTCTTTTCCTTCGGACATCAATAACTGTCTAGGTAATATTTATCACACACTCGCTAGCAGCCTGTAGGCACTTAGGATAGCACTTAGTGTCAACTATATCTTGAGAAACTTGGATTGTTCAAATTTCGTTCAAACCTCTGTTTGTTTGAATGACAATAAAGGCAATTTGTATTGTATTTTGTATTTGTATGCAGGATAGGTTGTCTCAGGTTGACAAAATTCTATCCTGAAGGGCAACTGGTAAATCGAATATCACTGCACCTTAATTGGTACACGTTACAATAAAAGACCTTTGAACCGTAAACTAGTGGAACTAATGTAATAGTGCAGCAACTTTCATGGTTTTGTCCTGTGTATTATCGTGGCTGGATGTAAACATGTGACCCTTTGTGTTGCAAGTTGACCACCTCATTTTCAACTACAGGGGATCCCCGATTTACGATGCTTCAACTTACGATATTTCAACTTTACGATGGTGCAAACGCTCGGCAATGGCAGCGAGCCACCATTCACTTCCGGTCACATGATCAAATTGTATTAAATGCGTTTTTGACTTACGATATTTTTGATTTACGATGGGCTTATCGGAAGGTAACCCTATTGTAGGTCGAGGAGCAGCTGTATGTGTTCATATGTTATTTACCGAAGATAATCCTTGGTAGACCTCCTTTCTGCTATGGAAGTATAATGATCAGAAACTTTACTGGAAGTATGTGGTAGAATTGAATAAAGAGTTCTTCTTGATTCTTGGACAATATTATTGGACATTGACAGAGATGAAGATAGACCAAAAACTGAAATTTCTGTTTGTGAAATTCTGAAATTAGGATTATTTATTAACTAATGACTTAAAATTCAATAATTCTGAATGTACAACAGGTTAATTCAAAAGCCACTTTTAAAGATGAGAGTGGTATGGGGGAAGGTGATTCCATTTTTGTAACTTGGAAAAAACATTCACTGTATAAAGCTGTATATGAATGTCTGCACTTTAATGTTTTGGCGGTTTCCTTTCCTCATAAAAACTCATTGAGCTCTAAGATCTTAATCAGTTAGTTGAAGTTTCAGCCTCATCCATGAATCTGCAAGTTACATGCAACTTTGTTGGTTTCACAAGTCTAAAACCCATGCTGTAGTCCTGACAGGCTTGTGTTACCAATGCAATGTCACATCACGTCACATCAGTTACCTTTAATTTAGTATTTATTGAGTTGCTTTTGGTATTCCCCCTCCCCTTTGAATGTGAGACCTGCCACAAAGAGTCCAACCTACCAACCTATAGAAAATGTTAATCATAGCAAAGACTCTTCCAATATGCCACATCAAATATATCAAAACATTTTGAGTTCATATATTGGTGTTCAATGAATCATTGGTAAATCTGATTTAATATTGCATATGTTATTTCTTATGTTTTTTTAATGGCCTTTTCAGAAGCATGTGAAAGCATGGCTCACCTAGAGAGGTCAGAGAGGGGAAGCAGGAACCAAGGATTCTGGCGGAAGAGATACCCACGTTGGAGTGGACAGGATCGCCATGGGAACACTGAATTGCAAAGGTATGTTTTCATGACTTTGGTAAAGGTCATTAGGAAGACAAAGTCAGTTTTCCTTGTAAACGAGGTTTTCTCTGTTCCGTTTCATTTGTCTCTTTTAGCTGAAAATTATTCCATGTACTTGTATTATTATCTAGCTATTCTTTTGCATAGTGTTTATAGTTTTACGAATCCAAAGTTTGATATATTGTCAGAAATAAAGATGAATAAATTGGTGTTACTGTGTTGTCTAGCTTCTGCTAAACATCGATATTCTGTCTGTTTCACCTTTTAAAACTTGGGTTTGTGTTCTCTGTATGAAGTTAACAGAAGCAATGTCATCATATTTTAAGAAAATTACAAGGAAGCCATCACTTGACATGGTAATTAAGCGATTTAAGAGATGGGAGAAAATATTGGAAATGTGTATACAGAGACTTATGCAAGGGTTATGTTTCATAAACTATTATGCTTGAGCTGAATAACCTGTTTCTGTGTAGCTGCATTCTATGATTCTTTAAAAAGGAAAAAGCTGCATTCCCAGAATTAACATCAAAACTTGAAAGAACACATGCAGCTTTAATTAATGTTTAATTAAATGAGAAATCAACAGAAGATTTTTATTAACCTTATTAATATATTTATTATTATGTACTATCTGTCCGATCTCTTTGATATCCTCTTCTTCCAAAAGTCGCTGCACACCATTCTTTATGCTGCCTGAAGTTGACTCCATTGACCCATGGGGGTTATGGGGAGAAGGCAGGATAATGGGGTTAGGAAGGAGAGATTGATCAGCCATGATTGAATGGCGTAGTAGACTTGATGGGCCGAATGGCCTAATTCTGCTCCTATCACTTATGACCTTATGAGCATATAACTATAATGCGACCTATGCCATCTTAAGTTCCTTTTCCAGGCAGTCCTTGTCTCGTTCTGCCCCTGTCCCACCCTTAGCCCCTCTTTCACCATCATCCTCATCAACGTTTATTTTGTCAGAAAATCTTCAAAAACAAGCAGAAAACAAACGTCAAGGCAAGTTGTCAACAACAGGAAGTACTTCTCTTGCACCAGTGCATTTTCATTAATGCACCAGTATCGCCTTCAACCTTGAATGGGTGGCAAAGTGTCATCCTATGAGAACACAACAGGTCTTTCTTTGGACTGAAGTGAATCTGCAGTGAGTGAATGTGTTTTGGAGCTTATTTTCTTGAATATAATGACCCTGGCTGGTTCAAGTTATTTTTTTTCTCATGCTAATCTGATTCTCAGAATCTTTAAAATAATTGAATTTATTAAATTCTGAGGGGTTTAAAATATATGATTTACATCTTTTCTACTTGCTCAGCTTGTTATAAAGCCTGGCCCTGGACTCAGTCGCTTAATCCACCATATGGCAGTAATAAAACAAATAGTTGCAGGATCACTTTCTCTTCTGCAAAGAAAAAGAACTAATAAGAATTTTCACTCGTGCAGATTTTTTCTTTGCAGCTTAATAGAACGTTCAACATTTGCATGTATTATCTTCAGATATACCAATTGGCACAACTCCAAGCCCTAGTTACCAAGCTGATATGAATAAGAAATGATCAGTGTACTTTGAATGAAGATTGGCATAATTTAGATCTCTTTGGATACTTCAAAATACCTTCAGTAGAAAGTAATTGTTGTAATAAAACATTTTTACTTCTGAAATTATGAAAAAAATCAATGTTTGTATTGTTTTGTGTTATTTTATATTCTTTAAGAGAATACAGATGAAACATTTGGCCTTTCTAAACTATGCGCTCAACAATGGAGTGGCAGGAATTCCTCCACCTTATGAATTAAAATGGAAATGTCAACACTAAAGAGTGCAGAAAGGATTTATAAAGATGTTGCCAGCTCTTGAGGGGCTGAGCTGTAGGGCGAGGTTGCACTTGCTTAGCATTTTCACTCCTTGGAGCACAAGTAGCTTTGGGTCGATCTGTCTGAACGATTTTAGACCTGTTGCACTAACATCAGTTGCCATGAAGGCCTTTGAGCACATAGTCCTCACCCATCTGAAAACATACACTGTCCCCATCATGGACCCTTTTCAATTTGCATACAGCGCCAACCGGTCTGTGGAGGATGCTATCAACCTAGCTCTTCACTACTCCCTACATCATTTGGAATCACCGAACACTTATGCACGCATCTTGTTTATAGATTTTAGCTCGGCCTTTAATACTATACACCCAATTAAACTCTACAATAAACTGTTGGACATGGGCATTCACCTAGCCATGTGCCATTGGATTTTACATTTTCTTACAAACAGACAACAAAGAGTCAAGGTGGGTGAAAAACTCTCCAGCCCTCTGACTATCAATACAGGAGCCCCTCAAGGGTGCGTTCTGTCACCTCAGCTCTTCTCACTTTACACCAACAACCTCACATCCCAATGCAGCTCAGTTAAAATTTTCAAATATGCAGACGACACGACAATAATTGGCCTCATCTCAGACAACAATGAATCACAATACCATCAAACAGTGGACAGCGCAGTCAAATGGTGCGCAGAAAACAACCTCCAGCTTAACACCTCAAAAACCTTAGAAACCATCATAGATTTCAGACGCAAACAAAACCTCAAACCCGCGGTCCATGTCAACTCCCATCCCATAACCTCCACGAACTTATTTAAGTTTCTGGGCACCTATATCTGCAATAATCTAAAATGGCACATCAATGCTGACCACATCATTAAGAAAGGACAACAACGCCTATACTTCCTCAGACAGCTCAAGAAGTTCAGAGTCCACAAACACCTCCTGGTACGCTTCTATCAATCCATCATTGAAAGCATCATCACCTCCTCAATCACAGTCTGGTACGGAAACACTGACAGTCACTCACTACACAGAATACAGCGCATTGTCTCCAAGGCCTCTAGGATCATCAACTCTCCCCTCCCCTCAATCCATTCCATTTACCTCCAACGTACCTCAAAACGGGCAACAAAGATCATCTCGGACCCCTCCCATCCAGCAAACCACCTTTTCTAGTCTCTCCCTTCAGGGAGGCGCCTTAGGTCACTTGCTACAAAATCCACCCGTTTTAAAAACAGTTTCTTCCCCTCAGCAATAAGAACACTTAATTCCCTCCAATAACTTTTTGACTTTGATGTATACAGTGTCTTGTCTATGGTTTTTGTCTGTTCTTTTGCACTATGTATTGTTGGTGAGATTTGTGATTTGTGATGTGCTTTATTATTATTGTTGTTAGTGTTAATGTGCTAAAGCAGTGTACCATCATGTACCGAACCCAATTACCACCAACCCTGGTCGTGTGGCAAATAAAGTTTCTATTCTATTCTATTCTATTCTATCTTATAGGGGTGTGTAAAATTGTGAGGGGAAGCGACAGACTTATACCCAGGGTTGGTGATTTAAAAACAAGAGGACATATGTTTAAGGTGAGAGGTGCAAGAGTCAATACAAACCTAAGGAGCAACTTTATCACTCAGAGGGTAATGGGTATATGGGACAAGCTGCCAGAGGAGGTAGTTGAGGCTGGTACCACAATAGGATTTAAAGGACATTTAGACAGGTACATTGATGGGAAAGGTTTAGAGGGATGCGGGCAAATGGGGCATCTTGGAGGGACCCTCCTTCTGTACTGTATGATTCTATGACTGAAGTTACAAAGTCTGTATATTTTCTGGCTTAGCACTTTCATTGCTGTTGGAGATCAATATGTTCTGTCCGATGTACATCTATCACATACCAATATAATTTTGCTAGGTATCAAACAATTTTCTAGCAATTAGAAAGAACAGATGTTTCATTGTGGGTCCTCCCTGGAGCCTGAAATGCAGAGGAAATTTACTGATAGTAAGTTTTACACCTCATCAATTAACTGATTCTCTACAGGAAACATCTGAGCAATGTGACTTTACTCTATCCAAACCCCTGGTAATTTCAAATAGCTCTGCTACCTTTAATGTTCACTTCTCCAGGTTAAAAAATCTAAGCTTCTTTAAGTTCTTCAAATAAGTAATTACATTATACCTGGTGCCGTTCCAATAAATCTTTTCTGCATGCTTCGATCCATGCTGAAATGTGGTGCCCAGAATTGGATATAGTGCTCCAGTTGGGACTTAACAAGTTTATATTAAGGTTTTAGACCAGCTTTCTACGATATGCCTTGTGTTTTCTCAATTAGTTCATGGTTTGCTAAATCCTGTAAAATGGCTCATTTATTTCACACAGTTTGTAGATTTAATGTGTACACAGATTTTTCAATTTGGAAAGGTTGTATCACGGATGACCTGAGGTAATGCGTCCAGATTCTGGCAATCTGTTCTGGTTGTTATTTCATATCCTAAATAATGGCCAATGAGCTTTGCAACTGAATACATTTTGAATTATTAGCATATAATGGCTTTTGTTTTGTTTTCATAAGTACTCAAAGTGATTGTCTGCTACTTAGGTGTAACACCTAAGAGCAATTTCTCTGGAGGTGAAAATGCAGTCTGGTTGCATGGTTTTATTAAGTTTTTAGCTTATTGTAAACCAAAACTCATCACTAGAGCCAGGATTTTGCCAAAAATGCCATGTGCCTTTTCATGCTTTTTTTTGATGATTTCACCAGGATAATGCCTTTTTCACGATCGCGTGCCTAAATCAGCCTTTTTTTGCCGTTTTGCTAAAAGGTCGTGCTATTTTCTCTGGTTGTACCATGATTACAATGACGTTTTCTATGTTAACACATTAATATTAATGTTATTATTAATGTGTTAACATAGTATAACTTACAAGAACATTTCCACCACCGGGGCAAAACCGGGGGTACCACCGTCGGTCGTTCATTCGTTCATTTGTTCGTGCCACTGCCTGCTGGTTCTGTCTTCGCCAAGATCTATTTAAGAAAGAACTGCAGATGCTGGAAAAATTGAAGGTAGACAAAACATGCTGGAGAAACTCAGCGGGTGAGGCAGCATCTATGGAGAGAAGGAAAAGGCGACGTTTCGGGTTGAGACCCTTCTTCAGACTGATGTGGGGGGGGGATAAAGAAAGGAAGAGGCAGAGACAGTAGGACTAGAAGGTGAGCTGGGAAGGGGGAGGGGGAGGAGGGAGAAGACAAGGGCTATCTAAAATTAGGGAAATCAATGTTAATACCGCTGGGATGTAGACTACCCAAGCAAAATACCAAAACTTGTCTCCTCACTACAGTTACTGTTGGCTCCAGTCGCAAATCTGAGTTTTCGAGTGATCTGTGCAAGACATTCATTGATGCTGGAATTCCACTGTGGAAATTGGAAAACAAATCTCTCAGAAGTTTTTTAGAGAAATAGACAGAAGAACATATACCAAGCGAGTCATCAGTACGGAAAAATTATGTTGACAGCGACTTCAACATTGTTGTGCAAAAAACTAGAGATGAAGTTGCATGCAACAAAATATGGATCTCAATAGACGAGACAACCGATGTTGTGGGGAGATATGTTTCCAACGTGGTCATCGGTACACTGGAGGCAGGTCAACCATCAAAGGAGTATTTGTTGACATCGGAAGTATTGGAGAAGTCAAACAGCTCAACTATTGCTCAGATGTTTACATCTTCACTTGCTATACTTTGGCCAGAAGGTATAAAATATGAGAATGTTCTTCTGTTTGTGAGGGATGCAGCTCCGTACATGAGAAAAGCTGCTCGTGCTCTTAAACTTTTATTCCCCAAAATGTTGCATTTGACATGCTAAGCTCAAGGACATCATAGAATTGGCAAGCATCATAGAATTGTTTCCAAATGTCGATCGCCTAGTTTCCAATGTCAAGAAAATCTTCCTCAACGCACTGTCACGTGTGCAGTTGTTCAAGGAAATGGCACCCGAGATTCTGCTACCTCCTCAGCCCGTTTTGACTAGATGGGGTACATGGCTCTCTGCTGTACTCTACTACGCTGCAAATTTTGAAAAGATAAAATAAATCGTCAACTGTTTTGAAGAAGAAGAATCTGCTGCAGTTAGGAAATCATGCAGAAAAAGTCCCTCCACCGTGATCGTGTGTGTTTTGCTTCCAATTTTGCAAACTTCCCACAAGCTATCACTTCCCTTGAGAAACGTGGTGAAACATTAGTGAATAACTTGCAGGTTTTCCACAAAGTAACTGACAATATTCGTAAAGTTCCTGGCGATGTAGGTAAAGACATACACAGAAAATGTGAGTAATTTTAGCTAACAAAGATCTTGAAATACAAAAGATAGCTAAAGAAGTCAAAGGTAGTTGCAATGCACAAGATATCGACATGAATATAGAGTCTGTAGCATGTTTCGGGTAAGCACTAGTGACCTCAGCTGAGGTAGAAAGAGTTTTTCACAACTGAAGCATATTCTGTCTGAGAGGCGGCATAGTTTAACACCAGATAATTTGAAATAAATACTAGTAATTATGTGCAACCAGGCAACTTTGGTCATTTAATGTAGTATACCTTTATATTATCATTTGTAACCATATTTTGGTGGTGGAAATACATGCCTTTTTAAGCGTTTTTTTGTCAATAAATGCATTTTTCGTGCCTTTTTTGTAATTTTATTCTGCCTTTTTGCCTGCCCATTTCAGTTTTTTAGTGCGTAAACATCCTGGCCCTACTCATGACTATATTTCTCATGTTAATATTTCCAAGGTGTATTGGTCATTTCAAGAAGATGTCTAACTTCTTGAAGTCCTTTCCAATTTACTGGCACAGCAAATATGTGAGGCCTAATAGCAAGAGCAGCATCTGTATCAATAAAACTCTCAACTACAGATTTTCACAGTATTGCAGTTATTGTCTGCCCTGTAGTGCCCAGAGTGGGGTTCTGAGCATGTTCTATGGTCACGGTCTATGGTAATTCAGGGCAACCATGCATGTAATGAAACCTATCTTGCTTTAATACTCCACAGAGGGAAGGTAGTGATAAGGTCAATTCTATACTTCATTTTTTCACACTTGAGTAAAATAATTTGTCTCTATGGTATTGACTTCTCATTTTCAGGAACATTTTTTTCTCTTCGATCTTCAATACACACCAAAATGTGCAGAAGTGGAATGTGCAAAAATCATACACGGATTGGAAGTATAAGAATAAATTAGCAAATTATAATTGAATTATAGAGTTGATTCCAATTAAACTAACACTAAAGCATGATTAAGCTTATAAATACTTGAACTTTGAGCCAAACATAGTTTTTAAACCTAACTGTTCTTATTTAATATAAAATAGCTCATTGTTCAAAAACAGTATTTATTTTATGATCTCTTTTATGGGCAATATCCATTTACAAAAGCATATTTATATTTTGCAATTAAATTTTATATTGCAAGATTTTACCTTGTAGCTGATGATGACACATGTTGCTTCAGTTCATCAGCACAGTGATGCAAGTTGGATGAGCGATTAATGTTTGATGAATTGCCAATGTCTAAGGATAGCAATGTACTATGAAAATATACTTAATGCTTTTGTGTGACATTCATTTACTCCCTAATTATTGGAAGGCTAGTTTATTTTTTTGAATGGAACAGAAAGAAAGCCATTTAGCTCCTCTCAGATCTATTCAATCATTTGATAAGATCATGATGGATATATTTTTCACATCAATGTTTCCCCGTATTTTTTCATTAGTTTGTTTAATGAAATTATATCAATCTCGATTTACAACTGATTATGTGTATCATATCTTGTACTTACTTAGAACAGTACAGCATAAGAATAGCCCTTTCGGCCCAAAATGTTGTGCCGAACATGATGTCAAGACCATCTCTTATCTAACTGCTCTTAGTACATGTCCCTCCATTCCCTACATATTAATATGCTCATCCAAAAGCCTTTTAAATGCCGCTACTTGTGGAAGCATTTCATGTTCATTGCTCAAAAACTGACTACGTGCTAAGACCTAGACCTAATTAGTAGAAGTAGTAGTTACCTTGCTAGTGGGAATGACTCAAAGTCTCTATTCAGGTAACTTTAAAATAAAATGCAACTTAGACCTTGAAAACTCAGCTTGTAATAGAATGCGAATGAGCTTTTGAACAGGACTATAATCAACAATACATATAGATAGATCATGTTTCTGTATTAGTGCCACAACTATTTATTGGAATTACCGTTTAAATTCTAACTACCATTTTGAAAGTGTTCTTTATTGTTGTTTGGCGTATAGTGCATCAGGTGAAGAATTCTGTCCAGTTATGGGTACTGCACCCAATGGAGGATGTTAACGCTTTGGTTCAATGTTCAATGTGCACCTGGTCAAAAAATGGCGTTCCTTTTACCTACTGAGAGAATTTACCTTTACTATCTTGTCGGCCTCCCCAAGCCTATTCTAAGGTGGCACTGGGCGAATAATACTCAAGTCATCCACTGTCCTGAGAAAGCAAATCTTGATGCCCAGTTCATCATCGCAGATAGCTTAACTCAAGCTCACTTCAGGAAGGTATTTCCAAAATATCATAAGCATGCTTTCTTCCCGCACTCACAATCACTGCTGCACCACCATTAAATATATTTATGGCTCCATTTAGGTCACCTTCATTTTGGTCAGTTTGATCATCTGCGCTTCTCATGCTGGTGTACAGAGATTGAAGTATGAGCCACCAAACAAAAGAGTAATACAGCAGTGTGCTGAGAAGATGGTGGGTCTACTTCAGGACTATTTTGAATCAATGGACTGGAACATGTTCAAGACTGCTTCATCCAGCCTGAATGAGCGTACCTCAGTCATCAGCGGTTTCAGCAAAACATATCGAGTCAGGTTTATCATCATATGCACACATACAGTGAGGCACAGGTTCAATGAAAATCTTGCTTTCAGAATGGACATAGACAACAAACAAAATATAAATTATACAAGATAGTCTGTACCTTATGCACGACTGTCGCAGTGAAATGCTATCTTCTTGAGGCCAAACTGAGTTCACCACTCTCGACAGCCCCTTGCATCCCTGTGCATTGGAATTGTCCAGTCAGGTCAAGTTTATCATATGCAGTACAGTGAGGTACAGGTACTATGAAAATTTTGTTTGCATCAGATCACAGTCAAATAGACTCAGGTAACACAAATTACACACAAATTCTGTAAGACAGTGTAAAGAAAAACACTATAAAAATAAGATATTAGTGAAAAATACAATTAGAAAACAAGTCAATGAATAGCAGATCACAGTTGGTTTGAATTGGTCATAAAATTCCTCCAGTCTGAATCACAAGATTGGAGTCCCCCAGGGGTGTGTGTTCAGTCCCTTGCTCAACTCACTGTAGTGGTGTTAATTTGAGTGTAATTGGTGCCTCATAGCAAGGCGAGAGCATTGATATTGGCAATCCTTCCACTGAATATGGAACATTTTTCAGAACATTTGTTAGTATTTTTCAAGTGCCTTGAAGGCCTGGCAACATTAATCCATGTCTCAGAAACATTAGGATGGCAGGAATCACTGATACACTGCAATCATGAGTTTTGTGCAAATTTTGTGGTCTTAATTACCAAAATTCTTTTTGTCAATCGACCAAAGTCTGCATTGCCACTTTGAAGGCTAGTTTCACCATTGATGTCTGTTTTTGCTGCAATATCCTGCAATATAGGATATGCTCCATCTTTTCCAGAACTCACCATGAACTTTTATTTTGGAAGTGCAGTGGGAAATCAAATGATGACATACAATCATAAAACAAGATCTTTGGAACTGGAACAGCACTGTTGGAAGATTGCAACCTTCACGCGGTCCGCCCTGTTTCGACAAATGCAATCAACCCAGCGTGTACAATCAAATAGAACAAGTTGTCCTCCAACTTTAGGCTGTGCACGCCATACGCAAGAAGAAGAAGAAGAAGAAGAAGAAGAACAGCACTGTCAGCTAGATCTCTAGTGGTTGCATGCCAAAGCATCCACTTCACCTCAAGGATCAGTATTAAGTAACAAGGCGTGATTGTTTTTGATTTACTTTGAGGAAATGAGGTAATTCTTTGTGTATGTTTAATTACTTTGTTTTCTATCCTTACTTTCTGCACATTAAGAAGTTCATATATTATGTGCATTCCACAAGGTTTTAATGAGATTTCATTTTCTATTCTAATTTTTCATCCTGGGTAAGCCCAAAGATACTCTTGCGTTCAACAATCCAACCTGATGACATTAAGGTTTAGAGAATTTAGTTATATTTGTGCACATAAAGTTGATATTAGTATTTATTTTCAAATTTCTTTCATTCTCAAGATCAGACCATTCCTGGTAAGGCGACACCCTAAATGTTATTGTGAAAATGGTGTTGAACCACTTTCCGAACCACCTGCAATCTTTCTGATGCTGGGATTTTTTACAGTGTTGTTGGTTAACAAATTCCAAGATTTAAACCCAGCAATGATGAATCAATGGCATTATGTTTTCAAGTCAGGATGCGACTTGGAGGAGAACGTTGATGCTGATGCCATGCACTTGAACCCCTTATTCTCCTAGGTGTTTGAGGTCATGAAATTGAAAGTGCTGTCAGAGTAGACTAGGTGAGTAACTGGTGTGCATTTTGTAAATGGTATTCACTGTATCCACTGTGTGCTGGTGGTAGATGGGGTGCCAATCGAGTGCTTTGCTTTGCCCAGTGTCAAACTGCTTCAGTGCTGTTGAAGCTGCAATCATGCATGCAAGTAGTGAGTATGCAGTCACGCTCCCGAGTGTGCATTTCTTGCACTACCACAGTCTTGTTTACTAATTGTGTATCTGCACTTTTTTTTTCACACAGTCCTTTGGTGGCATTTATGTTTATGTGCATTGCCTGAGTATCTGTATGCCCGTGATACTGCTGCAAACAAGATTTTTATTATACCTGTTCCTGAATGTACTTGTGCATATTACAGTGAACTCGATTTGACTTGACTTGATGTGCCTTGTAGATTGTGGGAAGACTTTGAGGTATTAGGAGGAGCGTTGCATATTGCATGACACATAACCTTTGGTTTGGAGTTATGGCTACAATATTTATGTGGAGTTTATGTAGCATATCAGTAGAGTTTCTGGTTCATGGTGATCCCCAGAATGTTATTGGTGGGGAACTTGGTGATGATAATGTCATTGAATATTGAAGGGAGGAGGTTATATTCTCAACATTGAAGATGGCCATTACCTAGCACTTCTGTGATGTAAATATTATGTGCAAGAGCCTAGGCCTGAATGTTGTCTACATCTTGCTGCATATAGACGTGGACTATCCATTAGCTAGGTAGTTCAATGGAATTGAACATTTTGTAATCATCAGCAAACATTCCTACTTCGGACCCTCTAATGAGAGGAAGGTAATTGATGAAGCAGCTGAAGATGATTGCCTTGAGGATTCCGTGCAGTTAAGCCCTGGGAGTAATCTCCAGTAGCCCAACCCCTTCCTTTCTGTGAGGTATGATTTACAGTATTAGAGTGTTTTCCCCTTGATGCCCACCATGAAGGCCACACTCGGTCACTTCTGGCAATCAACAGTTCATGACTAGACATGTCAGGAACACAGAAGTTGGATTTGAACCATTGGTTACAAGATCACATACTTCTGCTATTTTGGCATGTTGTCCTGTCCTGCAACATATCCAGCATTAGAATTCATTTTCCGGTATGCTTGATACTTTTCCTCTGTATGCCCATCTGCACTTCTCATTAAATTAGAGTTGAAGTGTCTAATTAACTCTATTAATTCGAGTTAATAAACATAAGTAGATATTAGGCTAAATAACAATCCAAAACAAAAATAATTCATAACAATAAAACTATAACTATGTTGTTGAACTAGATTAAAGGGCCTGTCCCACTTAGGTGATTTTTTTTAGGCGACTGCCGTCGACTGTCATAGTTGTAGCAGGTTGCTGAAAAAACGGCGACTGGACTAATGGGCCTGTCCCACTTAGGCAAATTTTTAGTCGACTGCCGGCGAGTACGACAGTGGAATTCACCGAAATCAGCACCGGCGACAACCTACATCACCTGGCGACAACCTATGCCATCCTGGCAACAACCTACGTCAGGAGAAGACAAACTATGACAAGCCCACGGTCGCCGACTGTCACCGAAAAGTTTTGAACATTTCAAAATCCAGCGGCGACCAGAAAAACGCTACGACTCTTTGGGCGACTGAGGAGACTACTCACGACCATACAGGCGACACCCCGGCGACTGTGTGGCGACAGCCTAGTCGCCGACAGTTGCCTAAAAAAATCGCCTATGTGGGACCGGCCCTTAAGACTTCTTTCATATTGGAACAAAGGAGGTAATCTTTGGTTCACACTGATTATATTCTCAATGACCAAATTATTATTTGGTTCTCAATTGTCAAGGAGCTGTCCTTCTACTGTAATTTATAGAATAATAGGCTGTTTTACAAATTTTACTCAACAAGTGCATTTATTATCCATCTTTAATTGGCTTGGAGAAGATAGCGATGAGCCACTGTCTTGCAAACTGCTTCTGCTGAAAACACTTCCACAAAGCATTTGAGGAGTGAATTCCAGATCCAAGGGATAATGAAGGAAGAGGGAGATATTTCTAAATCAGAATATTTGGGACTTGGATTGGAATTTGCAGAGGGTAGTGTTACCAAGCATCTACTGTCCTCCTGGTGGCAGTGGCCACTGGTCACTGGTTTGGGAGGTGCTAGTTTTCTCGCTCAGCCTTGGGATTAATGCAGACTTCATTTGAATAATTTCATTTACACTGATACCTTAAAGGCAACTGGCAGCCATCTATGAAAAATGTCCTTATCTGTGGGTTGCCACAGAGCAGATTTAAATGTATTAGCATTTCAATCTTTGCTTTTCAATTTGTTTCTTTTATCAAGATTACAAGTTTACTTACAAGATTTTACCCTCCTTTGACCTATTAATTTATTATTTCATAGAATGAGATTTCTTTAGGGCACTACACAAAATTATTTTCAGCAGTATCTTTGCGTGCTTTGAATATGCTTTTCTGGAAATTGATATTCCCTATCTTAAAAATTGAACTTTTTTTAAAGCTTATTAGGTCATTGCACGAGAATCTCAGAAAAAAACTTTGATGTTCACTATTTTAATTAACTGAATGAGTGTCAGTATGACAGGTTAGTTATTCTATCATGCCTTGCCCCCGCTGAATATTAATTTGCAATGAAATGTCCGCAAGCTTTGGGGTGGGGGAATATTTTATAGCTGTCTTACCTTATGTAAATCACTTCAAAACATATAAGATTTACACACATCTTTAATCAGCACATTAACTTGGCAGCATTACAGAGCGAGGTGTTGTCAGTTCATCCTGGCTGCTTCAACTAACGGTGTTGGGAATGGGCGTTAGTATAAATGTTATAATGGGGTGGAGTTAGTGATGCTAGCTAAGTGTGATTGATTCACATGCATCATCAATCTACATCCTTCCCCCTAAAGATTAAAAGCATATTAAACATACTCGCCATACCTGTCTGGTGGTCTACTAACACGGCCCGAACGCGTGCGGACCCAAGCATCCCCTACCTCAACTGAAGGATGAGGCAGAGAGGCTGAAGGTGAAAACCGCACGGGAGAGGATTGTGGTGACCTCCACCAGCACTGTCATGGTCGTCGCTGGCTGCGGACATTTTCGAATGGTGCGGTAAGCACTACCTCGTTCTGGTCGACTCGTACTCCAACTGGTTTGAACTTGACCAACTTACCTCCCTCACGTCGGAGATGGTCATCAGGAAGCTGAAAAGACATTTCTCAGACCATGGCATTCCTGTTATTCTGAGAACCGACAATGGTCCACAGTTCACCAGCCACTTGTTCAAGCTTTTCGCCGACCGATGGAACTTCCAGCACGTCACAAGCAGTCCCGAGTATCCACAGAGTAATGGACTCGCTGAACGCGCTGTCAGAAGCGCCAAGCACTTGCTGGAGGGAGCGCGCATTTCAAAGTCTGACGTCTATCTCGATCTACTGAATCTCAGAAACATTGTACACCGAAATGAACCAGATGCTGTTAAGGCCTCTCTCTTGCTCAACCTTGCGGGACCTGGTGCCCTTCGTCGATCCAGAACATTCCGTTATGCTCCGGCTATCCGTGATGCCAATGACCAGGTAATTACACCGGCGGAGTCTCCCACTGACCCTAATGTTTTGCTGCGTAAACTGGCTCAGATCTGTGACCTGCCCTCAAATCACATTTTGAACAGGGCAAGGTTTTTCTCTCGTCGTCAACTTCCCGGGGAACGAGTGGACTCATATATTTCTTCTTTAATGTATCTAGCCCAACGTTGTCGATTTCAGGAAATGCCAGCGGATCAGTTGACTGATCAGTTAACGAGGGATATTTTAGTGAATGGTATCACCGATCAAAAGCTCAGATCAGAGCTCTTGAGACGGCCAGAGTTATCGCTGGATGACGCGGCGCATGCATGCAGAACGGCTGAACTTGTTGATCCTATAGACATTCCGCATGAAAGCAATACCATCAATCTACACCTTACTGATTTTCATTCTGATAACTCAAATATGAAAGACAATGCTGATAGGATGACAGAGATGTAGTAAAATGGGGCATCACTTTTATAGCACTTGTGTTATGTATAGTTCATTTATCTGCCCAGTAGTATATTTCAATTAGCCTTGGAAAGATAGCTAATTATAGGGCATTCATAATGAGGTCAATTCAATGTTAAAAATTATAGTTAAAGAACATATTTTCTGGTAAATGGTTTAAAGAACGTATTATCTGGTAAGCAGTCTGAAGAAGGGTCTTGACCCGAAATGTCGCCTATTCCTTCTCTCCATAGATGCGGCCTCACCCACTGAGTTTCTCCAGCATTTTTTGTCTACCTAACAATAGTCCAACTGATTTTATTGTGTTGCAAGAACAGCTTTCCACTGTTTCAACCTTTTTTATTATGTATTGAAAATTTGCACATATATTAGTCACTTAAAATGATGCGTGAACTTCAGTTATAGTTGATTTCGAAATCTAAAATGACAGCATTTTGTTTACAATGAATAACATGTATTGAACCTTTTTATTAAGTAACCTTCATCGAGCTTTGTAAACTGATCTAACTCTGGAATCTTTCCATTCTGACAACTCTGGGTGCTTTTTGAATCTCTTTCCACAACTGAGATTTTCAAAGATTCAGTAACCATGTTTTGGAAGTCCCAAACTAGACATCCTGATTTTCTTTTAACCTTTAAGTCCTACCTCTTCAACATTGCTCTTTTGTGGCATTTGTTATTTAAATGCAAGCTATATTATTGTCATTATTATTAATATATGTGATCATTTGTGGAAATGACATTAAAAATCAAAATAATTGATTATCTGCTACGATTGGATGAAGAGTCTGATGTATTTCATTCTGCTGAGTAACATTACAGCACTTCCAAACTAAGATAACATTCTCATTCTAAGTTCACTTTATGTACTTCTCCGAGATAATAACTGAACCATCCTATCAACAACTAGAGAGCAGTCCTGAGCTACTATCCACCTCATTGGAGATCTTCGGACTATCTTTAATCAGACTTTACTGGACTTTATATTGCACCAAATGTTACTTCATTTAACATGTATCTGTGCACTTGGCACGATTGTAATCATTTATAGTTTCCACTGACTGGTTAATATTGCAACAAAACTCAACCTCGGTACATGTGACAATAAACTAAACTGAGCTCATGGTTTTCTGAAATGCACTGTAGCTAATGAATTACTTTCAAAGTGTTATAATGTACGAAAACACAATGGTATATTTGAGTGCTACATGATGCCGCAAGCAATACTATCGATACTGTAAAAAACATACTTTTTAAAGATATTGGTTAATATTGAACAGAACTTTCATTGGATTGGAACATTCTTCCCATTTCTTCTTTTGGCCTGAGAAGTATTTATATGTTGGCGTTTGCTGCATGAAATTTACTGGTTTGCGACAGTTTAGGAAATAGATAACAAATTCATATTAATTGTGTAAACTTTAGCTTTGCATTGTAGATTGATGGCTATTCTTTGGGAGTCTGACTTAGAAGCAGTTTCAGGTGATTGTACAAATGTTTAACAGAAGTGTGATAAACCACTGGAATACATTTTATTATGAAAACTATGTTACATAAATAGATTACCAAGACCGGTTTTAATCAATCTCTTCCCATCATAAATATTAGCATCTAAGTACCACTAATGGACTGTATTATGCTTGTGTAATTAAATATAGATTAAAGATAGATTAACCTGTGGGTTAGCTGGGGAGATTTTTGCGACTGTTTTGAAGCTGTTAATGAATGTGGTCCGACGTGACTTTCGGAATGATGAAACAACTAATGCTGTGCCTAATAAATTTATTTCCTTCTAACTGGCAGATAATGACAAGTGATGAAGTTAGTCAGCTGATCACTTCCAATAGTAGTATATATTTATCCTGCTGAAGACAAGCAGCATAGGCTGAAGGATAGTAGGAAGGACATAAAGAAGCAGCCTTACTATTTGTTTAAAATAAGAGCCTAACTGGGACGTTTATTAATGGTTATTCAAACCAAAAGGTAGGTTAGAAAATAATCCACTATGAAGATATCAAGAGTAATGCCTTTACACATTAGCGCAATACCTTGTTTTATGGTACATTGATAAAATAAAATAAAAATAGAGGTTATTTGTCATTTAAAAAAAAAAATAGCAATACAGATATTCATTTATCATGTCTTTGAGACTGTGTCCATCAAACCTTAGTCACAATCTGTCTATACTGGCTGACACTGGACCACAAATATGAGGAAATAAATAGTATGAGTATTTTAGAAAAACAGTTGGATTTAAGATGAGTTTTCAACTTTATTAAACTCTACGACCATGTATTATTTTGGTTTTTAAGGGAAATATTTTTAAACATTACGTTAACCAATAGGCAAGCGGTTAAGTGCAGGAAAGTTGTAATGAAGTAGAAGATCAGTCATTATCTTATTTAGGGGAGGAGCAGTTGGGAGTGGCTGCATGACATAGTGCTGCTTTTATTTTCTTATGCTCTTGACAAATATTATAATTGAAGGGAAACAAATGGAAATTAAATTAAAGCATTTTTAAAATATAGGAGATCAACCAACTGTTTTAATAATTGAAAGCTGATTACGATATTTTGGGTGTGCTCTCCCCGTTATAAACTCTTTATTTCCTTTGCAGGTGCTTATTTCTTTGCCCATTTCCAGTCTCTCCACAGTAAATTTCTTTGAGATCCACTGTCAGCTCAAAATAATCAAATCTGCTCTACCTATCACATTGTACATCGAAGCATGAGTTCTTCATTGGTTTATGATGTGAATCAGCTTTTATTTTCCAGCCTTTCGGGGATATGGACTTAACAAAATTAGATTTGCTTCCTTCCAAAAAATATTTTCCATTTAACCCTAAGAGAAACTGAAACACGTCAGGAATTGGATTATTTGTGAGGCAAATTTAAGAGCACATTGCAGTACGAAGTCCTTTAGAATTGGTGATTACAAAGAAATATGGTCAAAACTGTCTAGTTTTGAAGCAATGCCCAAAGTGTTTGATTCATAAATTTTTCATTTATTCATTCTGAAGTTTTAATTTATCTCAGCAATCATTATTATATTATCCCAATTTCAAAATACTATTTTTATTGAAGTGATTCAAATGTAGACAGATAAACATGTCATTATTTATACAGGTTAAATTCAAGTAGATTGCGTTATTGACACTGAGAAATAGACATGTACTACATTTACTCGCTAAGTGCTAAATATATTAACCTCCAGGCATTTTATCTGCAATTTACCTCCTCTGATTTACCATGACAGTTTATTTTATAAAGAATGAGTAGTTTGTCTTCTCATCTGCCATCTATTTGTGCCCTATGGCTACAATGGAATTCAGCTGATTATTTTTTACTGATTTTTATTTAGACTTCACAAGTCAACACAGTATTAATACGGATGATTACACAGTTGTCCAAAGCAACGTTGGACAAATGTTACCCAAGATCTGCGTCAGATGGGGCAACTGAGAATAATGTTTGCGGCTTCAGCGAAACTCACTAGAGCTAATTTAATGTCAGTGGATCATCTAATTATTGTATGTAAAATGCAAAATTGAGTTCTTGATTGTTGAGGCAACAAGTGAGCAATTTTGCACTGCAGACAAAAAATTAAAAAATCATGTGCATTCAAGTCTGTTGAAAAGAAAGTTGCTATTCACCCTATCCCCGTTGTGATTTTATACAGCTCTATAAGATCACCCCTCATCTTCCTGCACTCCAAGAAATAAAGTCCTAGCCTGCCCAACGTCTTCCAAGAGCTCAGACCCTGAAGTCCTAACAACATTCTCATAAAACTTCTTGCACTCTTTCCAGCATAATTGCATCTTTCTTATCGCAGGGTGACCAAAACTGTAACAAATACTCCAAGCGTGGCCTCACCAATGATTTTTTTCAACTGTGACGCAAGGGCCCAACTTCGACACTCTATTGCCTGGTAGATGAAGGTCAGCTTACTAAATGTCATTTTCACCACCCTATCTGCCTGTGGTCACTTTCAAGGAGCTATTTATTTGTACCGAGATCCCTCTGCTCTACAATGCTCCCCGAGGCTCTACTTTTTGTTGTAAAGATCCTGCCCTTGGTTTGAGTTACCAAAATGCAACACATCACTCTTGACTGAAACTCTAGTGTCCATTCCTCGGGCCACTTGCCCAGCTTATCAAAATACCGCTGTAATTTTTGATAACCATCTTCACTGTCTATGATACCACCTATTTTAGTGTTATCTGCAAGCTTGCTAATCATGCCTTGTACATTGTTGTCCAAGTCATTGATATAAAATGCAAATAATTGATGCCACGAACATCGATTCTATGAACTTTTTCCCAGGATAGGGGAAAGAAGAATGAGATTGCAAGTCGAGAGGGGAACAATTTACTTGGGAACTGAGGGGTACCTTTTGCAGTAGTACAATGTATTACATCAATAGGTTATGTCTTATTTCTGTCGTGAATTAGTAAGGATGTCTGCAGACGGTGTCAATTCTGGTCTCCATTTCCAAATATAGCATATGCTAACTGTGAGGTCGAGCTGCAGAGAATCATTGCATTGCTTGTTGCTGTGTAAATTTGCTGCTGCATTCTAGCACTGACTATACTTCCAAAATAATTTGGTATAAGGTACTTAATTTGGTATTATGTTGCGAGGTTGTAAGAATAAATCTGTGTTAAAGCAAATATTTGTCACCTTCTCCACCAGTTGTATCTTTAATGCTTATTAATGCTTATTTTCAGACCATTTTGGAAATTTACCGAGAGGTTGTTTAATGAGCAAAAGTTTTTATTTAATTTGTGGCATGACCAACATTTATAGCCCATCCCTAAGTGTTTTCCAAAATGTGATGAGTTGCTGTAACAATCCACTGCAGTTTATTGTGTGATTTTGCTGGTGGATAGGGATTTGATTTAGACCCTTAGATGATGAAGTATGTATCCAAGTTAAGAAGATGTGTAATCTGGAAACTTGTCAGTGGAATCCCATGCTGGTGTTTTAGTTTTAGGTTTAGCTTTTAGTTTTAGTTTTAGAGAAATAGAGCGGAAACAGGCCCTTCGGCCCACCAAGTCCACGCATCAATCAATCAACCTTTATTGTCATCTTGCAAGCAACAGTTGTACAGTGCAAAATGAAAAGACGTTTCCCAGGCATCGCACATGAAATTTAAAACATTTCACACATAATAACACTAAAAACAATCCAGTCCCTGATGGAACAGTATAAATAGTTAAAAAGTAGGTAAAACAACAACGTTAAAATACAGTAAAACCGATCATAAACATGTCGGGGGCAGCTGATTTGAGTGGGGAGTGCCAGTTATTAAAGTGGCCAGTGCCAGTTATTAAAGTG
This sequence comes from Malacoraja senta, assembly GCA_038087875.1. Classification (NCBI taxonomy): domain Eukaryota; kingdom Metazoa; phylum Chordata; class Chondrichthyes; order Rajiformes; family Rajidae; genus Malacoraja; species Malacoraja senta. The sequence goes on along the minus strand of CM075990.1, from coordinate 9,310,138 downwards.
TCCGTGCCAAGCCGCAGAATCAGGTGACTGTGAGTACAGACTGTTTAGCAGCCTCACAGCATATGGTAGGAAGCTGTTTAGCAGTCTTGTAGTCCGGGCTTTGATGCTGCGATATCTCTTGCCTGATGGCAGGAGATCCAGGTGTATGTGGAGGGGGTGCAGTTTGTCCTTAGCAATTCTCTGAGCTTTTTTCAGACAGCGACTCTAGAACAGTTCTTGTACCGAGGATAGGGAGATGCCAATGATCCTCTCTGCTCCCCTCACTACCCTCTGCAGAGCCTTCCTGTCCAAGCAGTTGCAGGTGGAGTACCACGTATTTATGCAGTACGTGAGTACAGACTCCACCGTACCCCTGTAGAAAGTCCTGAGGATGTTGGTGGGGAGTGAGACCTGTTTTAGTTTCCTCAGGAAGTGCAGTCGCTGATGGGCCCGTTTGACGGTCCCAGTGGTGTTCCTGGACCAGGTGAGGCTGTCTGTAATTTGCACACCGAGGAACTTTATGCTCTCCACTCTCATTAACATCACCCTACACACATTTGGGCCAATTTTCACATACCAAGCCAATTAACCTACAAACCTGTACGTCCTTGGAGTGTGGGAGGAAACCGAAGATCTCGGAGAAAATACACGCGGTCACGGGGAGAACGTACAAACTCCGTACAGACAGTACCTGTAGTTGGTATAGAACCCGGATCTCTGACGCTGCCGTGCCACCCTTGTCTTGTCCTTCTGGGTGCTAGCACTGTCGGTTTGAAAGGTTCTGTCAGAGTGAGAAATAACTTGCTTTCAAAACTTAAGGTAGGAGGGAGCTTAAACATATGGTTTGGAAAAGTACTTTGAATTACATGAGGTAATGCTAAAATCATGGCATTTGATTTACTTTGCTAACTTCAGACAGATTGCCGAGGTATGTAAAGTGTAATAAATGTTGTATAATTTAGACAGATAGAATTCAAAGTCTTACGGTTTTAAATAGGCATATAACACATACTGGACAAAGGCCATCAACCTGAAACGTTAACTCGTAATTCTCTTTCTCCAGATGCAGGCTGACTTGATAAGTATTTCCAGCATCTGGTATTACTTTCAGATGTTCCATGGCAATGGACAAACTTAGTTAAAAGGTGTTATTTTTATGCAGACCACATTTATTTTCTGCTACATTGACGACTGCATCGGTGCTACCTCCTGCACCCATGCAGAACTCACTGATTTCATCAACTTCATGACTAATTAACATCCTCAAAGAAGGGTCTCGACCAAAAATGTCACCCATTCCTTCTCTCCAGAGATGCTACCTGCCAGCTGAGTTACTCCAACAATTTGTTTCTGTCTTCATAGTATTAACTTTATTGTAGGTATGATGGAGTTGTCCTGTAAGAGGGATTGAATAAGAATGTGCTTTACTCAGTGGAGTTTACTGGAAATAATCACTTGAACATGAATGCTGCTGAAAATAAAGTATATGTTGCAGTGATGAGAAGTTAGTCATTTTGGATTTAAATGAGAAATTTCCTTATCAAAGTAATTTTTGGAAGTCTGCGTTCAGAGGGATGAGTCCGCATAGTTGATAAAGATATTTACGATTAATACTGTGACAATATCCCTGTAATTTATGCATATGAGCTGTACTCATTCTCGCACATGCTCAGTAAATCAATCCAACATTAGCGTGTGTGCAGCCATCTTTCTATGTATATTATGTACTAGTTTACTTATTTTATAAGCAGACAGATATCAAAACATGTTGGCAGTGGTGAAAGTGAACATTTGTGAATCAAATAGACACTATGATGATTAGATAAAATGCTTTGAAAAGCTTTCAGGAATCAATGTTTCAACGCTCAGCGACCAGACTAGCTGCATGCATGAATGAATGCAGGTCAGTGAACACACAAAGATAAGACGCTGCGTGTAAATCAGCGCTGTGGGAGTTGAAGTTTGAAACGACATGCTATGAGAGTCTGCTTAAAGATAAAATAAGCTAGTAAGAGCGAGGGAATTCGCTGATATTTCAAAATGGCGTACACCAGTCCATCTTTCCATGTTGCTCCACCACCCAATCTAAAGCTCAAAGAGAACAGGGTGGAAGAATGGAAAATGTTTAATCAAATGTATGAAAATTATGCAGTGATAACAGAACTGGATAAGAAGGAGAAACAGTATCAAAAAGCAGTATTACTGCATAGTTGGACTGGAGGGCGTGAGAATCGAGACGCAAATCGACCTGACGTTCGAGACGGTAGCAGATGAGACAGATGTGAAAGTCATCATCGACAAGATGTCTACCATCATCATAGGAGAGATGAATGAAACCTATGAAAGATTATTTTTCAATAAATGAGACCAGAAATCAGGGGAAAGCATTGAATCGTATGTTGAAGAGCTGAAGGAGCTTGCTAAACCATGCAACTTCTGTGAGTGCCTGAGAGAAAGCCTCATTCGAGATCACATCGTCAATGGTATTGCAGACTGGTCAACTATGAAGACACTCCTTCAAAAGAGGAATCTGACACTGCAGGGGACTGCGGACATATGTAGATCCTCGGAGGTAACAGCGGCAAGAATGCAGGTCATCGGCGAAGAGCCGACAATAGACAAGGTGGAACGATGCAAACCAAGGGAAAGGATGGTTGATTTTCCTTCGCAGAGGAACAATCAGGGACAAGTAAAGTGCAAGTTCTGTGCAAGGACGCACAAGCATAGGAAGGTGGAATGCCCAGCGTATGGGAAGGACTGCAACAGATGCGGACGTCAAAACCACTTTGCCTGCTGCTGCAAGCAGAGGAAGGAGAGCATGCAGAAACGGGGCCTGCACAAAGTCGTAGAGACATCTGACACAACGTCCATTTCTGACACAGGGTCGGCGAGTTGCATTGAGATCAATGCAACCGGAAACATGGTGGCGCCTCGCGGCAGCGGCCTCTGCAGTCCGTCTGTTTAAAAAAAAAAAAAATTGTCCTTTTGAGTGTATAGTTTGGTTGTAGTTTATATATTGTTTTTAGCTGTGTATATGTGGGGGGCGGGGGGGGGGGGACTTTTAAATCTCTTCCCTGTACGGAGGACCCGACCTTTTCCCTGTCGGGTCTGCGTTGTTGTTGGGGCCTAGCACTGTGGAGCGGCCTCCAACCGGAATCGGCCTGGGGTGAGTCACGGAGCCCGTGGACTCACCATCGTGGAGCTGGCCGGGTTCGGAGCGTGGAGAGAGCTGTGGTGGCGCGCAGCTGCTACCCGACTTCGGAGCTTCGGATGCTCCAGCCGCAGGCCTGGTGGACGGTGACATCGGGAACTCGCTGGTCCCTGGTGGGAGACCGCTTTTCGGAGCTCCCGCAATGGTAACTTCTCCCGCCCGAATTGCGGGGTTGAAAACGACCTGGAGCAAGGCATTACATCGCCCGGCGCGGCTTTAAGGGCCGCGGGACTTGCCATCGCCCGCCGGGGGCTTTTACATCGGGAGAAGAATGGAAAACAGGGGAGAGACAATGACTTTGCCTTTCATCACAGTGAGGAGGAGATTCACTGTGATGGATGTTTGTGTTAATTGTGTGTCTTTTTTTTTACTGGTTGTATGACTGCAGAAACCAAATTTTGTTTGAACTTCATTTGAGGTTCAAATGACAATAAACGGTATTGTATTGTATAACAATTCCTCTTGAAGCCTATTCGCTGATGTGCAGGTCGGCACAGCAGCCATCAAGTTTCAGATTGACTCTGGTGCCAGTGTTAATGTGATTCCCAAGCATTTTGTACCCAACAAAGAGGACATTAGACGAGAGAAAATCACCTTAATGTCCCTGTCCCACTTAGGAAACCTGAACGGAAACCTATGGAGACTTTGCGCCCCACCCAAGGTTTCCGTGCGGTTCCTGGAGGTTTTTGTCAGTCTCCCTAATGGTCGAAAGTGGTTCCGGCGATTATTTCAAAAAATTCAAATCTGGCCGCGAACTAGGAGAACTTCAAGAGCCTGAATGCTGTTAGCGAGGCTGGCTCATTACTCAGGAGATACAAAGATGTCTTTGACGACGAAAGACCTGGGAGACTGCCCGGCATGGTCAAGTTGGTAACCAGGACGGAGGATGTGACCCCATCACAGTGTTCGGCATAGCCGGTACCTGTAGCCATGAAAGAGAAGGTCATGAATGGTCTCATGAAGCTGGTCGAACAGGACATCTTGTCTAAAGTCGAAGAACCAACTGAATGGTGTAGCAAGCAGGTCGTTACGGAGAAAAAGGACAGCACAAAGTTGAGGTTCTGCATAGATCCTAGACCCCTCAACAAAGTCCTGAAAAGGGAGATCCACAGACTACCAGTCATAGAGGATGTACTCCCTGAGCTGTCCAAGGCGAAGATTTTCTCCAAATTCAATCTGAAGTCAGGATATCTCCACTGCGAACTAGAGCAGTTTCCTAACAACCATGAACACCCCTTTTGGGAGATATCGCTGGAAGAGGTTGCCATTTGGACTGAAAGTAAGTCTAGAGATCTTCCAGAAGAAGCTGCAACAAGCCCTAGAAGGATTAAAGGGAGTGGAATGTGTTGCAGATGACATCATCCTATTCGGAGTAGGGGACACCAGAGAAGATGCAGAAGGAAATCACGATGCAAGACTGCAAGATCTTCTTCAGCGATACAGAGACAGAAGCATCAAGCTGAACCGAAAGAAGTCGGTACGTGTATCACATTTCTAGGACATATAATTACAGATTGTGGCCTAAACCGGATGCCAAGGTTGTCAGACACATTTGAGCCTTTGAGGAGATTGACCTACAAAGAAGCAGAGTGGGAATGGTCATCAGAACATGACATGGCAATGTCAAAGATCAAGGAGCTGTTGACAATGGCACCTATCCTGGCGTACTACACACCAGACGAACAGCTGACCATACAATGTGATGCAATCAAGGCAGGTCTAGGTGCAACACTTATGCAGAAGGGACAACCAATGTCCTATGTGAGTCGAGCATTGACGCTAACTGAGCAGAGACATGCTCAGATCGAAAAGGAGGCACTAGCAATAGTGTTTGCACTCGAGCGCTTCCATCAGTATACCTATGGACAGAGAGTGATCGTTGAGAGTGACCACAAGCCATTGGAAGTCATAGTCAAAAAGTCTCTGCATACAGCACCAAGACATCTCCAGGGCTTGATGATAAGGATGCTACACTACGACATAGAGATCAAGGGTGTAAAGGGAAAAGACATGCATCTAGCAGATATGCTCTCCCGAGCATACCTCCCTGACACCACAGGATCAATCAGATTCACTGATGTCAACGTAGTTGAGTCCTTGAGCATGGAAGAGGACAAGGTCAAACGCATCCAAGACCACACCAGGGAAGACGAAACACTACAAACAGTTAAGAGAGTAATCCAAAATGGATGGCCAGATCACAAGGCAGAAGTTCCAGAGGCAGCACAACCGTACTTCAACGTCAGAGACGAATTGAGTATGCAAGACGGCCTAGTATTCAGAGGAGAGAGAGTTGTAATTCCTGTCACTCTACGTTGAGATATGAAGGGGACACTCCACACCTCTCACCTGGGAGTGGAAGGAACCCTCAGACCAGATAGAGAATGCATTTTCTGGCCCGGAATGAACCCTGATGTGAAACAGTTCATTTCAAACTGTGAAGCCTGCTGGACGTATGAACAACAGAATCAGAAAGAAACACTGATGCCCCATGACCTCCCAGATCGACCATGGGAGAAAGTGGGAACCAATATGTTTGAGCTTGAGGGAAAGCACTATTTAATCACAGTGGACTATCTATATAATTTCTGGGAGATAGCCAGACTGTACGACCCGAGCAGCAGGACAATCATTGTGAAACTCAAGAGCCACTTTGCAAGATACGGAATTCCCAGCACTGTGGTAAGCGACAACGGGACACAGTTCTCATCAGAGGAGTTTGCCAAATTTACCAGGAAATGGGAATTTGACCACTACACAATTTCTCCAAGACATAGCCAGGCTAACGATAAGGTGGAATCGGCAGTCAAGGGAGCTAAGCGAGTGCTGAAGAAAACCAATCACTCCAAGGCAGATGATTACATGGCAATACTGGAATTGCACAACACCCATGCGCAAGGATTGAACAGTAGTCCTGCACAAAGACTACATTGTAGGAGAACAAGGATGACACTTCCAACTACATCTAACCTCCTCAAACTACGTGGTGCTGAGACTCACAGAAGAGAGGAAAAAGATGAAGGATTTGCAAGGAAAACAGTCAAAAATCTACAACCGACATGCCAAGGATCTGCCAATCCTGGAAGAAGGTGATGCCATTAGACTCAAACCCTATATGGCAGAGATGGCAGAGCGCAACAGTTCAGAGACGACTGGATAAGAGATCATACGAAGTCGAGAGAGTCAGGACTTCTAATCCGAAGTAATCAAGTGGATCTGAAGGAGACCGGAGAACTACCTCCACACATAACTCCAGAGAAACCACCAGACGTGGAAAAGACTGGGACACCTTTGCAACCTCAGCTGACATGGAAAATACCAACACAGCATGCATCACCAGAACAAGATGCAACTTAACACGGAGAAATCTAAACAAAAACAGTGACACAAGAGAAGAAACTAGAAGTGATGCATAGAATGTACCTACTGAAAAGAAAGATATTTCTGAAAGAAACACCATCACAAAGACTAGGGCAGGTAGAGTTGTCAGACCGCCAGAAAAGTGTTTTGCTGTGATGTACCTACTTGCTTATGAGAAGAAAGCATGTGAACATTAGTTTACGTTATTGAAATGTCACAAGTGTGACTATGATTGAAATTGTGAAATAAGACAGAACAGTTTTATTCTGTTAAGTTAAACCATATTACTACGGTTTAGTATTAAAAAAAGTGTTTAAGTTTACTTTGTTTTTGGATTGTTGGAAATGTAATCTCAAGATGTCAAAACGGAAAGGATGTGACGATATCCATGTAATTTATGCGTATGAGCTGTACTAATTCTCGCACATGCTCAGTAAATCAGTCAGTGAACTATGACTTGGAAATAAATCATTCCTGTTTTTTATTCCAATATGAGTGTGTGTGCAGCCATCTTTCTCTGTATATAATGTACTAGTTTACTTATTTTATAAGCAGATAGATATCAAAACAAATACCAAAGATATTTTGAAAATAAAATCAAATTCAAATGTATGAAGTTTAGTAAAAAGTGGAGAATAACTTTTTTACCTTATTGACCCATGAGGGAGCCATGTGACTTTTGTTGCTGTTTCATGTTCTTATTGCCATTGATAATTGTAATATGTTTAAGCATTAATTGTTAATGGCTTAATTAGAAGAGACAGTTGTGTAAAAAAAAAGTGGATTTAGGACATAGCTTTAAAAATAGATATGAAAGCGATATGAAAGCATATAATGGGATATGGGTTCCCTCCAATAAATACAGAACTGCAATTAGGACCGTCTTTAAAAAAAATTGTCAATGCCAAATCTAAAATCCTCCCAATGGAGCATTTGAGGTAAGAATCATGAAGCAGTTGGACAATTTGTTAGAAAGAAAGGATGAGAAATATGGAAGCTATCTGGTTGGATGAACATAAATGAGTCATACTCTCTTTCCAATTTATTTGTATTTTTTATAATTTTAGCACAATAGTGAGAGTCTGTATCCAACAGCAAACATGTCACCCTTTGCCCTCCACCTGGAACAACATCTTGAATGACTGAATATATGTATATATGTGTGCGCGCACGCACGCACGCACGCACGCACGCACGCACGCACGCACGCACGCACGCACACACACACACACACGCACACACACACACACACACACACACACACTAGACCTGAACGCGGGGGGGGGGGGGGGGGCGGCCTGCGGCGTCACACACACACACTAACCACCCGCCCCACACACTAACCACCCCACACACATACGCGCACACACACACTAACCACCCCCCTTAATATTATATTAATATTATTCATTGGCTGCTTTTGCCCCATCCCCGCCCTATCTCGTGGGGCAGAGAAAGAGAGGGAGGGGTGGAGAGGGTGGGATGGGGAGGGTGTGTGGAGGAAAGGGGGGGAGGAGGGAGAGGGAGGAGGAGGAGGGGGGAGAGGGAGAGGGGTGAGGACGGAGGAATGGGGCGAGGAGGGGGTGAAGGGGGAGAGATGGGTGGGGGGAGAGGGGGAGGGAGGGGGGTAGAGAGGGGGGAGGAAGTGGGAGGAAGGGTGGAAGTGGGGAGGAAGGGGGAGGGAGGGAGAGAGTGGGGGAGGGGGGGAGGGAGGGGGGGGAAGGGGGGATCGGAAGGGCGGAGGGGGGTCGGGGGAGAGAGCGGGAGAGGGCGGACGAACTCAGCAAGCGGGCGGCAGGCCTCCGGACCTCGCGAGACCTTTGAAGCCCAACCAAATGACTGTGTGTTCAGCGGTTCAATCCAGAGTCCGGGGGGGGAGGGCGGCTGGACTGCGGGCGGGGCGCTGTGGCCGGCCGGCCGAGTACGAGTTGACTGCGAGCGGGAGGCGACAAAATGACTGTGAGTCGTGGTGGGGGGTGGGGGAGTGGGGGTGGTGGAGTTAACGTAACTCACAGCGCGTGCAAAAACAGTGGCCAGCAGGCTGCGCTTTCAAAACTGTGTGTAGCTGGCCACGAGGAACAGAGCCATTGTGACGTCATCAGCTCGTTAGCTTTAAAAAAAATCTCAGATTTGTGAACAATTTAAATAAAAAACTCAAGAAATAATGAATCAAATTTTCAGATGAGGCGATTTTTGAAATCATGAGGTAAATCTCTATCGGAATATGTAAAAATGTCACCGTCAGCACATCGTGTTTTCGAGGAGATGCAAATCACAGACAAACAAGACACACACACACACACACACAAATAAATACATCCACATCCAAGATCAGAGTTTTATAATAATAGAGATAAAGAGACAGATCTCTATATGGAGTTACTAAATGTTTATGGTACTTTTATGGCTGCAAATAATAGCATTAGTGGGGCTATAGAATTATAAGCAAAAGTGAAGTAGAATGCTTCTTTAAACAATAAAGTTTAGATTTAGATTCTTTAAGTGGTATGAGAGAAGGATATGCGCAATAAATATGTATCTAGTTATCTTTTTTTACAGGCCTGCGTAATAATTACTGTTGATAATTTGCTTGAATGACTGCCAAATATGGTCGATAAGGTGAAGGCTTTTTTCAATAACTCCAAGGCCAATGTATTTTGTGAACGTTCTTTCATACAAATATTTCATGATTGCAGGTCTGCAATAAACAACTGAAAAGAGAACAAAAATCCAATGATTTAAATCAGAAATATAAACAAAGTGAGGAAATACACAGCAGGCCAGGCAACATCTGCGGAGAAAGGAACGGTTAATTTTCGGTCATAAGCTTATGTCAGAACTAGGAAAATAAAGAAAACTGACAAATTTTATATTGCAAGGAAGGGGAGACCAAGAAATAAATGGAACATTTTTTACCTGTTGTGCCTCATAAATCATTGGGAAAAATGGAAGATGGAAGTTTGATCTATAATTGTCTCATTATTTCTCATTTTGTGAACACCACCCTCCTAAAGATTAGCTGCCGCCATGGAAATTATGAGTAATTTTTCTTCACAACATATTTACATTAATATTTATCATTAAATTTGTCAACTTGTTCCTCAATTTCTTTCAAATGATATATTATCTAGATGTTTCCATTCACTGAAAAATTAAACTGGGAATGAAAGGGGAGAGAGCAGAGCCAGGGTATAAGATACATCAAATATTTTTAGAAGGCTTGAGACTGTGAGAATGAAAAATTGTTGGTGATCAAACATTAATTAGAAGCATACAGAACATGTTCACATTACTGGGGAAAGAATGTTGGAAAGTTTTCAGTAGGGGGAGCTACAACCTGCTCTTTCCAGACCTATTGCACTTTGCTCCTTTAAGGCTGATGTTTCAAGCCGGACTTTATTCACTTAAATGGAGTTGCTGACATGGTTGAAAAAGTTATGGTTTATTTAGTTTACTTTAAATTTATAATTTCTAATAGTTTAAGTTATCGTAAAGAAAATGTATTTTCTTATTTTTAAGATATTTGCAATTTTGAATTGTTTTTATATGACTTGGAAGTCAAAAGGTAACCAGGGAATTCTGGTGGCATTCCTTCAGAACATGCATCCTTGGGCCTAGCGGTCAGTCTCTGCTTCTTCACTTTCTAACTTAGCCCATTGCGCCATCGGGACCACAGATGGCGCAATGGGCTAAGTGTTCGGCTGGCAACCGGAAGGTAGCCGGTTCGAATCCCGCTTGGAGTGCATATTGTCGTTGTGTCCTTGGGCAAGACACTTCACCCACCTTTGCCTGTGTGTGAATGTGTGTGAGTGATTGGTGGTGGTCGGACGGGCCGTAGGCGCAGATTAGCAGCCACGCTTCCGTCAGTCTGCCCCAGGGCAGCTGTGGCTACAGAAGTAGCTCACCACCACCGAGTGTGACTGAGGAGTGAATGAATAATGCGATGTAAAGCGCCTTGAGTATTAGAAAGGCGCTATATAAATCCCATCCATTATTATTATTATTATTATTAACTTGGTTGTGGAGCCAGGCTCTCGTGCTTCATTTTAATACAGTTCCAAATGGAAATGGAGACACTGGAACTGAAAAGGTCTTAAATGCAGGGGCTAGAAATGAACTGGCAAGATTGGGATCAGGTAATAAACTAATACAATTAATTCACATTGCTCACATTTTTCAGGAATCACAGAATTTAACAGTGTTGAGCTGGCCATTTGGCTTGTCGAACTATACTGGTTATAAATGAGGCTATTTTATTTTGTTAATGTGCCCGTAAAGCTGCAGCGAGTAAGAATTTGTCTAAGAAGGAACTGCAGATGCTGGAAAATTGAAGGTAGACAAAAGTGCTGGAGAAACTCAGCGAGTGCGGCAGTATCTATGGAGCGAAGGAAATAGGCAACGTTTTGGGCCGAAACCCATCTTCAGACTGATGTAGGGTGGGGGTGGGGGGAGGGGGGGGCGGGAAGAAGAAAGAAAGAGGAGGAGCCAGACGGCTGAGGGAGAGCTGAGAAGGGGAGGAGACAGTGAGGGCTACCTGAAATTGGAGAAATCAATGTTCATGCCGCTGGGGTATAAATTGCCGAAGCAAAATATGAGGTGCTGCTCCTCCAATTTCCGGTGGTCCTCACTCTGGCCATGGTGGAGGCTCAGGACAGAAGGGTCGGATTCGGAATGGGAGGGGGAGTTGAAGTGCTGAGCCACCGGGAGATCAGGTTGGTTATATCGGACCTAGTGGAGGTGTTCGGCGAGGCGATCGCCAAGCCTACGCATGTTTTGTTCGTGGTGCACATGACAATTAAATATTTCTCTCATTTTCCAGTTCTTGGACTATAGTTTTGGAGCTTACAACTCTTCCTCCATGCACTATTTCAATGTAATAAGAGTTTTTGTGTTAAATATATTTTTGGGCAGTTTTTTCCAGATTCATGACTGCTTAGGTGAGAACATTTTGTCCACGATGTCCTTCAATCCTCCAACGTTAACTTAAATCAATGTCCATTTGTCCACTAATCATTGATGCATCAAGCAATTAAATTAGATTCTATCTGCTCACACTGTCCAAGTCTCTTTATAATTTTGTACACCTTCATTAAATCTCCTTCCAGTTAATGTTCTGAAGAAAATCTGGTCAATTTCTCTACTGCTTTCATATTTTTTATGTTGTGAGGTGACCAGTGCAATATATGATCTTCTAGCTGTGACCTCACAATGTTAATTCTGCAATCTTATAATCTTATAATATATTTTGGCTGTTTTATTTCCTCACCTTTAACCATATATTTAAACTCTACCAAAGTAAATTCCATTTGTCATTGTTATGTTCATCCAACCAATCCATTGCAAGCTTAATGCAATTTCATACTTTCCTCCACACAAGTACAATTCCAATGAGGTATTTTCTTAATCATGGCTCCCACATTCAAGTTGAAGATATTAATATATATCAGGAGAAATAAGGACCCTATACCTGCAGAACTCCACTATGCACAGTGTTCATCCTTAAAATTTGTATTTTTCCTCATTTTTCCCCAGGAAGCAAATTTTTCGATCAAGGCGCCTTTACTTGGAGGCCATTTTCGCTTTCCATCTCAGCTGTTTTGCAGGACTTTCTCAAACACCTTGGTAGAATTTGTACATGTCACCTTCCTGTCATCAAAGTTTCCAATTACCTCAGTTTCTTCATTTGCTTTATGATAGGAGGAAATTAGTGCACAAAAGCCTCAAGTGGTAATATACTTGTGGATAGTGCAATACTGGGACAACATCTCTTCGGAAATGTAATAAAGGGAAAGCACTCCAGATGAATTTAAGCATTTATGTTCTTCCTTGGTAGCTTTTTTTCTTAATATCTCGAGGTTAAGAAAAGCAGCAAGCTTTGAAATGTGACGGACTCTATGCACCCTCCTTTAAAAGTTCATTGGACAATGAATGCAAATTTGTTTGTTCTGATTAAATTGGAAGCTACGTGATGCTGATGATGCATATGAGATCTGAGCATAGTTTTACATATTTTTCCAGTTGTGCTAACAATGACAATTGAAGGGGGGAAAGATCTGTTGGGCCTCCAGAAAGCTTTACTGTGCACACAACTATTTGATCATTCGCAAATGTCTACATAAAGCTCAAAGCTTTAATGCTTTGTACTGCTGCACAATGAACTGAGTAAATTATAATATTGTGCTTTGTCAGCAATAGCAACATTTCTTCTGATGTTGTGTAGTTTAAAGAAAATAACTCACTTGGATGTTACATATCTGTAAACCAATGTCACTAAATGCTCTTAATTATTCTCTTACTAATTCACTTTTCAATTTAGAGGACCTTGCTTTTTGTAGATTGGCTGCATATTTCTATATTAAGATATTATTTCAAAAATATAGCAAACCCTCGTTATAACGGAACAAAGGAGGGACAGGTGTACGTTATTGCTGCTTGTCCGCTATAACTGATTAAGGTATTATCATTGTATGTAGTTGAAACAAAGAACTGCAGATGATGGTTAATACACAAAAGGACACAAAGTGCTGGAGTAACAGTGAGTCAGGCAGCATCGCTGGAGAACATGGTTAGGTGATTTCGGGACCTAACCATTTCAGTCTGCTGAATTACTCCAGCACTTTGCATCAGTTCACGTTAAAACTAGGCGCTGATGACGCTGGTCTGCACCAGCGAGCCTTTCTTCAAATGTTGAAGTGGGTGATGTTGCAGTTCACGTCATAGTCCCTGGCTGGTTGTGCTTTCTTCAGGCCGCTGCCAACATCAATACACCCTCAGTCACCGTGGGGCGCACTCCCCTCTTAACCGTCGCTATGTCCGCTTCCCGCTTGACTGCCACCACCGCCGCCTCCTCCTTCTCCCCCACAGCCGCCGACATCTTCCAAAGTGGAGTATATCTGCAACTCCGGGGGAGGAGGAGGAGGCAGTGGTGGAGGGGGGCAGAGGCCGAGTGTGCAGAGTAACGGAACAGCAGGGGGGGGTGGGGGGGGAAGGAGCGGACAAAGTGAAGGAGATAGTTGAAGCAGGCGACAGGGAGGGAGCCCTACGGTGACCGAGCGCATCCTGTCGGTGGCTGCGGCCTGAAGAAAATGCTGTCCCTAGATGCTACAACATGAGCTGCAACAACAGCCGCATCAACTGAATCGTGCAGTAGGCGAAGGAGGGCTTGCTGGTGTACGTTGCCTTCCAAATATGTGAGAATATTCATCAGAAGATTGTTCTCTCAAAGTTGCTTGACTTTTAATTTAACTTTTTATTTGTGGGTAATTCAATATTTTTTCAAACTTTACATGGGAGCCTCATTCTCACCAATTCTCTCTGCACCAGAGCAAGGGCAAGGACCGTGTCACCACCACAATCATCCAAACATGCCCAGTAAATGTGTGGTTGTTTATGCCAATGTAGTAATAAATAAAATAAAGCCCGAAAACACCTTGGGTCCTGAACATTATACGTGTATACCATTTCAGGGGTGTGTGGGGCGGGGGATGGAGTACGGGGTTGGAGAAGGGGTTGGTCGTTCAGGAAAAAACATCAGCAGCCAGGTCTGTGGCATCACAACTGACTCTGATGCACTGCGGGGAAGTCAAATAGTGCTATTGCGATAGGCGACTGGACAGTGAAGAGATTCTGAATCTGCAATGGGATTCCAGGATGGTCTGTTGTCTCCCTGGTTCCAGGTCGAGGATGTCTCTGAGTGGCTGCAGAACATTCTCAAGGGAGAGGGTGAGCAGTCAGGTTGTCGTGCACGTTGGCACAAATGACATCGGTAGAAAAAGGGATGAGCTCCTGCAGAGTGAATATAGGGAGGGAGCTGGGCAAAAGCTCAAAAACAAGTCATCAAAGGTAGTAATCTCTGCAGTGCTCCCTGCGGACCGCATGTTAGTGAAGGTAGAAAATAAATGGCAAATGGAGTTTAATTCAAGTAAATGTGAGGGGCTGTATTTTAGGAGGTCCAACCAGAATAGGGGCTTCACAATGAATGGTGAATGGTAGGGCATTGGGCTTGCAGTAGAACAGTGGGACCATAATTCCTTGAAATTGAAGTCACAGGTCGACAGGATGGCGAAGAAGGCTTTTGGCACACTTGTGAGTCAGTCAGGACATTGAGTGCAGAAGTTGGGATGTTATGTTGCATTTATATGGTGAGGTTAATATGTCCTGTTTTAGTTATCCTTCTTAGGGAAAGATGTCATGCTGAAAGAGTGCAGAAAAAAATTGGCAAGCTGAGACTTTTATCCTTGGAGCCTGTGTGGCTGAGGGGTGATCTTGTAGAAGTGTATAGAATTGTGGGAAACAGTTTTTTCTTTCCCCCGGGTTGGGGCATTAAGAACTAATGGGCAAAGATTGAGGTGAGAGGGGAATTATTTAATAGGAACATGAGGGGCAACTTTTTTTTGTGTTTTATTGAAATATGGAGCGAGTGGTTGAGTTAGAAAGAATTACAACAGTTATAAGACATTTTGACAGGTACATAGGCAGAAAACATGCAGGTGGATATGTGTCAAACACGGGCACTTGGGATTACCTTAGATAGGCATCTTAATCAGCATGGATGAGTTGGGCTGAATGGCATTGTACCTTCCCCTGCAACCGCAGAAGATGCAACACCTGTCGCTATACTTCCTCCCTTAACTCTGTCCAGGGACCCCGACAGTCCTTTCAGGTTAGGCAGAGGGTCACTTGCATCTCCTTCAACCTCATCTACTGTATCCGTTGTACAAGATGTGGACTCTTATACATCGGCGAGACCAAACGCAGACCAGGCGATCGTTTTGTGGAACACCTTCGCTCAGCCAGCCTGAGCGTGCCTAATCTCCCGGTTGCTGGACACTAATTCTCCTTCCCATTCCTACACAGACCATTCTGTCCTAGGCCTCCTCCATTGTCAGAGTGAGGCTAAATGCAAATTAGAGGAACAGCATCTCATATTTCGCTTGGGCAGCTTACAGCCAGTGGTGTGAATATTGATTTATCTTACTTCAGGTAGCCCCGGCATTCCCTCTCTCTCTCTCTATTCCTCCCCCACCCAAGTCGCACTAGCTTCTCATTTTCACCCTGCAAACAGCTTACAATGGCCTGTTTCCTTTATCATCGTTACTTTTTTGCATATCTTTTATTCATTGTTCTTTATCTCTCCACATCACCGTCCATATCTCTCGTTCCCGTTATCCCCAACCAGTCTGAAGAAGGGCCTTGAGCCGAAACGTCACCCATTCCTTCTCTCCAGAGATGCTGCCTGTCCCGCTGAGTTACTCCACTTTTTTGTGTCTATCTACAGCCATTTTGCAAGCTGTATGAATGTCAAAAGTAAACTGAAGATTGTTTATTTTTTGATTGGAGCATGACCCACGGCCATTCCAAGAGGTAAAATTTCATGGAAGCTAGCTTCCACAGATTTATCTTTTTGTAATTTTTGTTTCAGTACAGGCTACGAAGATTCAAGTTTGATCAACAATGACCATTATGGATATACCTAAAGCATTAACTGTGGAAGCTGTTCCAATCAAATAATTTGTCATGTAAACTTCTTGTGGAGCATCACATCAGCCAAGTAGTGATTTTTATCATTTCAAAGTCGAATATTCTTCCGTATTTTTTAATAAATGGTTTAATATGAAGAATATACCACTAGAATATTTGAATTATGTATTCATGCAATGTGAATTGATACTGTTGCTTGATTAAAAAAACTTTTTTTATTTTCCTTGCAAACATTGTAACTGAATAGTTAAGAAGGATGTGCTGAGAGAAAAGATTATGTGAAATATCTATAATCTGCAGTGACTGGAGGGACAATCCGTGTTATCGTGTGCCACAGTTACTATTGCATTGTGATAAATCAAGCTTTGCTTTGGGCTTCTCTGTAATTATACTTCATAGTTTATCATATGATAATTTTGAGCAAACTCATTTTTTGACAGGCGGAAGCTGTGATAACAGTGAAGGTCACATTCACTGCTAACAAATTGACATGCTATTTAATTTGTAGTAGTATTATTAAATGATATGCATAGATTGGATTGGTAGAGAAATGTGCAAGCACTGGAGATAGATTTTACATTTATTTGTGTTTTAATGCTTTACAATTTTTAGCTTTAATGTATTGGGACACGTCATTTTCTCAGGTGAGAATTTTTTAAACCAGTATTTTTTCATGGAACACTTTGCCAGGATACTTGATAGACAAAATATGGGTTAGTCTGTAACCTGCCAGGTCTTCCACTTGCAATTCAATCTTTATCTGGTGAAGCCTTTCTTTTGATTATTTATCAAGGTGTAAAGTTGCCCTCCATCTATTGAGACTCATTTATGCTAATCTGTTCTCGTTCATTTACAAAAGAACTTGGATAACCAATTTCTCAGAGATTCCTGCCTTGAATCTCTGAATCGGGTGGCGCCGCGCGCGGCAGCCATGCCAGCAGCTGAAAGTCCTTTCACCCTTTTTGTTATTTTTAGTCTGTCTTAAAGTATGTTTCTGGAGGTTTCTTAGTCTTTTTTAAGTGGGTGCGTGGGATTGGGAAAGAGGGGAAACCGTTTCTCAGTCACTTTCTGGTCGAGGATGCGTCTATTCTCCGAGTCACATCTTCGCCCTCCCCCTCGCGCCCTACCATCTGGATTGGCGCGGCCTTTCCTGCCGGAGACCGGCCAGAGCTTCAGCAGCGGCGCAGCACTGATTTACCATCGCGGAGCGGGCGATGCCTTACCCGGGATCGCCGTGTGAAGCTCCGGAGTGTTGGGCCTGCTGACTTTAACACAATGGAACTGTGGTCTGCGGAGCTTCCAGCCGCGGACGGCGCTGACTTTGACATCGCTGATTCCTGGGATCCTTTGCCGGGGATCGGCAGTGTTGGAGCTCCACCCAGCTCGGCCTGTGGACTCGGAAGCCGCGGTCTCCGGTAAGAAGTGGCTGATTCGGAAACTCCAAGCCGCTGATAGTGTTCTTCCGTTCCGACGCCGGTGCTCCGATCATCCCGGCGAGAGGGCCTGAACATCGGGTCGTCTGTCCTCTGTATTTGCTTCTGTCTTAAGAAGCTTTCACATGCGCCTAGTTAAAATTACTTTTTCAAATGTGCTCATAATGTGCCCCCCTCCTTCCCAATGGAATGAGGATAGAGTCCCCTTGGTCCTTAACTTTCACCCCAATAGCCTGTGCATCCAACACATCATTTTTCGACATTCGGCTACCTTCAATGTGATCCCACCACCAGTTACATCTTCCCATCCCCACCCCTTTCTGCTTTCTGCAAAGACCATTCCCTTTGCAACTCCTTGTTTCACTTATCCCTTCCCACCCAAACCACCCCTACCCATTTACTTTCCGCTGCAACCATAGGAAATGTAACATCTATCCCTATACCTCCTTCCTCACATCCATCCAAGGACCCCAGCAGGCCGTCCAAGTTAGACAGAGGTCTGCATCCCCTCTAACCTCATCTTTGGCATTCGGTGTTCATGCTCAGGCTACCTCTACTTCGGTGTCACCAAGGGTTGACAAGATGACCGTTTTGCTAAACACATGTCCTTAGTTGGCCAAGGACTTTAACTCCTCTTCCCATTCCCATACTGACCTTGCTGTCTTGGGTCTTCCTCCATTGCCAGAGTGAGGGTACACATGAAATGGAGAAACAGAACTGCTAATCACCACCCCCACCCCCCCCCCCCCCCCGCACCCCCACCTGTATAAATGTGAGGTTATCCACTTTGGTGGCAAAAACGGGAAGGCAGACTATTATCTAAATGGTGGCCGATTAGGAAATGGGGAGGTGCAGCGAGACCTGGGTGTCATGGTACACCAGTCATTGAAAGTAGGCATGCAGGTGCAGCAGGCAGTGAAGAAAGCGAATGGTATGTTGGCCTTCATAGCAAGAGGATTTGAGTATAGGAGCAGGGAGGTTCTACTGCAGTTGTACAGGGTCTTGGTGAGACCACACCTGGAGTATTGCGTACAGTTTTGGTCTCCAAATCTGAGGAAGGACATTATAGCCATAGAGGGAGTGCAGAGAAGGTTCACCAGACTGATTCCTGGGATGTCAGGACTTTCATATGAAGAAAGACTGGATAGACTTGGCTTATACTCGCTAGAATTTAGGAGATTGAGAGGGGATCTTATAGAAACGTACAAAATTCTTATGGGGTTGGACAGGCTAGATGCAGGAAGATTGTTCCCGATGTTGGGGAAGTCCAGGACAAGGGGTCACAGCTTAAGGATAAGGGGGAAATCCTTTAAGACCGAGATGAGGAAAAACTTTTTCACACAGAGAGTGGTGAATCTCTGGAACTCTCTGCCACAGAGGGTAGTTGAGGCCAGTTAATTGGCTATATTTAAGAGGGAGTTAGATGTGGCCCTTGTGGCTAAAGGGATCAGGGGGTATGGAGAGAAGGCAGGTACGGGATACTGAGTTGGATGATCAGCCATGATCATATTGAATGGCGGTGCAGGCTCGATGGGCCGAATGGCCTACTCCTGCACCTATTTTCTATGTATCTATGTATCTATGTATCCACCTATCACTTACCAGACTTGGTCTTGCCTCACCCCTCTTCCAGCCTTTTACCCCCTTCTACAATAAGTCTGAGGAAGGGTCACAACCTTAAATGTTGCCTATCCTTGTTCTCCAGCGATGCTGCCATACCTGCTGAGCTACTCCAGCACATCATGTCTTTTTTTGCTCAAAACAAATGCTCTGCGGGGTTCCAATGCACCTTCCTTTATTAACGGTGCCTTTGAATTGGAGGTTGTTTTGGTTTTCCTCACAGTGTTATCCTTGGCATAAGGAATTGGTTTGTATTCCTTCTGTGGCTTTCATGCTGCTTTCATGTGATTTTGCTGATCTATAACCTGGCTGGACACAAGTATGGTCAGTAGGGAAGTATCTTTGAATGTACACAAAAATGCTGGAGAAACTCAGCGGGTGCAGCAGCATCTATGGAGCGAAGGAAATAGGCAACGTTTTGGGCGAAAACCCTTCTTCGACTGATAGGGGGTGGGGAGAAGAAAGGAAAAAAAGGAAAAAAGGCGGAGGAGCCCGAGGGCGGGGGGATGGGAGGAGACAACCAGAGGGCTGCTGAAGGGGAGGGGACAGCAAGGGCTAGCAGAGTTGGGAGAATTCAACATCCCCAGGATGTAGACTGCCCAAGCGGAATATGAGGTGCTATTCCTCCAATTTCCGGTATTGCTCGCTGTGGCCATGGAGGAGACCCAGGACAGAGAGGTCAGATACGGAATGGGAGGGGGAGTTGAAGTGCTGAGCCACCGGGAGGTCAGGTAGGTTATTGCAGACCGACCGGAGATGTTCGGCGAAATGATCGCCAAGCCTACGCTTGGTCTCACCGATGTAGTTCAGCTGACATCTAGAGCAGCGGATGCAATAGATGAGGTTGGAGGAGATGCAGGTGAATCTCTGTCGCACCTGGAACGACTGCTTGGGTCCTTGAATGGAATCGAGGGGGGAGGTGAAGGGACAAGTGTTGCATCTCTTGCGGTTGCAAGGGAAAGTACCCGGGGAGGGGGTGGTACGGGAGGGAAGGGAAGAATTGACAAGGGAGTTATGGAGGGAGCGGTCTTTGCGGAAGGCAGACATGGGGGGAGATGGGAAGATGTGGCGAGTGGTGGGGTCACGTTGGAGGTGGCAAAACTGACGGAGGATCACTTGTTGTATGTGACGGCTGGTGGGGTGAAAGGTGAGGACTAGGGGAACTCTGCCCTTGTTGTGAGTGGGGGGGACGGGGAGAGAGAGCAGTGTTGCGGGGTATGGCAGAGACCCTGGTGCGAGCCTCATCTATGGTGGAGGAGGGGAACCCCCGTTCCCTGAAGAATGAAGTATCTTTGAATGTGCTCTTTGTAGTGCTTTGTGAAGTTACTTGAAAAAAACATTCACGTAACAAACAGTTGGGTAAATGGAGTATGGAATTGAAGGTAACCTTGTCATATTGGATAGTAATTGGTTTGAGATGGGAGAAAAGGACAATAAAGAAATACTGATTGGCAGTATGTTTAAAAAAAACATTTGTGAGTGTTGTACATCCAAAGTTAGGAGTTAAATAAAATGTGTGTTTAAAGGTAGTTACTAAACCAATGAGGAATGAAATTAGAAAGTACTTTTTCGCAGAAACTTTATTAAATATGCAACAATTGGCCAATGCCTGGGAACTAATTACAGAATATTCTGAAGGATTCTCAAAGAAGTATGAAACTGTAGTAAATTGATCATATAAAACCATTGATCACATTTATTTAACATCCTTTTTCGTCTACCTCTTGGGATCAATGTTGGTTAAACAATTACTTGGGAAGTCATTTGGTTATGATGCACATTTTCACAAATTCTTCTTTTAAATTTAACGAATTTACTGCAGTGAATGAACGAAATGAAATTTGCAGTCGTCTATATAAAATTTCTAAGCAGCTGTTTTTTCCAGAAAATATTTCTTAAAAGCTTTCCAGAGCATGATGTTGTGTAGATGCAGGAATGTATTTCTTGGCTGCAATCATAATTTTAGTTGTTTTCTCCAGCAGCAGGCAGTTGGAAATAATCTTACTATTAGATTTGGTTTGCACATCCCCGTGTCCAATATTAGGCTGGCAATTGTGGTCAGATAGTATACTCTATTCATTTATCCTAAATCATTTTTGAACCACTTTCCCACTTAGACAAGTCCTTGCAGATCATTTCGAAGGCTGCAGGCTGAATGAATTGGTCACAGAACTCAGCAGTCGCCAGACACGAGGTGTATGAGAATAGCATTTGATGCATCATCTATAATAGCTGTATTGTTGTTTTCTATTGACTTGCCCAAAGTTTGGAACACTTGTGGAGTGTCATGGACCTGAACCAAAATCTGTGTTGGATTTATAGCTTGGTTGCTGCTGTCACTGATTTTAAGGAGTGGGAAGACTCAATCCAGATAGTAAATAACCGCATTTATTGCAATGCCATTGCACCTTACACAAAACAGTTTTGTGAGGACATAATGGTCTACAGGTTCCTTTGTATTTTGCAATGCTTTGTTAGACATTCAACAGAATTTAAATGGAAACAAGAATACTTCGTGACATCAGGTTGGCTGTGTGGGTTGTTCAGTTTGCTGAATCTGTTCTAAACTTCATGTATTTATATTGTGTTTTGGATTTTGTGTATTGGAATTTGCTGGATATGTGGAGTGACTTCAAATTCCATGCATCACTCATTTTTGGCATGTGCAAATTTCATTTGTATAAAGGAGTCCTGCGAATGATGCACACCGTAAATGGATGGTGGGAGGGGTGTATCCCTCCACTCCTCCCACCACATGTGACATGTCCCCTCCTACATGGCCCTCACTGGTCTTTGTTTCAATTACTCCTTTGTGCCCTGATGACACTTGACTTCCCCACTCTGGTCATGGATCAATGTATTTGATAGATGACAATGTGTTTTCAGTAGTAGTGGGGCATAGAAAAGTAGCAGGAGTAGGCCATTTGCTTTCTGCTTTCTCCCAAAACATTTTGATTCCTTTTGGTGATTAGAAATTTATCTTTCACTTTCTTAAAAATATTCATCAACTTGGTATGTGCAGCCTTTAACAGATCCACAGGTTTACTACCCTCTGATGAAGATGTTTTCCCCTCATCTAAAAATGTTTTGGTTGTATCTTGAGACCATGATTCCTTTCCTTAGACTCTCCAGCCAAACAAACCTCCCCCCATCTTGCCAGTAAAACTCTGTCAAATGTTTGCACAATCCATTGAGATCACTCCTTTCTCAAAACTACAGTGAATGTCTGCCTAGTCTCTCCTGGTACAACATTTCCACTATCCTATAACCAGTATGGTTTAAACCAACGGAAAGCTAATGGGGTCAGCGGGTCAGACCGCATCTCTGATGGGAAGATCCTTCATCTGGACTGGAATTAGTAGAGGCAATAAGATTGAAAAATGTGGGGAGGGGGAGGAAATGAAGTTGGAAGTCATGCAGGACAAGATGGCAATGAAGATGACTGCTGAGGAAAGATCTGTGGATGTGGTAACAAGTCTGGGTGAGAACATAGTTGAAGCATTGAAGAGGAGTGGAAATCACTAAAAGTCCATCAAAGAGGAGGAAAACCTCTTCAAAGTGGGCTGCCTTGAAGAGACTTTGCACTGGAGCAGTAAAATGGAGACATGAGACTGCAGATATTGGAATATGCACAAGAAAAAATAGGCGAGCAGCTGGAGAAACTCACCACGCACCTCTTTGCACTGGCTACTCCCACTCAACTTTTACTCATTCTAGGTGAAGAATCTCGACCTGAAAAATCAACAACCAATTTCTTTCCACAGATGCTGTCTGACTGGTCAGTTCCTCCAGCAGTTCTTTTTTCTCGTTACAGATTACAGCATGTGCAGCATCTTGTGCTGCCATCAGTCTGGTAAACCTTGGTTGCATCCCTCTGTGGCAAATGTGTCCTTTAGGTAGATAAATATAAACTGAACCTTATTCTCCAAATGTGGTCTCACCAATTACCGGTATAAATATGGTTAGATATTCTTGTATTGAAAACCTTTTTCCTGGAGGCTTTCATTATCATTTGCTGCCTTAACTGCCTGCTGTATCTTCAATGGATATCCTGATTACTCGTTTTCAGCTTCTTGGTGATTCTTGGTTACCCCAGACTGATGCATCATCTTAATTTTCCAAGGTAATATTCTTTTCATGCTGTTGCTTTGATTTCACACTTTCCTTACAATGTCACAGCAACTCCTTTATTTTTTTTTGTCCTTTCTAAACATTGAGTTCGCAACCCTGGCCATCCTATAACCGTGGCAATAATATTGTACTCATATATATCGATTTACGCTTTGATTTCATCAACTTTATTATGAATATTTTGCATGTTCGCATAGAGCACCATTTATATTTGTCTTTTTTTAAAGTTGAGTAAAATATTTTGTTCACCTTGGGTCTTAGCTTAATATGATGTAGTGGTAGGGCGCACATTTGAAATGGGAATGAATCTCCTTAATTTTGCTAGGATAGGACTGGTCCAATAATTGAATTCCTAAATTTATGTTCAGTGGTATTAGTTGTTTAGTACCAATTTGTGGTACCAGACAGGAACTTTCAGAAGTTGATTGGGGAAGGCTGTTTGCAGATCTAGGGCATCAGGATAAGTGGGAGGGAAATTTTACACATGAATTAGCAAGGGTTCATGGCAGCATGTTCCTGTTAGAGGGAAGGGCAAGGCTGGCAGGAACGGGGAAACCTGGAAGATAAGAGATATTGAGTCTCTGGTTAAAAAAAAAGAGGCATGTTAGGTTTACGCAGCTAGAATCAAGTGAATCACTTGAGGATTATGGGAGCTGCAGGATATAGGAGGGAAATCAGGAGGGCAAAAGTGGACGTGAAATTACTTTGGTAGATAAAGTAAAGGAGAATCCAAAGAGGTTCTACAAGGATATTAAGAGCAAAAAGAGAATAGAACCCCTCAATAGTCAAAGAAGTTGCCTCTGTATGGAGGCATAGATGGGCTATGTGTTAAATGAGCATTTCTCATTTGTATTTACTGTGGTGAAAGACATGGATGCTCGGCAACTTGGAGAAGTCAAGATTGATGTATTGAAGAGAGTTGACATTACAGAAGAGAACGGGCTGGAGGTCTTAAAAAGTATAACAGAAGATGCATCCCCTGAACCTGTTCAATTGTATCCCAGCACATTGTAAGATGTTTGGGAAGAAATTGTGGGGTCCCTGGCAGGGGGACGTATCATAAGCAGCATGGGTAAGGTGCCAGGAGACTGGAGGGGGACCAATATTGTGCTTTATTTAAATAAGGCTACAAGAAAATGCCTGAGAACTATAGACCAGTGGGCCTTACATCTTGAACATTGAATTCTCCCAATTCTGCTAGCCCTTGCTGTCCCCTCTCCTTCATCAACCCTCTGGTTGTTTCCTCCCATCCCCCAGCCCTTGGGCTCCTCCTCCGCCTTTTTTCCATTTTCTTTTCTTCTCCCCACCCCCTATCAGTCTGAAGAAGGGTTTCGGCCCGAAATGTTGCCTATTTCCTTCACTCCATAGATGCTGCTGCACCCGCTGAGTTTCTCCAGCATTTTTGTGGGCCTTACATCAATGGTGGGTAATTTAGCTTAGTTTCTGCATCTGGCCAATTTGATTGCATTTTTTGAGACGATGACCAAGAAAATCAACGAGAATATTACAGTAGACGCTGTCTATTTAGACATGAGCTAGACATTTGATGAAGTACTGCATGGTAGAATGGTCTGAAAGGATAGATCATGTGGTATCCTGAATTGCCAATTGAATACAGAATTGGTTTGAAGGGAGGAAACAGATGGTGGCAGTAGAGGATTGTTTTTCAGACCAGAGGCCTGTTATGAATAGTGTACCACTGGGATCAGTGCTGGGTGCATTGCTGTTTAATAATGATTTGGATGTGAATATATGTAGTGTGTTTAATAAAATAGTGAATGACACAAAAATTGGTGGTGTAGATCGTGAAGAAGGTTATCTATAAATACAATAGCATCTTGATTAACTGAGGTAATAAGCTGAGTAGTGGAAAATGGAGTTTAATTCAGAAAAACATGAGGTATTGCATTTCGACAGGACAAACTAGGTCAGGATTTACTCATAAATGTGAGAGGTTAGACAAACTGGGATTGTTTTTTCTGCATTGGTTATAAAATTATGAGAGACATTAGATATGGTCAATCGGAAGAACTTTTTTCCCCAAGATGGAACTGTCATTACGAGAGGATAGCTTTAAGGTCAGAGGGGGAGGGTGGAAGATTAAAGGAGATGTGTGGAGCAAGGGTGGTAGTGGAAACAGATACAATAGTAGCGTTTAAGAGGCTTTTAGATGGGCACATGAATATGCAGGGTGTGGTTCCATATGGATCGCGTGCAGGCCGGACGCAGTAGTTTAATTTAGCATCATGATTGGCAGATATTATGGGCTGAGGGCCTATTCCTGTGCTGCACTGAGTGATGTGCTATGTAACTCATGGTTTTGTGTTGCAGCTTATACATTTCCTCTTTCCTGTTCTTTCTATTGCATTGACATTGATTTTAAATCTGTATTTGGAAACACTTAAATTTAGAATAGAAAGTTGACTTTTAAATATCACATAATTGAAGATGGAAGGTGGATAATAATTGATAGTAAAGTGCTAATGTGGTTTGTTGACTCTGCAAACTTAGTCTGAATTGGGGGATACGAGCTGCATATAAAACAGTTGCCCCTTTTGCCCATTTCAGAATATAAATCCCCATTTTTCAGTTTTATCAGAAATGGGGGGTTTTGGATGTTGAAAGCTAGTTGTATAATAGGTTATTAGAAAGATCTAATAGTTTAATTTGGATCAGGGTTAAACTTTAATGTATAATCACCAGACTGTTCTCATTTGATGCCCAGCTGTTTTATGCTGGTATTATTTATATTTTGCACATTCTCATTGAAACAAGGAAAAGCATAGCTGACTAGTGTTATAGTGGTATATAAGAGGTATAATGTGATTTTTTTGTATCGCCACCATGTGTGCGTAATAAATGAAGATGTACAAAGAGTCAAACTAGTGGGCTGGATTAAACTTGAACCGGCTAGCGACTTGCATTCACTTCTGCCGGATCTTCATTAACCTTTCGTAGCTTGTAGGTCGAATCACATTTAAGGCTTCTGGAATCCATGCAGTCATGGGACACAACACCACACAGACTGTACTGGTGGTCACAATTGAATCCCTGTGCTGTGAGGCAGCAGCACCATTAGCTTCATCATCGTGTCACCCTTATGTGACAGTTAATGATTGTTTTTAAAACGAATATGTTTAGGGTTGAAGGTAGACAAAAATGCTGGAGAAACTCAGCGGGTGAGGCAGCATCTATGGAGCGAATGAATAGGCGACGTTTCATGTCGAGATCCTTCTTCAGACTGATGTCGGGGGGGGGGCGGGAAAAAGAAAGGAAGAGGCGGAGACAGTAGGTTGTGGGAGAGCTGGGAAGGGGAAGGGAAGGAGGGAGAAAGCAAAGACTACCTGAAGTTGGAGGTCAATGTTCATACCACTGGGGTGTAAACTACCCAAGTGAAATATGAGGTGCTGCTCCTACAATTTGTGGTGGCACTCACTCTGGCCATGGAGGAGGCCCAGGACAGAAAGGTCGGATTCAGAATGGGAGGGGGAGTAGAAGTGCTGAGCCACTGGGAGATCAGGTTGGTTAATGCGAACTGAGCAGAGATGTTGGGCGAAGCGATCGCCAAGCCTGCTCTTGGTCTCACCAATGTAGAGCAGTTGACACCTGGAACAGCGGATGCAATAGATGAGGTTGGAGGAGGTGCAGGTGAACCTCTGCCTCACCTGGAAAGAATGCTTGGGTCCTTGGATGGAGCCGAGGTGAGAGGTAAAGCGACAAGTGTAGCATTTCCTGCGGTTGCAAGGGAAAGTACTAGGGGAGGAGGTGGTTTGGGTGGGAAGGGACGAATTGATCAGGAATATCATCTCATCTTTAGGGTTAAAGATGAGATGATATTGTTAAATTATGTAGAGCTTCATGAGTGTTTAATTGTCCTAGGTATTGACAACAGAACAATGAAATTCTTCCTTGCAACAGCATAACCTGCTTGTAAACGCAGTACTCATTAATAACATAATTTTTAGAAATTCAATAAATTAATAAAAATCATTAGTGCAAAAAGCCCAGTGTAGTTGCAACCATGACAATTCATGGTTTAGTTAGTGTTTTGTCGAGTTAAAGATCCTGATGGTTATTGAGTAGAAGCTGTTCTTGAACTGGGAGCTCACGTTTTTCATGATTACCATCAAGCCATCCATAGTATAATGATCCAGGATAAAGGGTATAACATGTAGTGCAAGATACAATCCGTTAAAGATAGTTCAAAGGTCTCCAGTGAGGTAGATGAGATGTCAGGTCCGCACTCCAACTGGTGAGAGAACGTTTCAGTTGCCTGATAACAGCTTGGAAGAAATTGTCCCTGAATCCGGAAATACCATTAAACTTAATATACAAATATTACTGACATCTAGTGGCAGAACATCTAAGTCCAGCAGTTTCAATTGGTGATTTCTAGCATTTGCTTTATCTAATTTGTGTTTGTTTTGCTCTAAACATTAGTTGGTGATCAATAAATGTATAAATCTTGTAATTTTGATTGACAAACTGACCAAATTTTACTTCCCAGGCTATGGAGTTGACTTCAAATCAGCCAAATAAACATTAAAACAGATGATAGACACAAAATGCTGGAGTAACTCAACAGGTCAGCCAGCATCTGTTGAGTAAATGTAGGTAACATTTGGAGTTGGGACCCTTCTTGAGATTCTGTCCATACGTCACCTATCAATTTTCTCCAGAGATGTTACTTGACCCACTGAGTTACTTCAGCATTTTTTGTCTATCTTTGGTAGAAACTAGCATCTGCAGTTCCTTCCTATTACATTTAAGACAATAAAACAGCCTATTTAAAGATGGTCATTCCTTCTGGTTAAAGGTTGAAATAAATATCTGAGATATAACACTAAAATTCCAATAATAAAAATCTCTTGATAATTTAAGATTTTTTGAATGCTTCTTATGATCTGACATTAAAAGAACCAGATTTAACTCAGTTTTAACTTTGAGACTGGCTAAGAATATTCAGTCTCTGCTTTTTCCTGGTTTAAAAATTATTATGCTACTTTTTAGATTTCTGCCAAATTGATAATCAGAAGGTTTTTATTTTTTCCTGTTTGGTTAGGTAGTGATTTATTTTCTGGATTCCACTCGGGCCCTGTTAAATCAAAGAATTGTAGAGGGAAGAATGATTTTTTTTCCCTCCCCAGATAACACATTTCGCATTTTAATGCAGATTTCTGATCGGTTCAGGCTGCTTGCTGAAGAGGGTGAACCATTTGTGCAAAACCATTTTGTTTTATCACATTTCTTCTCTATGTTATAAATAAAACATTACTTTGTATTTTTAATATTTTAAAATAATCACAAGAATGCCACTAATGATGTAGATGTTAAATGAAATAATCATGGTCCAACATTACTGTCTGTGTTCAGTGTATATTCTGCTTAATAAGCTGCACATTATTGTTCTCTTCAAGGTTGGATTCACTAGTGGCAACTAGCAATAGCCTTTCTCATTTCATTGAGAGAGATCAATTTCCTGGGCATTTAGGTTATAGTTGTTTTGAAAAATAAAATATATTGATGAATAACTGTTCAGACACAGTTTTTGCTTGTTCAATTATTTTAACATTAATTATTAAACATAATTATATTAAATTATGATATTGCTGATATTGGTGAGACCAAAGCCGTTGCAGATTCCCTATCCCTGAAGGGGAAGGCATTTAGAGTCGCTTGCATAGCCTGGGTGATTTGGGAGTTTCAGAATTATTTAAACGAATCTGGATCTTGCCTGTCATGTATAAAATTTAATGAACATCCCAACTCCAGGAGCTCATGGAAGTAACAGAAATTGAAATATGTACCAAATGCTTTGTCTGCCAAAACAGCGTCAATTATTTTTATTATGACAATGCTTAGCCATTCTGTCAAATGCTTTTACATCAGTCCATTTTGGTGGTGTCCCATCCATTACCTTTTACACCTGTAATAAAACCTGCAGGATAAATTATATTGATTCTCTAAAATATCTTACTATTATCCATCCTTTCCTCAAATGTGCTACTTGGTTCTCCACACTTTAAAATACACACTAAACATACACTATTTTTGGATCAATATCTAAGTTCAACATCTCCACACTTAAAAAGCAAAATTCAACAGAACTTTTTTCTCTGATGCTTCTCAGTGAAATGGTGGATGGGGTTTCAATTCTCCAAAGCCAAAAGCAACCTCTGGTTATACTTAATGCATAGTTGTGATTGGTATGCAGTCTAAGTATAAAACTTGCAACTACTGGTAGTTATGTAACAACCTTTGGAGGCTGCAGAAAAACTCTGTTGCCATCTGCAATTGCTTCCATCAATTTATCTGAACATTGAAAGAGTAGAGGAACTTCTTTGCAGTTATGATTTTTCACCAGTCGACCATATTTTAAACTTTGTTTCATGAGTTACAACTTGCCATTGACATTACCAGGTTTATCTTGTATACATCAAGTCCAGTTGAGCTTATTGTCATATGCACATATGGTGAGTTACAGGTAGAATGAAACTCTAACAGTTCTTAAAGTAACTCGATTATTTACTGTTCTCATAACACTGAACTACCTAAAGAGCTCATAATCAGGTTTTTTCACACATGAAACCCTTTGATGTAGTAATGTATATTTTGGACTTTTTGAGGAACTTGCATTCTTAATTCCAGTTCTTGGCTGGGAAGATTCATATAGAAACCAAATCAGTATTTTCGCCTCAAGTAACATTAGAGTAATCCATTATTAACGAGCCTAAATTCCAATTGCTCTATGGAAGTGGAAGGATTGATTAGGATGGGAGAATTAAAAAAGGCACATGAACTGGAGAATAAATTATTCTTCAGAGTGTGAAAGGTATACACTGTTAAATTATGTAACACTGACACAAACCTTGATTAATAAAGTATGTTATTTGCTTTCCAAAATATATTTTATAACAATTAATTGAAAGAGTGGAACAATTGTTAGTTACAAAGTATCCTTTTGAAAGGATTAGGGCTACTTTATAATTATCAACAATTTAAGCCTGGAGTATGTTGTCAAATTATTAGATTTGCCACCTTATGTTTCTATCACCTGTTTTGGGAAATGGCATTGAATTATTATCAGATACCAACCTGAAGCAAACTTTTCTATTTTGCCAAATTAATCAACCATGCAGCTTCCACTGCTATGCTGATGACACCCAGATCTATCTCAGCACCAAGTCCCCCCACCACCCCCCTCTCTCCCATATCAACTCCTGCCTATCAGCCATCAAATCTTGGATGCAACTCAACTTCCTTAAATTAAACAGTAGCAAAACAGAATTTCTCCTCATTGGCTCCAAATCAACACTCACTAAAATTAACAACCCCACTCTCACTATCGACGGCACCACTGTCTCCCCATCTCCTCAGGCACGCAACCTTGGCGTGATCCTTGACTCAACCCTCTCCCTTGAGCCTCACATCCGCCATGTTGTCAAAACATCATTTTTTCACCTCCGCAACATTGCAAAAATCAGATCGTCTCTCACACCCCCCGCTGCTGAAAGACTCATCCATGCCTTCATCTCCTCCCGACTGGACTACTGTAACTCTCTTCTTTTCGGAATCAATTCCAGCAGCATCAAACGACTCCAACTGGTCCAAAATGCAGCCGCTCGACTCATTACCCACACCAAATCCTGGCACCACATCACCCCAGTTCTCAAAGAACTTCACTGGCTTCCCATTTCCCACCGGATCACCTACAAAATCCTGGTCCTCACCTACAAAGCTCTCAACAACCTGGCCCCCCCTTATCTCATTGACCTCCTCTCCCCCTACCAACCCTCACGGTCCCTCAGATCCACATCAGCTGGTCTCCTCTCCACTCCGAAATCAAACCTCTGCACTTTTGGAGGCAGAGCCTTCTCCAGGGCAGCTCCCAGGCTCTGGAATTCCCTCCCACAACCGGTCCGAAATTCTGAGTCCCTCACCATCTTCCAGTCCCGCCTCAAGACCCATCTCTTCACCTCTGCATACCCTTAGTCCCATGTTCCCCCCCCCCTCTGTCTTACTGCTCTATTTTGTTTTGTTTATTCCTGACTCTCAATTGTAAAGCGACTTTGAGTCCTGAAAAGCGCTATATAAATAAAATCTATTATTATTATTATTATTAATATTTAAGTTTGGTGTTGTATTACATTTAGCCTGCTTGTCATTATGTTATTCAGCCTGCTCCACTATTTAGTAAAATGTTTCATATTTCTTCAAATTGTAGAAAGAGGCCATTCAACCCATCATGTCTAGACTGAGGATCCGAATGATACCATTCCTCTTCCCCCCCCCCCCCCCCCCACACACTTATTTCCCTGTAACCAGGTCAAATCCAGTGCTGAAATTGTGACACAGAAGTATTATGTGCTGTGTCATTGTACCACCGGTACTATACGTCAACTTTATTTTCTGTGTTTGCCGATGCTGTCCTTGCCATGGACCTTTATAAAGCAGAAGCTGTTACCACGTAAAGACTTAAAGTTGGTGCCATTATTCTGCCATGGCAATCTGCACAGGCACTTGAAATGATGTATGTCACGGTGCTTCATGATGTGGGTAGAGGATTGCTTGAGGCCACTGCAATTCTATTCCTATTATTTCCAACATTAGTGCATTTAAAATATAAAACCCCTTCTTATGAATGAAATACAATCTTGCTTTGATGCAGACAAGCCTCATTAACCAAAACCTCCTCGGACAGTTGTATTATCCCAAGGTTTATGTTATTTTGTAATCTATTTTACTTTTTCATCGTAGTCCCTGATCTCTGCAAGATGCTATTTTCCTGCACAGAATCTTCTTGAAAGTGAGTGAATCACATATCTTGGGTAGACAAGATTTATGAAAATTTAGATTGCTTTAATGAGCTCTCTTCGTACATTGGCTTAATTTAGAGTATCTTTCCTCTACATCTGAAGTTTTTATGTTCAGATCCAGTTTCGGGACTCGTGCACATAATCTAAATGGACACTTCAGTCCAGATGTGAGGGTACATTGGCAGAGATGCTGTCATTCTGATAGGGCATCTGATAATACTGAAAGCAACGCAGGGAATTTCCTAATTTTCCTTTCAATATTTCCCTCAAAATCACGACATACAAAATGGTTGAGTTGTTGAATCAATTTGGTAGAGTGATATTGAACATGACACTCGCGTGACTTGTCCACAATGATTTTCATGTTCTAACTTATAACGGCAATGTGACTTTGCATAATCGTCATATTTTGCCACAACACTGGACTGCTGTATGAGCCCTAAGTGTGCCACCTCCTTGCCTTTAAATTTGAAGCCTTTGTATCACTGTTATGTTGTCCCAGGAGAGTGGAAATCCATGGGAATGTGCCTCTGCTGTATTTGAACCACCTCTTCCTGAAAGGCAGTCCATTATTCCATTAGTTTTGCCTGTCAATTTTTGGTTCCAGTTTACCTGCGCCAGAGACACTCTCATCCGTTTGCAATCGGTCTTCCTCAGATTCATAATTTTTACTTTAAATCACAACATCTCCTTTTCTATAGCTACCTTAAGTCTTACAATGTCATCATTGCTATTTCCTAAATTTTACCCAGCAAAGCCTCACTAATGACCTTGCTAAATTCATCAGGCCCATGCATAAATTCCCTCCTTTGCCCATGGTTCACCGAACCCTTTCCCTAGCTACCCTATTGCACCTGGTTTATGTGTAAAATGCCTTGGGTTTTTCCCTTAATCCTACTTGCCACAATGTACCATGGGTCCTTGTTTAAATTCTTTCCTGCTCCTTCATGTCTCTCAGCGGCTTTGTTTGATTTCAGCTTCCTTAACCTCACATATCCTGCTATTTACTTTGTGACTACATTTGCAATATCTCTTGTCATCCAATGTTTCTGAACCTAGCCATCCTTATTTCCATTTGTCACTGGAACATGCTGGTCCTGAACTTTAACCAGGTGGCCTTTAAAGACTCCCATATATCACATATTCTCTGCCACTTCTGCTTCTTAATTGTCGCATTCCATCATCTTTTGCTCAGTGATTTTTCTGAATACTTGGCCTTCATTGAACAAATTATTTGACTGAGTTACTATTAAAATGTGTCAGCAATATATCTATTTATATCGATTAATATTACATCATGTGAATGGCTGCTTCACCCTGCAATGCTGAAAAGTTCTATTCTGGAAAATTAAAGTCTTTGATACACAAATCCAGTCTACAAATATTTGTTTACATTTTGTAGATGCTGATTTCTGCAGCTTTCCATGGTGCTTGTAATCAAGCTCAGGAAATGGTTATTGTCCATCCTGCATAATGCTGCATGCTGAACAGTCATACAACATCTGTCATAACTGAAGCTTCCCTCTTGAATAACATAAATTTACAGTGTGCTTGCCAAGAACTGATAGCAAATTATCTAAATGTTGTTATTTTTGAATACTTGTTTTCTGTCAGGGAAATCAACTTATATTTGTAATGCGCGTTTGTGTTTACGCTACGGATGGAAATTTTAGACAATTTAAGCTAGTAATCATAGTAAACTGTGGTTTAGTCCTACTAAAAATGTTTATGCAGGAATCTACATATCTAAAATATTCTGAGTGCAATCAATCCTGAATCAAAATATTTAAGTTTTCTCTTTATCAGCCGGTATATTAGCTAACATTTATATGAGAATGAAGTCATTGTGTTTTCCGTAAAAATGCAAATAGGAAAGCTTTAATGAATGTCTTTATTGTTAATGTTCCACATCCTTAAAAAGCTTTGGATTTTTCTTAATGTGATTTAACACAATTTCAGTATTGCCACGTGTCAACATCAGAGCTAGCCCTGAGTTTGATAATCACAGTATTAAGACAGGCTCACTGTAATGATGTTTATACTCCAAAGTACCATTTCTCCCATTTTCTAATTGTAACACCTCTCCTTTAATCTGCTTGAATGCTTGCAAATCTTATTTGCATACCTTATGAGGTTTGTTCTTCTTGCATTTTTTTTTACCATGGTTTGATCTTAGATTAAAACAGTTTTATTTTTATTCAATGGTCTTTTCATGAAAACTCAAGCAGCAAAGATAAATTATCAGTCAAAGACAATTTTAGTGGGCAAAATGATTGGCATGGATGTGATGAGACAAAAGGCTGTATGAGTATATGACAATGGCAATGTGCTGAAAATGTATTTCAATGGCTGAATAAAATTTTGTTCAACTGTTATATTACAGTTCTAAAATGATTCTAAATATATTCTGGCAATCTATTTATTCCCCTTCGATTAGCACTTCAATGAACTGACAAATTCATGTTGGAATAGTATTGTTCTATTGTATGTAAAATGTTTTCAAATTCATGGAAATAACTGAAAATTAGACTACAGAAGGAACACATTTTCCAAACCTTTGGTCCAGAGCCCTGCAGTATTTCAGTTCCCATGTATTCATGTACTTTTCAAACGCGGTGAGAGCTACCTCCAACATCCAATCACGCAGTGAGTTTCAGGCCTTCAGTACCAATTGCTCTCCACTTTCACCTCATCCACTTACAAATTAATTAAAACCTATGATCTCCCTGCTGCGGGAAATAGTTTATTTTTTTAATCCTCTCTGGATACCAAGCTGCTTACTAAGCTCTCAGATCTGGGTCTCTGCGCATCCCTCTGCAATTGGATCCTCGACCCTCATTCACAGACCACAGTGTGTCCGTATTGGTGGAAATGTGTCATCCTCGATAACAATCAGCACAGGAGCACCTCAAGGCTGTGTGCTCACCCCCCTGCTGTACTCTATAGTCATGATTGCTTAGCTGGACATAGTGCAAACTCCATCATCAAGTTCGCCGACAACACTACTGTTGTGGAACATATCACTGATGGGGACGAGTCAGAGTATAGAAGTGAGTTCGACCGATTGACCAAATGGTGCCAGCACAATAACCTGGCTCTCAACACCAGCAAAACCAAGGAACTGATTGTGGACTTTGGAAGGGGTAGGATGGGGACCCACAGTCCCGTTTATATCAATGAGTCGATGGTGGAAAGGGTCAAGAACTTCAAATTCCTGGGCGTGCATATTTCCGAAGATCTCTCTTGGTCCCAGCACACGGATGCAATTATAAAGAAAGCACATCAGCGGCTCTACTTCCTGAGAAGATTACGGAGAGTCGGTATGTCAAGGAGGACTCTCTCGAACGTCTACAGGTACACAGTAGAGAGCATGCTGACCGGTTGCATTGTGGCTTGGTTCGGCAACTTGAGCTTCCAGGAGCAGAAAAGGCTGCAAAAGTTGTAAACACTGCCCAGTCCATTATCAGCTCTGACCTCCCTACCATCGTGGGG
The DNA here is from genome assembly GCA_038087875.1 of Malacoraja senta. Taxonomy (NCBI): domain Eukaryota; kingdom Metazoa; phylum Chordata; class Chondrichthyes; order Rajiformes; family Rajidae; genus Malacoraja; species Malacoraja senta. Next base: position 9,274,616 of record CM075990.1, on the reverse strand, counting down.
ATCTATCACAGTCGCTGCCTCAAAAAGGCTACCAACATCATCAAGGAACCACACCATCCTGACCACACACGCATCTCTCTGCTGCCATCTGGTAGAAGGTACAGGAACCTGAAATCTGCAACATCCAGGTTCAGGAACAGCTCCTACCCCACAGCCATCAGACTATTAAACACAACTTCAAACAAACTCTGAACTATAACAGCCTATTGCACTTTATCTGTTTATTTATGTGTGTGTATTTGTAGGCGGTAGGCGGCGCGACTCACGTCGCAGCGGCCTCTGCAGTCCGTCTGTCTTTTAAATTTTTTTTTGTCTCGTTTGAGTGTAGTGTTTTGAGTGTTTTTTTTAGCTGGGTATGGGTGGGGAAACTTTTAAGTCTCTTCCCTGCACGGGAGACCCGACCTTTTCCCTGTCGGGTCTCCGTTGTCGTTGGGGCCTAGCACCGTGGAGCGGTCTCCAACCGGAGCGACCTGGGGCTCCAGTCGCGGAGCCTGCGGACTCACCATCACGGAGCTGACCGAGTTCGGAGCGTGGAGAGCTGTGGTGGCGCGCGGCTGCTACCCGACCCCGGAGATTCGGAAGCTCCAGCCGCCGGCCCGGTGGACGGTAACATCGGGAGCTCGCGGGTCCCTGGTGGGAGACCGCTTTTCGGGGCTCCCGCAACGGCAACATCTCCCGCCCGAGTTGCGGGGTTGAGGATAATAATAATAATAATAATGGATTTTATTTACGGGCGCCTTATACCGAGGTCTCAAGGACACCATACAGAGATTTATAGAAAACATATAATCAGAATTTAAAAAAAAATAGGTTATAAAGACCAATACATAAATCAGGGACAGAATTCCTTCCAAAAACACAAAAAAAAGAAAATCAGAAGCACAATTTGAGGAGAGAGCAGCGGCAATTTAACGCCAGCGTCCACTCTCCCCTCCGACCGCCATCTTGAACACAGACTAACAAATACAATTACAAACAATTACATACAAAAATCATCCCCCCACAATGATTTCCACTGTGGGGGAAGGCACAATATCCAGTCCCCAGCCCCAGTTCACCCAAAAAAGTCAGGCCAAATGAAGCCCCCGCTATTGCCTCTACGGAGGCCCGATGATCCTGGCCGTTCTCGCCGGGTGATGTAGCCCCGGCGTCGGGAGAGTCCTCCAGCAGCTGGGCCACATGGAACGGCCGCATCCCTCACCGGAGGCCGTAACTACGGCTGGAACGGCCGATTTCCCGCAGGCGTCCGCAGCACCTGAAGCCGATAAGGCCGCGCCGACTTGGAGCTCAAGGCTCCCGGTGTTGGAGTCGGCGCTGCCGCCCGCGAATGGTCGCTCCAGTCCCGGAGGTGTTGAGCTCGGCGGTCCAGCTCACCGGAGCTCCAGAGCGTCGGTCCAGCGCGGCGACCCAGGCAAGGCATCGCCCGCTCCGCTGCACAGTAGCGCTCCAGCGCCGTGCCGCCACCGAAGCTGAGGGTGCTGTGCGGTTCCCGCCAGGAAACGCCGCTCCACGCCCGCTGGTAGGCCGCGAGGACGGGTCGAATGGGCAGCCGGAGAGAAGGCTGCCTCACCGACCAGGTAGGGACCAGGAAGTGGTTTCCCCTTGATCCCCCCACATTAAAGGCAAAATAAATAAAAACAAAGACTTAAAGAAAAATAAAAAAACTTAGTAAAAAAGTGCAATTAACGGACGGCTGCTGTTTTGCAGCCGTTCCTCAAGATGGCCTGGAGCGGGGTCTAACATCGCCCGGCACGGCTTTAAATGGCCGCTGGACTTGCTGGCGCTACCGGGGGCTTCAACATCAAGACCCGGAGCGCGGCCTTGCATCACCAGGCGCGGCCTGAATGGGGGCTCCAACATCAAGAGCCTCGATCAGCTCGGTGCAGCAGTTTGACTGCGGGAGAAGAATAAAGAACAGAGAACAGGGAAGAGATAAGACTTTTGCCTTCCATCACAGTGAGGAGGTGTTTGGAGATTCACTGTGATGGATGTTTGTGTGTAATTGTGTTAATTGTGTGGTTTTTTTATTTTTTTTATTTTGCTGTTATGACTGCAGGAACGAAATTTCGTTGAACCTTGGTGTTAAATGACAATAAATGGCATTCTAAATTCTAAATTCTAAATATATATATATATATTCTATGGTATATGGACACATTGATCTGTTCTCTATTTATGCCTACAATATTCTGTTGTGCTGCAGCAAGCAAGAATTTCATTGTCCTATCTGGGACACATGACAATAAACTCTCTTGACTTGGATCTCTCATGATTTTATATACCTTGTTAAATTTAGCCTCGGGCTCCATTGTTTCAAAGGAGCAATACAATTCTCCAGCCATGGCATCGTCTTTGTAAACACTCAACGCATCGTTTTGTGTGCTGCACAGTGTTGTACATAGTTTCCTAGCTGTATCCTAAATAATATTTTATATCGGTCTAGCACGATGACCCCGTTCATGCACTTTGTGCCATGGCTATAAAGGCAAATATCCTGCAAGTAACTTGCCTTAACTCCTGTATCTGACTGTGTTGCTGCCTGTAAGAATTTCTGGATATGCTTTTTAATATCCCTCTGTTCTTTTGCACTTTTTACTGTTCTATTATTTATAATGTGTTCCTTTTTCCTTGGCAATACTATACTACACATTATGCACTGTTATGAAAGTGAGCATTATTTATATAATACATGAATGTATGTGGGCCTCCTGCTAGCTGTATTTTTTTTGTATTATTCGGTAACTTTATGTTGATAATTAACATTGCAATTATTTTCAAAGACGAGTCCAATTTACAATTTGTATATTAATAATTGTGCATTCAAGTATGCTGATGTTTGTGAAGAGCATGTTGCTGAATTGTCTCAATTCTGTTATATTGCACATTAAATTCATTAATACTGGTATTAGTAACACCTCAGTGGTTTTGATCAACTGATGCAAAGTTTAGAAAAAGAATCCAAAGCAGTACAGAAAAAAATGTGACATTAGTTTCAAATGCATCCTAGTAACTGGTGAGCAACAATATAGCATTAAGAGTTTGGGGTTTGTGATTATTTGTAAAGAATTGCTGTGAATTATCGGGAGAAATGGAGTGAAACTCCAAACCAGTTCTGAAAGTGGAGGAGTCAGTTTGTCTTCAAAAGTATGCCCCATGCCTGCGTAAATTCTCCTTACTCCACCTTTCCAATCTTATGCTTTTACATATTTTGAGAATGATTATGCTAATCCAACATCTTTGATGCATTTGCTGTGGATTTATTGCCACAAGGATTTGGGTTGTGATTGTCCTTGACATTCAATGGCATTATTATTCAAAAAATGTGCAGCAATTATTCATGAAGGCCTCATCAATAGCACTTCAAAACCCTTGCTGACTGCAACAAGGGTAAGGAACCATAGCCTTTCCCAGTTTGGAAATATATTGCCATTTTTTTCGTTGTCATTGGGCCAAAATTTGGATTCTTCTATTCTTAGACCCATCATTTGTTCTCAAGTAAGCCCTTTGACATCTAGTCTATCGTGTTTTAACGTGCATGGAGATAGATAATTAGACCACTCTGGGCTTGAAAATACCTTCCGCACAGATGAGAGGTGTAGGCATGTAGTATCATCAATGGTTCTTGAGTTTCAAGATTTTTTTCCTCGTTGTTTCCTTTATTCTAGCTTCCTTACATGAACAAACGCCACTTTATATGTGGGTACGGAAGACAGGGTGATCCAATGTGTGTTGTTCCCAGTGTTGACACAAAATGTTGGAGTAACTCAGTGGGAGCGGCAGCATCTCTGGAGAGAAGGAATGGGTGACGTTTCGAGTCGAGACCCTTCTTCAGACTTGTTCCCAGTGTTGTGTGTCAATGTTGAAGCTCTTTTGCGATATTCTAAGAGAGCCTTTGAATTCGTTTCTGTGGACCACGTGTTTGCCCTCAGTTAGCTCTCTATAAAGTATTTTGGTTTGTTATTCTGTCGTCAGACATTTTTCCGATAATTCACAAAATGTATTGTTCTGTGTATGGGGTGTTTGGTGTATGTTAGGCAATTTTGCCCACGGTTTTCTGTATATCAGCTTCCCTTTTCTGGAAGTAGGCCACCCTAAAGGTGAGTGATCAGTCTGTTTAACAGGACTCTGGCAATAGTTTTACTCGGATCCAAGAGTGAAGAGATTCCTCTGTGATTATCGCACAATGGATGGTTCCCCTAATGCTTGTGTAGGTGGATAATTGAGGCATCCTTGAAGTCCTGGGATGTTTTTTTTTCTTGTTCCAAAATACTTGAAGTAGTTCTGTCAGTTTGCCAATCAACAGTTGTCCCCCTTCTTTGAAGACTGCTACTAGTATAGCACCTGCTCCTGGAGCTTTTCCACAAAATAAATGTGACATTGAATATGCGCTCCTGTAACGAAGAAAATAATCATTCGCACATGACAGTTCCCAATATAAGCAGAAGCATATTTATTCAATTGACTTCATACAGCTGCAGGAGGGAAAATGACCCATCTATCTTTATCAAATGTAGGCCACATCCCCTCTCTGATTGTGCAAAGCTGGGCATTCTGAGACTCATTATGTTCAACATTTTTACCCATTCTACAGACATATAGTCATCAGCACTCAGAGAACAATTTTGGGCACCATACCAGAGGAGGTTTACAAGAATGATCCCAGGTATGAGTAGGTTAACATATGATGTTAACATATGATGAACGTTTGACGGCACTGGGCCTATACTCGCTGGAGTTTAGAAGAATGAGATGTACAGAATAGTGAAAGGCTGGGATAGAGTGGATGTGGAAAGGATGTTTCCACTAGTGGGAGAGTCTAGACCTAGAGGTCATAGCTTCAGAATTAAAGGACGTTCTTTTAGGAACGAGGTGAGGAGGAACTTCTTCAGTCAGAGGATGGTGAACCTGTGGAATACTTTGCCACAGAAGGCCGTGGAGGCCAAGTCAGTGGATATATTTAAGGTAGAGATAGATAGAATCTTGATTAGTACAGGTGTCAGAGGCTGTGGGGAGAAGGCAGGAGAATGGGGTTAGGAGGGAGAGCTATAATTGAATGGCGGAGTAGACCTGATGGGCCAAATGGCCTAATTCTGCTCCTATCACTTATGATCTTATGAACAGGTACAGAAGCAATCAATTGTTTTTGACCTCATTAATCCCGCATGATCAGCTCGAATGTACACCAGCTTTTCTCTGGTGTTCTGATTGGGCCTCGTCATTTAGATATATGGCGACTCGCATTCAGGTTCCTAATTACCTTGGCGATAAACCCAACTGCATTCCTCTTATCCCTGACCTATGAAGCCTCAGCCTGCGGGTATTGTGTAATTTCATAACAATGTTATCATCAAAGATCATGCAGTTTCCTATAATTATTGAATACAAATTTGAATAAGTAAAAAGGGTGTCAGTGACGCAAACTAATCCAGGCACCTTTGAAGAAACTATTGCTTTAAAAATCAACTGATGAGAAAACCAATATGTTTTTTTTCCTTCTTATTCTTCAAAGAGCATGTTTTGATGGTTGTATCCAGCAAAATGATGATTTGTATGTTCCCACATTTGTTTTCTGAAAATTCATAGTAATAAAAAACAACATCTCTTAGCAAAATATTGAAGTCAGCTTTCTCAGCACATCCAGGGAATGGATAGACAGTGCCATTAGCTACTTCAACTGAAAAATGGCCTTTGAGTTGCAGTAATTCAACTGTGTAACCGTCTATTCCATTTGTCACTTGCTGGTCTAATTGAAGTTTTTGCTAGGCTGTTGTTTGGATGAGTTGAAAAGAGCAGGGCAGATTCGTCACCAATACATCTATCATATTCCCCTTTTCATCCTTTACTTTTGTAATAACCCTGAAAGGTTCTTTGAGGCACTCACCTAAACAGCTTTTAGTTGTAAATTTAACTCAAATCATTTTGGTTTTGATCCATTTTAGCTCTTTCAAGTGTCTGGGCCAGTGAAATATCTATAGATTGAGAGCATGAACTCCACCCTCTCTTTTGTCCTCCACAATTGATGTGATGTGCCAATAGGGCCACTGCTGTGATTCAAAATGTTGAATAACTCCTTTATCTGCACTATGTTCCATCGCATAATCTCCTAATCAGCTATTTAGCATGGTTCCAGGGCCTGTTTAATCGAACTATCTTCTTCCTGCTTGATTTTCAGGATATCCATTGCACTGAAAATTTATATTCTCGAACAAATATAGATTTGTTTTTCTTTTGTTTTGCTTTTCAAAAGCACTTGGTAGGTTCCAGAGCAGGTAGTATGGCATGGTTTGCTATTATGAAACATGATTTTTGAGAACATTTAATGTCCTCTGTTTTATTGATATTTTATTTTCCATACCAAATATGTGTCGTTTCTAAATAATGCATCCAATCTCATCTGGAGAGGAAAGCTAAGGTACAAATCAGTGTTAAGTTGCAAGTTCCTTTGAATGTCTTTATAAATGAATTTGCCATGTCGATCAAATAGTGTTGTTCAAAATGGGAGTCTGGGCTACCACAGAAAAGTCCAGGCAGATGATAAGGAGGCAGGAGGAGGGTGCCACCTCCCACACTATTCAGTAAGCAGTATTCTCCAGTCTAATACTGCTCCATCTGTGGCAGTGTCTGCACATCTGACAATCGCCTTATCAGCCATGTTCAAGCCCATAGAAGAGAACCAGGTCAGCCTTGACCTAAAGATTAGGTACAAAAAAGATAATTTCATAAATAATATGGAATAGTTCAGATAGCCTATACAATTCGACATGTGATGTTAGCAGTGAAAACATTTAGTACGGCCGTGCACATATCCATGCGTATAAATCATGCATGTAGTGTGAGAAAGGGTCTCGACCCAAAATGTCATCCATTCCTTCTATCCAGAGATGCTGTCCTGCTGAGTTACTCCAGCATTTTAAGTTTATCTTCGTATAAATTACTCTCCGTTTTCTAATAGTGACGAGTAAAGCCATCATATGTCGAGGTGATATGATATCGTTTCTGATGTTAATTCAGTTCAGTCCAGTGGAGGTAATTCAGAAACTCTCATCGGGTATTCCATGAATTATTTTGGAAGTAGTCCAAAGGCTTAGTTCTGCATAAGAACGCACATTTAAAGATGGGTAGTTCCATACACTTTGTTTGCACGTGTTCTCTATGTCCAGTGAGTCGTGACTGGATAAAATTAAGAATATTTAAGACAGTCAATATTGAAGGGGGTCATTTGTTATAGTACATTTTTGTATTTAATTCCAAAGTTCTTCTCCTGCACAACAGATCCTCCACAGGATCTGCGGTAGGCGAGATTTAAAGAGACATCAGAAAACATTTAACACAGTGGGCTATTTAATGGGTACCTTTATCAATAATTATCCAAAGTCATTACTGGCGATAAATTATTTCTTGTTTTTAAAAGATTGAATGATTTCACATGGTAAAGGTGTTTGGATACATTCATTACATATTGGAAGGTGATGGTTGCAAATAAATATTTCCCAGAAGGATTTAGGAATCAATCAATAAATCTATCCATCTAAATGCAAAAAGTGTTCCATAAATATAGTATTTTCTTTCAAAGTAGTTTATTGATTATGGTCAATATGTTAGTTGCATGAACTTCAAACATGTCAATTTTACTAATTGTTGTAACAATGCACACTGTGAAAATCTATTGAACTATTCTGGAAAATGAAATGTGCATATACGGAGGCAGAAAATGTTCCTGATATTTAACCATGTGTTTGAGTTTAACATTTATGCATGGGCATTCCTCATACTATGATTGATATTACAAGTAGCAGCAAGTCTCCAATGCTGGAGTGTACCTCCAACTGAGCATTTGAGATCAGGGTGTAGAATAGTGGGCTATTGTCTCAAAATAGAATGAGCAAAGCAAAGCACATTTTCTATCTTGAAAAATACAATCCTGAATATTTAATTGACAGGGGAGTCTGGTGAATCGCATCAAAGATAGATGGTGAAACTAACATCTTTCAGATCAACAAATGTTGATACCAACAGCTGGTTGCATTGTAATGGATTATCATAAACATATAAATATAATTGGTGGTGTGAATTAATTTTGTAACTTTGGAATTGGAAACATGCATTTTTGACATTGTTTTGTTTTCATATTAGTGTCCACGTGGCACAAATTGAACTTGTTTTAGGCACTGATGTCTTCACCATGTGCTAGACAGTGATTAAGCAACTGGGCTACCTTCTCAAGTATGGATGGCTAGAACACGTGGGAGGATTAGTGGGAACCCTGATAGAGGAAATATTTTCAAATGAAAGGTGAACTTATCAACCATAACCTGGAAATGATGTTGTAGTAGCAGTAAGTCAATGAAAGAGTAGATGTGCACACTCTGCAAGACTGGACCATGGTTGATGCCTCTAAGAATTGTCATAATATATGATGAATAAAGAGATGCTGAGAATATTCTTGGCGTTATGATTATAATCGCCTGGTGGTAAACAGTGAATTTTTCTTTGTTTTTTGTTGCGAAGAATACAAATCAAACTGTAGCCACAGTTCGTGATTGAGAATATGATATAACATAAGCAGTAGGGCAGAAAGAATGAAATAACATAAGCAGTAGGGCAGAAAGAATGAAATATAACATCTCAATGAGAAATGAAGCATAGTATTGCTTTGAGAATAATTGAGTATTGTGATCAGACACAACTAGTGGGTCAAAATGTAATCATGTCAAGGATGTTTGGCAGAAAGCTTTTCTGTAAAGTATTTCACTGAGAAGAAAGAAAACTGCACTGATGGTTTCCACGGTTTCAAGGTCAGTTTATTGTCACATGTACCTTGGGTACAGTGAAATTTGAATTACCATACAGCCATACTAAAAAATAGCAACAAGACACAAAACGACATAAAAATTAACATAAACATCCACCACAGCAGATTCCCCACATTCCTCACCATGATGGAAGGCAATAAGGTCCAATCTCCTTCCTCTTTATTCTCCCGTGGTCGGGGCAGTCGAGCCATCCGCAGTCGGGGCGATCGAAGCCCCCGCGTCGGGGTGATCGAAACTCCCGCATCTGGGCTGTCGAAACTCCTGCAGCTTGGTGTCCCCGATGTCGGTCTCTAACCAGAGACCGTGGGCTCTGCGATGTTAAAGATGCGCAGGCTCCCATGGTTGGAGCCAAAGACGACCCCCGACAGGGATCGCGAACTCCGTGATGGTAAGTCCACAGGCTCCCGCGATGGAGCTTCCGGACGATCTCCAGCAAAGGCCGCCAACACCACAATGTTAGATCGCAGTGCGGACGGAGATACGATACGGGAAAATATCGCATCTCCATCGAGGTATGAGGTTAGAAAAAGTTTCCACTAACTCCCCTCCCCCCACCCCCCATCCCCATACATAAACAAGCTAAAGAACACTAAAAAAACATACATTTAACACATACAAAACAAACACAAATAAGGAAAAGACAGACAGAGAGTTGGCGAGGCAGCCAATGCTGGCGCCAACTGGTGGTTTTGAGCGAGATTCAATTTATCTCCTATGAAGCTATAGGAAAAGGAAAGATTTGTGGAGTATCTAATTCTGTTCATTACTTTTCATAGCTGGCATAGATCAGCAATGATCATCTTGAGTAGTGGCGCAGGTTTGAGGGACTTTATCAGACGTTATTTTACACCACATGCTACACCCTTTATCTGTATAATGGAGGGTTTGATTGTAATTATGTACAGTTTTTTGCTAGACTGGATTGCATGCAACAAAAGGTTTTCACTGTACGTCAGTACCCATTAATACTAAACTAAACAGCCACAAGTTTTATGTTCAACTACAGGCAATGTATGTATTTTGACATATCAGAATGTGTCCATTAGCTTACCGAGGAAGTGCGCATATCCATACCAAGCATGTACCTGTATATTGACTGAAGTTGCAGAAGATGGTCAGAGGGTTCACAAACTTGGAAATGAGCACAAGGATGGCTTAAGATGAGTGGAATAGCCAATATATTACTGCACCACTCAACTACTCTTTAGACATTGAGTTTCCATCCTCCAGATGGAAAAAAATAATCCTCACAAATGTTCTTATTTCTCTCTCCAGTGAAGCCCCATCCTTCTTGTGAGTGATTGCAAATGTCGACAGTTTCTTTGATGTGGTCAGTGTTTATGAATGAACGAATGAATGAATACGTTTATTGGCCAAGTATTCACGTACAAGGAATTTGCCTTGGTGCTCTGCCCGCAAGTAACAACATGACATACAGTAACAGTTTGGAATGACACATAAAACTTTAAACATTATTAATAAAACATTATTGATTAAACATGTGATTTAAATAAAATACCAGAGCGAAAGGAGGATACAGATTATTGAGTAGAGCTACTACTCGTGGAAAAAAAGCTGTTTTTATGTCTGGCTATGGCAGCTTTGACAGTCCGGAGTCGCCTTCCAGAGGGAAGTGATTCAGAGAGTTTGTGGCCAGGGTGGGAGGGGTCAGAGATGATCTTACCCGCTCGCTTCCTGTCCCTCGCAGTGTACAGTTCATCAATGGAGGGAAGGTTGCAGCCAACAACCTTCTCAGCTGATCGGACGATTCGCTGCAGCCTCCGGATGTCATGCTTGGTGGCTGAGCCAAACCAGACCATGATGGAGAAGGTGAGGACAGACTCTACGATGGCCGTATAGAATTAGACCATCATTGCCTGTGGCAATACACTTTGAGTGTGAATTCCTTGCTCTTCTATGCCTTATCCTGTGAAAGGAAGTATCTTGTATACCCTTTATTTCCTGAATGCACAACAAATGCTGCCTTTGCCAATGATTTACCATGAATAAATATATTTTTAAACCATATCCACCTTCCGTATGCCCTTTCATAACCTGTAAGCATAAACTCATGATCATATTATTTGTTGCACATTCACTTGTAATTTCTATATTTACTAAATGCCATGCCATGCTATTCTTTAAAACTCATACCATTTGTCACTTAGCTGGCAAGTCTGCAGTCTACTTTTTGCATTGCTCACTTTCAACCACACGGCTAGTTTTTGTGGCATTTGCAAACAACTAAATCACGGTTCATACCATCATGTCTAAATAATCTTTGAGATGCATGATTAAATGCATGCTAGCCCTTAGCCCCTGCACCAGAGTATGATATGGTGCATCATAAGAGTTGTCATGGCACAAGTAGCCAGGTATACTGTTAGAATGGCTATGAGAGCTGGTAAGGTCCAGTCAGCCCTGTCACCTGCTGTCAGAACTGATATTGAATGTTTGTGAAAGGTTAGCATTCACAAATTTAAAATCACATGGGGATCAAGAAGCAGTAGATGTTGATAATCTGAAATATAGACAGAAATTACTGTAAATATTCAGCTGGTTGATTCCACCTGAAGAGAGAGAAAGTGACCAGACGTTTTACCGGAATGAGGAATTGTTACTCACAAGCCTGCTTTATGTTCCAGAGAAGAGGGAGGGGTGGGAAGAACAAAGAGGAATGTTTGCTATTCCTCCCTCTTCACTGCAGCTTAAAAACATTTTTTTCAAACATTTACTACTTATGAAGATAAGTCAGAGGAAGAATGGAAAAAGGATATATATTATTGTGCATAGATTTATAAAGGCAAATGATATGTAATTTCTCGGGTAATTCAGCTGGGCCAACAATTGTGTTTGATGAAGAAAATAAAGGAGAAAGAAATCAATCAGTAAGAAGAAATAATTGTTCAGTCCTTGAATCTCCAATTACTTCGAGAATCATAGAAATTTACAGCACAGATGAAGACCGCAGATGAAGAACACAGAAGATCTTGAAATAAAATTACAAGCAGGAAACATCACAGATAACGGCATCTAAGCATGAAGCGCTTTGTGATAATGGTCATTCGGCTCAATTGCTAGTTGCTTTGTTAAAAGGATAATTTGCAATTTTATACTTCTGGATTCTCAGAATTTCACAGTCAGTGATCTGCTCATGAACTTGCAGCCTCTATTGCGATGTATTCTATTTGCACAGAGTAAAATCTACCATTGGCAATTAGCCATTTATCCATTTTTGGTATTGGTTGCAGGAGGAATGTTGCTCAGGATATTGGGACCAATCCTTAAACTTAAAATAGAACTTCGGGATCTTTTAATTCCATCTCGTCTGGTATGTGGAATCCTCAACGTCGTTCTGAAGAAACATTTATTTTCATTTCTCTGACTTTATTTCCCATATGCGACTATATTTCCTCAGTGGCAGTACCTTTTTTGAATATCACTCTCCTACTCTCAGTGCCAGGACAAAAGCTTTATTTTCATTTGGTGCCCTTATTGCAGTTCTTCTAAGTAAGGTGCATTGGTTTCCATTACACCATAAACACTTATCTGAAATAAACTTTGTGCTTTTGTGTACTTTGGATCTAACATGTACAATTATTGTTTGTTCAAATATATTGCTTTGTTTGAGTCACATTTTACCATTCAACTTGGTCTCTGAGTTTAACTCAAAGAGCCTCTAAAAAACGTTACTTTTCAATTATGTACCTGTGGTTTACATGAAAAGTATGCGCTGATGGAAGAGCAACAAGAGTCTGTACAGGGTTCCCATAATAGTCAGTATCTTCATCTGATCTAGGAAATTGGGTGCATAGGAATTAATAGGTGAGTGGGGGAAAGGTAATGAACACACTGAAGGTAAGTACTATGTTAGTGTGATGGTCAGCTTACTGAATTGGAGACTTGAATTAATTATCTAGACAATATTGAAATTGTTCTGTGCAAAATTATGGGAGTATTGGATTGTGTACAAGCAATATAGCTGAGCTGTTTCATCTATCTGTCTCAAAGAAATATATCAGAATTCTGTACTGATATCTCCAGGATAGACTTTTTAAGCACCCAAATATTTATAAAAAATGACAGTTTAAATTTGCTTGAACACCTGGAAGACATGAGATTCCTCTTAGCAGGCAAATCAGACCATTTCCAAAAGATTTGGTCTCCATTTATCAACTTATTACAAGCATAGGGTGCAACATAACTTTGAAAATAAATGGTTTCAGGACCTGGTGAGGGGTGTGTAAAGATACGAAGTAGGTACATCCCTTTTATCTTATCTTATCTTACTTTCTACTGTTCTCTATTTTTTTCTTTCTTTTTCTTTGGTTTTCTTTTTAACTCTTTCTTGTGGTTTACGTCCCTACGGGTTTCTCTGGACCACTCTTTCACGCACTCACTATCTTATCTAACTCTTTCTATTTTTCTTCTTTTTAAAGTTTAAAATAAGAAGTGGTACAAGAAATGTATTATGTTACTTTTGGTTGATATCACGGCAATGTACAATACTTCTAATAAATAAAAATATATATTTTTTAATTTGCTTGAACAGTCATTTTTTTCTGCTGGTTTCATGTTTGTGTTAAGTTTATTGTTTGTTTTTTTGCATTTGCATTCATATTAGTGTACTTTTTGCAGTTATAGTATATTTCTCCTTAATATACAGGAAGCAAAGGAAGCACAAATGTATCCACTTTAAACAGTGAAGTGATTCCAAATACCATTCCTAAAACAAATTCAAGCCTGCAGAATTTAAAAAAAGACTATGTTAGGATACGATTCACTTACAAAATTCTCCCATTTAACACCTTGGTATGGATGTATTCTGCACAGTATGAAATGACTTTGAATTAATCTAGTCGTACATCTATATTAAATATATATGGATCTTAAATTGCTGGCAATCTCAGTAACTTTTTCACATGTTGTATTGAAAAACAAGTTATCTGTGACTTTACTGGTGAAGGTTCACTTGTGGAGTTTGTTTATAATTTGTAGAAAGATGATTTATTATGCTTAGCTCTGAATTTTTCAGCTTTAATTGATAAAAGTTTGAAAATATGCTACCTGAAACCTGATTGAAAACAGGTTAGAAATGTTGTTATTTGGTGATACTCTGTGTGCAATAAATATCAACCATGCAGAATTTATATTGCCATGCATTCTGCTTTAAAAATGCCACAGGGACCTTCAACATACAGATAGTATGTGAAGAAATCATTGATCAATGCATTTGCTTTGGGATAAACTGATCCGATCCATAATGGTAACTTGGTTAAGATTGGGGAAAGTGGGGTAGAGAAGCCGGGAATAAAAACATAAATAGAAATGGGATGCAACACAAATAATCATGAAAATTCCATGAAAGAAAATGTAAAATGTTAAAATAATTAGAGAAAAGACTGAGGTAGTTTGTCAGTGGTGCAAAGTTGTCATTTCTTGGCTTCAGAGGGAAGAAAATCACATGATGCACAAAATCAAAATTTCATGCTGAAAATCAAAATATTCAGCAATTATTAAAATTACATAGTTTTTAAACTGGCAGGGCTGAGATGATTTGCCAGCTGCCCGTGTCTTTAACAGGCTGCAGTTTCTCTTTGCAATTCCAGAGAGCCAAACCTTATCCAAACTAACCCATGAGAGTTTGGGATGCTTCAAGTCAGCACAAATGCCCCGCTGCATCAAGACCTGGTCAGTGGGGACATGGAAACATCCAAGTACGGTGCTCTCTGGTGGGATACCAAAAGCTGAAGAAAAACAGCATGTGACATGGAATGTGATGTCTTGAATGCAAATGCTGCACTTCAAACATTTATGTATTTCCTTTGATGCTAGAGTTTCAGCAATGTGTTAAAGGTTTATTCCTTTGTTATTGAGAATTTATACTACAATTTTTTCAGGATACAAGCTGCATTCCTGCTCATTTATCTCATAGTCAACAGGCCCTTCGGCTCACTTTTCTATGCCAACCAAGATATCCTGTCTAAGCTGATCCCATTTGCCTGCATTCATTCCATATCCCTCCAAACCTTTCCAATCCATGTACCTGTCTAAGTGTCTTTTAAATGTTGTTTTCATTCCTGCCTCAACTACCTCCTCTGGCATCGCATTCCATACACCCACCATCCTCATTTTGATTGTTCTACTTATTCTGTTAAATATTTACCAATGTCCTTCTGTAAAATCTTATTGTATATTTGTCGTAAAAGAAACGTTGCAAGCAATGCATTGCTACAGTTGCCAAGTTTTACCAAGGGCATTGCTACAGTTGCCAAGTTTTACCAAGGGTTCTTATCACTTACTAACATTTAAAAGGCTACGGGCAAAGGATGCATTGGCCTGCCACCAGCTGCATGTTCTCTTTCAAGTGTCCTACCATCCACACTTGGAAATGTGTTACTTAATCAAAATCCTGATTCTCTACTAGTCTGACAGTCTAGGAGAACCTACATCCTGCATTTTGCAGACTGTAACAAAAGAAAGCTGTTCATCAACAGCTTCTCAAGGGCAATTGGAGATGAATATTAAATGTTGGCCTTGCCATTGCTCCCAGGCCATGAGCACAGGAAAAATCCAGAGGCTGAATTTTTGTTGATGTTGCCTCGTTGAAAGTGACGTCCTGAATCAGAATAACACATAGGTTCTTAATTGCAGCAGAAGATATGTAAGATGGCAAATCAAATTGTATTTGTTATTTGTGCCCTTTCCCTTACTATGGCACATGTGAGGTATCTCAGATATCTTCACCAGGTTGTGTTGATTGACTTCCATGGGGAAGTGATCCTTAAGGGCTTCACCAACTGTGATTTGGATTCTCATGAGACTTGGTTGTTTTTTTTCTCTTGATCAAAATATTATGCTGTTTGGTTAAATTAAGATGCTTACCGAAAGTAAACATTGGATATGCACTTGAAGATCCATGACTTGCCAGGCTATGGACCTAGTGTTAGAAGGAGCAAGATGAGCAGGGACATGATGGCTCAAATCCGTTGCACATTTTCTGAATTAAAGTTGCAGTACCATTATTTTATCTGCAAATAAATTCATAAATAGTTCCATTTGTGGGTTGTGATTGTTACAATTCAGATATATTGATGTCAAGAGATTTCAACTCTGATGAATGCTGAGTAGCTATCTCTATTGTATTACCAGCGTGTGGCTTTGGAGGCAGCTACTCAGTAACAAAATAAAATCACTGGATAAAATAATGCTATCATTTTCCCAAAGTCTAGACTAAACAAAAGGAATGAAGTAAAAGCATATTATCCATGCAACGCAGATATTTTAGAGTTAATAGTGACTCTCATAAATGGCAATTAAATTTTTTTTTTTTGCAATGGAATAAAATCTTCAGACTTTATGTCCATCAAATGGAACCAGTGAAATTATACAATCTGTATCTATGTCTAGGCCTTGCAAGAATTGATATAAAGATTTGCAGCTGGAACTGATTACCAAAAGTAGCAGAGAGTTTATTTCCTCAGTATTGACGTCCTCATTCATTGCAAAGACGAATTAAACCAAATATCTTTTGTAATTATGAAAGCTGATTGAATATAACATTTTCTAAGTTAAGGACAAGAAGCGCAAGACAGACACCATTGTATGCAGATGCCGAGAAGTGTGTTCAGCTCTGGCTGAACAACTTCTAATCTTGTGTGTGGACTCGATAAGAAGTTTAAATGCAGTTCAACTTTAACATTAATACGTGTTGGCTGCCAAATCAGATTAATAAAGGATAGTCTTACATTTTGTAAAAATATTACATGTCATCATATTCTGAATTGATCAACATGCCATCCAAAGAAAAGATTAATTTATTATTTTTGGAGATTTTCTTCATAACCATTTTAAGTTTTTCAAATATTATAAACTATATGCAAACCAAAGACACAATTGGCAAGGGGAAAATTAATCTAATTGAAGATAATATATTTTTTTAATGTGTTATTTGGAGTGTCTATCTATTCGATTCGTTGAGACTTTGGCAGAGCAGATTGAGCTTGACCTTGAGTTGAAAGACATAAAATGAGAAGAATTGTTTAAGATATGATCAGGGCTTAATCATGGATATTTGTAATGGCTGTGTTTGGGGCACCACAATCCAGGTTGGATCAATAGTCCTTGTTCATCTAAAATAAGCCTGTTAATCAGTTGATATCAGTGATTCAAATATAGCTGTCAGAAATGATTGTGAAGAAAGATGTAGGTATTAAGCATTGTTCTTATACATTTCTCAATGCTTAATCCACTATGGCAGCTGATAGCTAGCAGCTTTTCTCGCTTAATTGTTTGTGTGTATTTGATGATTCCAAAATTTATGCGGGCATTCACATTTTAGTTGATCATTTATTTATCTAAATTATTGTAATGCTAATCTTCCTTGCATCAATCAAATCAGTTTTGTACCTTTTTGACCTATGTGCTTTTGCTGAGATTTTAAAATCTGATTTCTATTCTGTCAAATGGAATTATAGTTCCAGCTTTTTATAATAATTGTAAGATTATGTGTATGTATGAGGAGTATTTAACTGGAGCTTCTTGCAGAACTGAAGTATGCAAGGAGCATGGCACAGCTTTCAACGTGCACGTAAACATAGATTTGTATTTTAAACTTTTTTTTTGCTTTCCTCATTATCATCCTTCTGAATTTTTAATTCTCAGTTCTCATTCTCTTATTCAACATGTTGAAAAATCTTCACGAGTCTTCCCGAGCTTACCTGCTGATAGCGAGTCTTCCCGAATACCTGCCGTTAGCGTTACGAGCCGCTAAGAGATGTCCCGAGCTCTGACGTACCTGCTACGTTCATTCTACATGCTTACCACGAGTTTGATTTTTTTTTTAACTCGGGAGAGCACTTGAATGAACTCTTACAGTGGGACAGGGCCATTAGTGTGTGAAACTAATATACGATAGGAGATCAGCCATGATGTTATTGATTGGCAGGTGAGGTATGGTTGGGCTATATGTACTACTGTTACTTCTATTCTCATGCTTTTACATTCACTAACTTTTTTTCTGAGCAATTTTGGTTTGAATGTTTACCAGACGTTAGCATTTCTTGTCTAAATCAATGTGTTTTGCTTTAATCCAGCATAAAATTATCTATTTGTTTCCAGATATATTAACAGTGGTTTATTTTAAGGTGCATATTGACAGTTATAAAACAGTATGAAGGCATCATTGCCTTTGGTCACATTGTCAAATTTTGATGAGTACAGTATTGAAAGTAGTAGTTTGGGTAAAGTCTCTGTCCAGTCGTTGACGCTTTAGTTTAATGGTGGTGTATGTTATCATTCACACATAATTTGGATGAATGCATTTAACATTTATTTAGCATTGTGAACTACACCAGTGCAGGTCATGGTTTAAAAGGCTACCTATCTCCGTTACATTGATGACTGCATCGCTTCCACCTCCTGCACCCATGCAGAACTCATGGACTTTATCAACTTCACCACCAATTTTCATCCTGCACTCAAATTTACTTTGACCATCTCTGACACCTCCCTCCCCTTGATCTCACAGTCTCCATCACAAGAAATAGACTGACTAACATCTATTAGAAACCCACTGACTCCCACAACTATCTCGACTACACTTCTTCCCACCCTGCTTCCTGCAAAGACTCTATCCCCTACTCCCAATTCCTCCATCTACGCCGCAACTGCGCCCAAGAAGAGGTGTTCCATACTAGAACATCCGAGATGTACTCATTCTTTAGGGAACAGGGGTTCCCCTCTCCCATCATAGATGATGCCCTCACTCTTGTCTCCTCCGTACCCCGCAGCGCCGCCCTTGCTCCCCCTCCCCCTAGTCCCAACAGAAACAGAGTCCCTCTAGTCCTTACCTTCCACCCCATCAGCTGTCGAATACAAAACATAATCCTCTGAAATTTCTGCTAGCTTCAACTGGATCCCACCACTAGCCCCATTTCCCCATCTCCACCCCTTTACGTCTTCCGCAGAGACCGTTCCCTCCACAACTCCCCTATTAACTCATCCCTTCCCACCCAAACCCACTCCCTCCCCAGGTACCTTCCCCTGCAGAAGATTCCCTCAATTCTGTCCAGGGACCCAGAAAGTCCTTACAGGTTAGGCAGAGATTCACTTGCACCTCATTTACTATATCCGTTGTTCAAGATGTGGACTCTAATGCGCCGACTGGGCGATCGCTTCGCAGAACACCTTCGCTCAGGCTGCGTGAACCAACTTGATCTCCTGGCTGGACACTTTAATTCTCCTTCAATTCCTACACAGACCTTCCTTTCCTCGGTCTCCTCCATTGTCAGAGTGAGGCTGAATGCAACTTTTTTGCATCGTTCTTAATCTCTCCACATCACCGTCTATATCTCTCGTTTCCCTTATCCCTAACCAGTCTGAAGAAGGGTCTCGACCCGAAACATCACCCATTCCTTCTCTCCAGAGATGCTGCCTGTCCCGCTGAGTTACTCCACCTTTTTGTGTCTATCTACCAAGGCTAGAACCTGAATGTTTTGTACCAACTGATAGAATCAGCGTAGCAGATCTTTACACAAAAGAAGATTGTATGTTCTTTGGACCTTTAGATTGGAGAAAAAACTTCAATGCTAGTTTTAACATTATAATGACATTTTCCTGATTTAAGTAGATGATTTAAAATCACCCTCACATTATCATGTATCTTAGGCACTGCTTAATTTTAAATTAGTACTAAATGTTTATCATAAATAAAAACTCACCAAAGACTCAAAAAATGATGTTTTTGCATAATCTTTCCTATGTTACTCTCAATAACTGTACATGCATCAATGAAAAACAAGTGATCCCTAAATCAAATTAATCTGTATACTAATAATTACTCATGATAAATGTCTTACATCAGTGTCAGGATATCATCTTTGCGGTATTGTTAATCAGCTTATATGAGACATGCATTCTTCAAAGGATTTTGACATTTTACTTAACCTTACTGTTTAGAATTTCAGTTCTTTCATGGAAGAAAATATTTCATTAGTACTTAATATCTTAGGCACTGTTTATAGGTGAGCTAGTCTGAGTCAATAGGGAAGAGGCATGTTTGAGAAAGCAATGACTCAGCTACCGTATGGGAAGATGGTTGCATTTTCATCTACTCACACCAAAGGTTTGTTGAATAAAGATTTAAGGCATAAGACTCCTTAAAGCTGGAAGATGAGTTATTTAAAAAAAAATGTCTATGCTCTTATCAGTTCAATTAATTTAGTCATTCATTGAAAAAGTTAAAGTCGATGTCAGTTTAGGAGTAATATTATTTGAGAATAATGTCCACTAAATTTTGTTCTAACGGTAAAAATCGTCTAATTTGTCTCAACTACAATGATTAGGCAGTTTTGAAAAAGACAATGCTCAAAAACGGTGGCAATTGTACTTAATTTGTACCGTGTAACAGGGACATATCCTATTATATAAATCTCTGCATGTCATTGTAAACAACGTTAGGTCTGAATTCTATACACATGATTAAGCTACATGATTTCATAACAGGTGCAAGATGGAAGTGTGATTTTATTAAACTTGCAAATCAAACTTGAATTGCAAATCATTTTAACGTTGTCAAATGAGACCAATTATGTCTTGAAAGTTTAGAAGATGTAGAATTGGAAACTGCGTCAGAAGAAAGTGCAAAATGGTGCTTTAGCAAATCTCTGTGTGGAAAATGTCAATCAGCTGAAAAATGTCCAGCACTGAGTCTTATTTCAAAACCGGCATCTGCAGTTCCTTGTTTCTAAATATGGTTATTCTGATTATGTTATATACTTGTCAAATTAGTTAAGGGCCTGTCCCACTTACGCGACCTTTTTCAACGTTGAAAATTCAGCAGTGACCAGAAAGACGCTACGACTCTTTGGGTGACTATGAGACCTCTCACGACCATACAGGCGACCCCCTGGCGACATGCCCCCTGGTGATGCCCTGCGACACCCGCGACATGTCGCCAGGCGTTGCCTGTATGGTCGTGAGTAGTCTCCTAGTTACCCAAAGAGTCGTAGCGTCTTTCTGGTCGCCGCTGAATTTTCAACATGTTGAACATTTTCGGCAACCTATGACGTGTGCCGGCAGTCGCCGAAAAGGTCGCGTAAGTGGGACAGGCCCTTCAAAGTAACACACGGGTCAATAAATGGTTGATAAGCCTTCTATTTAAGGGAGATATATAATCCATTACATTCTAAATATCTGAAAAAAAATTGTTCCCAAACAGCCATTGGTAATGTCACAATAATCCGAGGGATGAAAGTTAAATATAAAAAATATAAATTCTGATATAACTAACAATTTTCTGTCATTGACTTTCACAGCAAATACTAGCACAGTACTGGAGACCCACAAATGTAGGTACAATACCATCTGCACCATAGAAACTCTGAAAGTATTGGTCACAAACATAAATGGCCTGTGATATTCGAAGTGGGGAATCAAAGAACACACTTAGTGGTTACAGAAGCAGTGGATTTGAGAGCCTAATTAGAAACTCATTGATAAAACAAACAGAGCTTTTGATGTTTGTGGTAAATGGAAAGGAAGGATGCCTTGACACCAATGTTTTTTACAGTAGGCAGTTGTGAAGGCAGTTTAAAAAAATGGAAAGACAATGCACAAAAACCAAGCTATTTTCAATAAAATCAGAAATGGGCTGTTTCTGCTTTTGCTTCCGATTTCCTGTATCTGAAGGTTTTTTTTTTCAAAACTATTTCCATTGCCTGGAAATCAATGCATTGCACAGACAGCATGGCAAAGGGCTACTCAATAAACTGGATGCTGAAATCTTATGAAAAAAACAAAGGGGTGGAGATGCCCAGTGGGTCAGGCAGCATCTGTGGAGGGAATGGATAGACGATGTTTTGCATCGAGACTCATCTTCAGATATAAAGTTCAATCTGAGGAGGGGTCACTACCTGAAACATTGTCTGTTCATTCTCTCCCCAGATGCTGCCGAACCTGCTGAGTTCCTCCAGCATTTTATGGTAGAAGGCTACTTGTCCAAATAATCTCTGATGGTCTTTATGTTGCCCGTCATCGGAGAGCTGCAGATGAGTCTCTTGGAGATGGAGGGTTAAGGAGCCAGCAGAGTGATGGCTAGATGTGACAACCAGTGACACTACTGTGCATGATGTCCAACTTGGTAATTAATATATCCTTACACTTGATATGGGAAATAATTTGGAGAGATGATTTTGTCAGTGTGATGAAGCAAAAATATCCACTGGTGAAAGGTGTACATGTTTAGAAATTGCATGGAAAAAAATGGGTTATGGAATTACAAAGGAACAAAATAAATCAATTTTATCCTATTTTAATCCAAAAATTGCTACTCTGCAGCTGTGCATTGTCCTCATTAGTGAAATATAATCTTTGCACAAATTATTTTCTAATGATTTCCCTACACTTCTCAGACCATTTAAATGAATTGGATCACCCATTTAACTCAATTGATAAACATATTGTCAAATGCAGTTGAGCTGGCCATTGAACTCTACCGGGATGTTGTAATCTCAACAATACCTGATCACAGTTTTCAGTATCACAGCTGAGTGAGCTGTTGATCATTTTTATATATTTTCTGCATTATTACGTCTGCATAGCCTTTTAAAACTACCATGGCAGGCAGCCAATGTGATGCTCCATGAATATGCATTCATGTGACTGCAAGCTCGACGCGAACATTTCATCTATCCCATTATCCTAGTTCATTTATCCTGCTCTCCTTTCCGCTACCATGCCTGGATGCTCAGTCTCTCTAACCCAGCTTTAGTTTTACAGTGTCATTCCATTTATGTGGTGGCTTTAGGTTTTATTTACATTTTGTTATTTTAATGCAAAAAACAGCTTTGAACAAAACCTAAAAAGAGTCAGAGGCAGAGAGCTTGAGAGAGTGCACTCAAAAACTCAAAAGCAGATGACAGTAGACTTGCACTACTTGGCTCAGTGAAGCAGAATAGCGGTGTTTGTATTAACTATCATGAATATCCTGAATAATTTGGAGATTTGCAGCAGGTGAGGCAGCTTCAGGGAGGGAAACTGATTTTTCTACAATAGATTGATGTCCCTTCATTTGAAATGGTAAGCTAGTGCAGAGGCTGGGAAGTAGAGAATAACAAAGACGGTCTATGAATAGATATAATTCAGGAGAGAATAAATGACCAAAGGGAATGGTAATGGGCAAGATGCGAAAGATGGATCCTGAACAGCAAAATTACCAATACCTGCTAAATGGAAAAAGCAATGATTCTAATCTAAAATAATTTAAAGAACCAAGTTGTAAAGACTTGTCAGACACGTGAAGTCTTCACCACTAGTTTATTGCAGACATAGTAATCATACACACACATAGTGCCCTAGCTGTTCGTGGTCCATCACTGGAGCTAGAGAGAGAGCTGGGGGTGTGGAGGCTACAATTATACTGAAGATAATGGGGAGCGGTTAGTAGTGGTGAGGTCACTATGTTAAAGGAACATGCACTGAACTACATACTTCCCCTTGGAAAACAAAACATTACAACGATGACAGTGCGACCACGACTCATACGCTAGAAACACACCCGCGCGTACACCGGCAGGAAAAACTTGAAACATTCAAGCAGTCTCCCCGTAACGCATAGGCGGCTTGACCAACCGCCCGGAGCAGGTACGCAGGCCGCCCTCTCCCCCCTCCGCAGGAAGAGCAGGGACAGGAGCAGGAGCGGTGATAGGGGAACGGGCAGGAGAATGAGCAGGAGAGGGAGGACGAGGAGACCGGGGAGGAGAAACGGGCACCGCAGCGGGCACGCGAGCGGGAGAGGTAGGAGCAGTGGGAGAACGGGGCACCAAGGGTTGAGAGGGCAGAGTTCTGGGCATGTGAGGAGCGGTAGGCAGAGAGGTAGCAACCGGAGGTGCAAAAGGGGCTGCAGGAGGCGGAGCGGGCTCGTTGACCGGCAGCAAATGCTGGCGGGACCGGCGGTAGGTGGTACCCTCGTAGTCAACCAGGTAAGACCGCGGAGAGTCTGCAGAGCCGACGACCACAGCCAGCCGGTAGTGTCCTGAGGGGGACTGCATCCGGACGACCTGGCCCTGGAAGAGACGCGGAAGGGGACGGCAGGACTTGTCATGGGAGCGCTTCTGGATAGCCTGTTTCTGGGCAATGCGCTCCGCAGGGCTGCGGACCGCGGGCTCTAGGGATCGCTGGGAGACAGGGATCGGAGGGCGTGTGGTGCGGGACATGAGCCGCTGAGCAGGCAAGCCCAGGGCAGAGTCACGAGAAATATTGCGGAGATTCAGTAGGGCCAGGTAAAAATCCGAGTGCGACAGTCTGCACTGCTCCAACAGTTCCTTGGCACTGCGGACGGCGCGCTCAGCAAGGCCGTTGCTCTGCGGGTACTCAGGGCTGCTGGTGATGTGGCGAAAGTTCCAGGCGGCAGCGAAGGCGCGGAACTCCGCACTCGAGAACTGGCCGCCGTTGTCAGACTGCAAAGTCACAGGAGGGCCAAAGATCCCAAAGTTGCGGCGCAGCTTCCCGATGACAGCAGCAGAAGTGAGGGAGTGCAGCTGATCCACCTCGAACCAGCTGGAATAGGAGTCTACAAGGACCAGGAAATGTTTGCCACGCCACTCAAATATGTCAGTAGCGACCGCCATCCACGCCAGGTCGGGGGCAGGCTGTTGCAGGAGTGGCTGGCGTTGCTGGTGGGGAGAGAGGGTATTGCAGGTTGAGCAGGCGGAGACCCTATCCCGGATGTCCTGTGCCATGCCGGGCCAATAAAATTGGCTCTGGGCCTGGGACAGGGTGGCATCGGCTCCGGGATGGCCGCCGTGGGCAGTTTGGAAATAGTGGTCCCGTAGCGCAGCAGGCACCACCACCTTGTGGCCCTTCACCACCACGCCGGCATGCAGCACAAGTTCATCCCGGACTAGGAAGTAGGGCACAGCACCAGCCGGCAAGAATGAGCGACGGTCAGGCCAGCCACGACGGATGACGTCTACAAGCTGTTGCAGGGCAGGATCATTGGCAGTGTGATGAATCAGGGACTGCATCTGCCGGGAAGGCACAAAGTTAACGTTTAGCACCATCAGGTCGGACGATTCGTACGGGTGGCGGTCAGTAGATGCCAGCGGTGCGCGGGACAGCGTGTCGGCCACAAACATGTCTTTGCCCTTTCGGTACACGATTCGAAACGTGAAGCGCTGGAGCTGCAGCATCATACGCTGCAAACGGGAAGAGGCAACGTGTATCGGATTGTTCAAGATTGTGACCAGCGGCTGGTGGTCGGTCTCAATAGTGAAAGTGTTACCCAGAATGTAGTCCTTGAACTTCGAGCTGGCAAACACCACGGCAAGGAGCTCCTTCTCGATCTGGGTGTAGCGTTGTTCGGCAGGGGTCATGGTGCGGGAAGCGTAGGAGACAGGTAGTTGCAGGCGGTCGTAGAGTTGCAGGCAGGCGGCACCGAGACCGAAACTTGAGGCATCGCAGGTGAGGACGATGGGGCGCTTTAAGTCGAAGAACTTGAGAGTGGGGGTGCAAACCAGCCGGGACTTCAGGGCATCGAAGGCTGTCTGATGCTGCGGGTACCAAACCCAGGCAGTGTCCTTCTTGGTCAGTTCCCTCAGGGGGCGCACTCAGCTCGCTGAGGTCGGGAATTAATTTCCCCAGGTAGTTCACCATGCCCAAGAAGCGCTGCAGGCTGGGCACGTCGACCGGGGCTGGCATCCCCGAGACCGCAGCTGTCTTCTGTGGGTCTGGTTTTAGACCCTCAGCCGTGAAAACGTGGCCCACGTACGTGACCTCCGGGACGTGGAAACGGCACTTTCTGGGGTTCAGTTTGAGGTTGATCTCACGAGCCCTATCCAGGACTTGGCGGAGGTGGAGGTCGTGCTCAGCGACATCTCTCCCGTACACTAAGATGTCATCGACGATGATAGCACACGGCAGACCGGTAAATAGCTGTTCCATGGTGCGCTGGAAAACCTCGCTGGCAGAATTGATCCTGAAAGGCATGCGGAGGAAACGGAACCTGCCGAAAGGTGTACCGAAAGTGGTCAGGAAGGAGGAACGTTCATCCAGTGGAATCTGCCAGAAAGAGCTCTTGGCATCAAGGACAGAGAAGACAGTGGCTGGGCCAACCAGTGCAGCGACGTCCTCCACCGTTCTCATGGGGTAGTGCAGGCGCTTGATGGCAAGGTTCAGGTCCTTGGGGTTTATACAGATCCGAATCTCACTCTTGTCCTTCTTAGCAGCAACGACCATGGTGGGGACCCACCGGGTGGGATCACTCACCTCCTTGATGATGCCCACGGCCACCATGTGGCGCAGAGTCGACTCTACCCTGTCCTTCATGGCAAAGGAGATGCGGTGAGCCGGGTGGATTAACGGAATGACCCCCGGGTCCACATCGATTTCGTAATTGAAGGGTAGTTTGCCCAATACATCGTCAAAACGATCAGGGTACTCGCTCATGGGGTCCATGGGGCCCTGCACCAGGTGGATATCGCGGTGGAAGGAAACCAAACCGAGGTCCTGGCACGCACTGGCGCCCAACAGAGTAACATTCTCAGTTTCCAGCAGGAGGAAAGAGAGGGGCCGAGAGGTCTTCAGAACTGTGCAGATAAGGGTTGCCTTCCCGACTGGTACGAGCACTCCCCCCCCCATAGGCACGAAGGCGGGAGTCGTCGGCAGTAACCTTCTCGCCAGATCTTATCTGCTCAAAGAGGCTTAATGACATAACATTGGCAAACGCCCCCGTGTTGACCTTTGCAGGAAAGGTCATTCCATTCACAGTAACTCGCACTGAGGGATCAGATATCAAAGCAGGTGCACCCAAAAGTGCAAAAACAAGCGATTCATCATGGGAGGAACTGTTATCAGAATCAGGGAGTTTGTCTGAATGGTACTGGGAACCATGAGCGCTATCAGTCACAGCAAGGTTGTTTAGACTCCTTCTCGGAGCAGGGACAGGCTGGCCCCTGGAATGACATGCTGCGGAGAAGTGATTCAGCTTCCTACAGAAATTGCAAGATTTTCCCAGCGCAGGGCAAACATTAAATTGATGATTGGCGAAGTTGCAGTTGGGGCAGCGACGTGGGCTGTCCCTCGCGGGTGCGGGAATGTTACGCTGGCGTGGCGGGCCAACTGGAGGCGTGGGTTCGAATCCCACTTCTGACACCATGTAAAGACTTGTCAGGCACGTGAAGTCTTCACTACTAGTTTATTGCAGACATAGTAATCATACACACACATAGTGCCCTAGCTGTTCGTGGTCCGTCACTGGAGCTAGAGAGAGAGAGAGCTGGGGGTGTGGAGGCTACAATTATACTGAAGATAATGGGGAGTGGTTAGTAGTGGTGAGGTCACTATGTTAAAGGAACATGCACTGATCTACACAAGTTACATTAACTATAAATGGCTTATCTGAAAGACGAGGCTCTTTTCCTCTGGATGTCGTTAAGTGTTACTTGAATAGTATAGAAAATCAAAGATGGAATAGAATTGTGTGGAGAATTGAAGTGACAGGACTTGCAGACTGGGCAATGTCCAGCGATGTATAATCCAAATATGGTCTGAATAAATTACACTGGCAAATGGTGTATGTATAGAACATGGAACAGTACAGCACAGGAACAACCCTTCGGCCCACAATGTTTATGCCAAACATGGTGCCTTGCTGAACTGATCTTATCTACCTGCACACGATCCATACCCCCTCTATTCATTGCACTTCCATGTGCCTATCCAAAAGCCTTCTAAGTGCCACCATCTTCTCTGCCTCCACCACCACCTCAGGCAATGCGTTCCGTACACATCATAATTACAGCGCCAACCTTCCTGTTCATCGCGGTGTGTGTCTGTATCACCTTGGCTTTGCACCGTGTTAATTTTTTAGACAGCGCTCCCCCCGCTTACCCTGTCCCCTGCCTGCATAACGGGCTGGTGAAGGAAGCGTTGTGTTTGTGTGAGTGTGTGTGTTCCACTGACAGTCGGCGTTCCAGTGCCAGTTTTACAGGCGACTGCCGGCAACTTGACAGTCACCGGCAATCCGCTGAAAAATCGCCTAAGTGGGACAGTCCCATTACATTCAACCTCCCAAAGTGGAACACCTCGCACTTGCTCAAGTTAAACTCCATATGCCATTTCTTCGCTATTTCTGCAGCCGATCTTTATCCCACCATATCTAATGACAACCTTCCTCGCTGACTGCAACTCCTCTAATTTTGGTATTGCAGCAAACTTAGTCACCAACCCATCTACATTTACATTAAGGTAATTTATATATATCACAAACAGCAAGGTTCCCAGCACAGATCCCTGCGGAACTAAACTGATCACAGACCTCCAGCCATAATATCTACCTTCTACCACAACCCTCAGTCTTCTATGAATAAGCCAGATCTGAATCTATGCACAATACAACCTGTAATGTAACAGGTTGTATTCTGTTTATTAACATTTTACTATAGATTCAAAGGACGCAACCCATATGAACATGAAAAATGTAAATGCAATAAGCCCAGTCTGTAATTGCCCTTCATAGAAACTGTCAGGGAAAAAATGCAAAGCGATCTTTGAGAAATAGATAGTAGCAAGGCAATTTTTAGTTGTACCATTGTGTATCATTTTGAAATATCTACAATGTAGAAGTGGAGTAAAGAAATTATAAGTAAGCTTTCCATCTGCTTAAACAATCAGTACGGGAGCACCTCAAGGCTGCGTGCTCAGCCCCCTGCTTTACTCACTCTATACTCATGACTGTGTAGCCGGACATAGGGCGAACTCCATCATCAAGTTCGCTGACGACACCACTCTTGTTGGACGAATTACAGATGGCGACGCATCAGAGTATAGAAGTGAGATCGACCGATTGACCAAATGGTGCCAGCACAACAACCTGGCTCTCAACACCAGTAAAACCAAGGAACTGATTGTGGACTTTGGAAGGGGAAGGAGAAGGTCAAAAACTTCAAATTCCTGGGCGTGCATATTTCTGAAGATCTTTCCTGGACCCAGCACACTGATGTACTCATAAAGAAGGCACATCAGCGCTTCTACTTCCTGAGAAGATTACGGAGAGTCAATATGTCAAGGAGGATTCTCTTGAACTTCTACAGGTGCAGAGTAGAGAGCATACTGACTGGCTGCATTGTGGCTTGGTTCGGCAACTTGAACATCCAGGAGCGGAAAAGACTGCAAAAAGTTGTGACCACTGCCCAGTCCATCACAGGCTCTGACCTCCCCACCATCGAAGGGATCCATCGAAATCGCTGCCTCAGAAAGGTGGCCAACATCATCAAAGACCCACACCATCCTGGCCACACACATTTTACCGTTGCCATCGGGAAGAAGGTACAGGAGCCTGAAAACTGTAACAACCAGGTTCAGGAACAGCTTCTTCCCTACAGCCATCAGGCTATTTAACATGACAGCAAATAAGCTCTGAACTATAACAGACTATTATTATTATTATGGCACTATATTTGTTTATTTATTGAGTATGTGTGAATGTGTATATATACACACTAAACTTTTTTTCTTACAAGTAAGAATTTCATTGTCCTATCTGGGACACATGACAAAAACACTTGATTTTTTACTCTTGACTTAAAGTTGGGATAACTGCAATACTTATTCAATGCTGTCTTTCCAGACAACCTGATAATTGAACAAATAAATACAATCGGTGTTGGGGAAAAATGTTTAAAAGGGTAACTCAACTGGATTCATGTGATACAGGGTATAGTGGGAGTCACTCACATTTGCTGAATTATTAACTCACTCATTTAATTAGAAATCCAAAATGGCAAACTGCTCTTGATCTAGAATCAAAGAGCTCTTTCATCTCTTGGTAAAGAGCCCTTGTTACAACGTAATTCAAATCAAAATAGGCAACATATGTGTAACAACGTGTTTAGTGTAAAATGACTGATTAATTTATTAACATTTCCTGTCCGCTAAACCTATGAAATAAAAAGAATACCCCCTGGTATTGGGTATTCATGTGGAATCTGGACTAACTCTGGTCCTTTTGAACAGATTAGACTAATGCCTTAAAACCTAACATATGGGAATGTTGATGAAAAACTGGGATTAATCTTGCTGTAAAGGGACTAATCATTGATAGAGTGCTGTGAAAGAAATGATGTGTCTGAGTACATAAAACACTTGTGATGGTAAAATATTGAATGAATGTGTATCTCTGGGAAAAGGGTGACAAATGAAATATGTTTTGTACAATGTATTCAGATTGGTGAAAGGGAAATTGTGTACAATCCAAAAGAAACCAGTTCCTGGTCTTTAGCCAAAAATTGCACTGCAGAATCTTATTAATAGGCAATATGATTGCAACCAGTATGTTATTCCAGTTTGTTTACAAATTACATATTTTGTTTCATCAAGTGTTTCATTCATTAAATAATTTATTAAGTACTATAAAACTGAAGTTAGATTAATTGATAGTATTTGTAAACAATTGAAATTCATATGAAATTCAATAAAAAAGTTGACCCAATTCAGCATTCTCATGGGCATTGGTAAATATAAGCAAATACATAATTGAATTTGAAAATATGCACAGAAAACTGGAGTAACTCAGCGGGTCAGGCAGCATCTCTGGAGAAAAGGAATAGGTGACGTTTTGAGCTGAGACCCTTCTCTAGGTCAGAATTCATTGTTAAGATGATGATTGAAGGGGACTTAAAAATAGTAACAGAATTGGGCAAAGTTAATGAAGATTTATGAAAGGCAAATCAAGTTTGAAAAATGTGTTTGAATTTTGAGATTGTAATGAGCAGAGTTAATAGGGACAGTGGATATAATACATTTAGATTTTCAGAAAACCTTCAACAAACTTCTTGGTGAGAAAATTAAAGAAAATTAGAGCACATGGGATTTGTGGTTACATACTGGTATAGAGAAATAATTAATGAACAGAATGAACAAAGACAATTTTGGGCTGAGTGAGCTCGTTGTAGTACAGGGCAATAGGGATCAGCTTTGCATCCCAGCAGTTCACATTCTATATCAAGGATGTGGTTGAGGCAACGTGGAACATATCAAAGTTTGGTTATGATACAAAGTTGTGCCATGAGAGCAGTGAGAGTTGTGAAGAGGATACAGAGGGAAATATAGACAGACCAGGAGAAAGGATGAATCAAGGCATATTGTGCCCTTTTGTGCACTTGAAATATTGATGTCCTTTAAGGCAAATCATCTCTAACAGGAAATATTGAAGACTTGTTAACTCCAAATGATGGTGTATAATTTCATCTATAAATTAGTCAATGTACTTTGGCTATAAAAGACAACATAAAAGATTGGTAAAATCTTTTTGTCATTTGGGGAATTTACTTTGAACTGCATGACACTGAGATGTAAATTCTCCCGCTTTCATGTACAGAATAAGATAAATGAGTCTTAGATACAGTGTATAAATGGGTTATAAATACCATTATCACTTAGGTTTTACGGAGCCCTCCATAATGTTTGGACAAAGACCCATCATTTATTTATCTGCCTCTGTACTCCACAGTTTGAGATTTGTAATAGAAAAAAATCACATGTGGTTAAAGTGCACATAGTCAGATTTTAATAAAGGCCATTTTTATACATTTTGGTTTCACCGTGTAGAAATTACAGCTGTGTTTATGCATAGTCCCCCCATTTAAGGGCACCATAATGTTTGGGACACAGCAATGTCATGTAAATGAAAGTAGTCATGTTTAGTATTTTGTTGCATATCCTTTGCATGCAATGACTGCTTGAAATTTGTGATTCACAGACATCACCAGTTGCTGGGTATCTTCTCTGGTGATGCTCTGCCAGGCCATGCTACTACCATCAGCAGTTGTATCATCAATGAAGATAAGTGAGCCAGTACCTTCAGCAGCCATACATGCCCAGGCCATAACATGCCCAGGCCACCGACCACCGTGTTTCCCACAGATTAAGTGGTATGCTTTGGATCTTGGGCAGTTCCTTCTCTCCTCTATACTTTGTTCTTTTCATCACTCTGATATAAGTTCATCTTCGCTTCATCTGTCCACAAGATCTTTTTTCCGGAACTATGGTTGCTCTTTTAAGTACTTCTTGGCAAACTGTAACCTGGCCATCCTATTTTTGCGGCTCATTGACAAATCCACACCTGACTCCAGATCTGTCGGACAGATGTTTGGGGATTTTTCTTTATTATAGAGAGAATTCTTCTGTTATCAGCAGTGGAGGTCTTCCTTGGCCTGCCAGTCCCTTTGCGATTGGTAAGCTCACCAGTGGTCTCTTTCTTCTTGTTGATGTTCCAAAGTTCAAAGCATATTGCTTATAGGCCTACTGCATAGAATGGATAAGATTGTTTGGTCACTTTAGTTTAGTTTAGAGATACAACATGGAAACAGGCACTTTGGCCCACCGCGTCTGCACCAACCAGCGATCCCTGCAAATTAACACTTCCTTACACACATGAGGAACATTTTTTTACATTTATGCCAATTAATCTACAAACCTATACATCCTTGAAGTGTGGGAGGGAACCAAAGATCTGGAAAGGTCCATGCAGGTCACGGGGAGAACATACAAACTCTGTACAGACAGCATCCCTGGTCAGGATCAAACCCGGGTCCCTGGCACTGTAACATTGTAGCTCTACCTCTACACCACTGTGCTGCCATTGATGGGTCTTAAAATGTTTTGGATACACTTGTACAAAAGTATATTTAATTTAGTTATTTGAACTACTTGTGATGCACTTCTAAAAGAGGTCAGATGAGCCCCACCACCTCTGGAATATCGAGTCTATATCTAATTTGAATCTTTCAATGGAGGACTTTTAACTCCCTGGAATCAGAGGGTTAACCAATTTGCAATTATAGTGGGCATACAATTCGGTTAGATAAAAGTCATCTCTATAGCTGATTTGCTTAGTTGGTATTCTAATTAAGTCACAAAAATCCATTTAATTAAGGCAGTGAATATGTCCATATTGCGTCCCTTGAGGATAGTCAACCATCCAGAGAAATCACGAGGAAGGATTGATGACGTGACATCATTAGCGTGTTGTGCTGCTTTATTAGGACTGTATATTCGTACATTGGTGCAGAAAATGAGAAAGATTCAGTAAGGAGAGTGTAATGTCATATTTGTCATAATTTAAAGAACCAAGGTTAATCAAGCACAGATTAATAAGCATTGACTGCAGTACGATGTTAAAATACCATTAAAATAGTGACATTTAAGAGTGCATCAAAACACACAATGATGTTGACGTGTGAAATTTCTATTAACCAAAACATATTTCTTATGCTTCTTCTCTCTATGCCCTGTCAAACATATCCGTTATTGAGATGGTTAAGTATCATACTCGTTGTTTCGAGTAGAAGGCATCGCTAAGCAATGTTTAAACAGTTCAGCGACAGGTAATGTTGAGTACGATAAGTTAAAAAATGTGCAATGGTTCTGTTACTTCAATTCCGAAAGTAAAAGTTCTGTACAAAAAGAAAAACCATAGGACATCTTATAAATCATTTTTTACTTGGTGTCATCATTGGGTCCGTGAACTGCATAAAAAAGGATTTTGATTTAAATTGTACCTTTCAAGAGATTGCGACACATTTTATGGTTGCTGGAAGTCAGTTTCACACAGCAAGATCCCTCAACTAGTCATGTGATACTCTTAGCGATATTAATAGAGAGCATTCTTTTTAAATTGAGCTACAAGAGCTCAAAGTGCTTATCATCAAATCTGAAAGGTAGTCCTGGCTTTGCAGCAGCTTCTTGGTTCTGTAAAAGTGTACCAGCATTCATCTTTGTACTCATCTTTGAATTGTATCTTGAACACGTAACCATTTAAAGGGGCTGTCCCACTTGGGCGACCTAATTGGCGAGTTTAGAAGAGTTTGAAAAAAATGACATGTTGAAGACCTCCTTCGACTATGTAGAAGACCTCCTTCGACTATGTTGAAGACCTCCTTCGACTATGTAGAAGACCTCCTTCGACTATGTAGAAGACCTCCTTCGACTATGTTGAAGACCAGCTTCAACTAGGCACGACTAGCTACGACTAACTTTGGGAAAATTGGACACCGAATAGTGGAGAGTGAAGACGACCTCCTTCGATCTCCTTCGATCTCCCTTCGACTATGATGAAGACTATCTACGACTACCTTGGACATCCTTCGACTACCCTCGATTACTTACGACTCACATGCCGACCTACTACGACTAAACCTACGAGTAAAAAAAGTATTGATTTTTTCCATGGCGCCTTTTTTTACTCGTGGGCAGTTTTTAACATATTGAAAAAAACCCCGTGACCTAGCTGAGGCCTCGAGTACGCGGAGACCACTCTCGAGCATGAAGGAGAGTTACGAAGACCTCCTACGACATCGTGTCAACCATGCTGCGAGTATGAGTCGAGGGCGAACTCGCAGATTAGGTCGCCCAAGTGGGACAGGCCCTTAACTTGGACAATTTTCCACTGAGGCAGTACAAACTATTTGTGGTCTCAGACAGATTTTTAAATTATTACGAAGTGTCCTCACAAACCCCTTTCCCCTTGCTCATTCACCCTCAACGCCAATAGCATGCAAGGAACAAGGCAGAAGTTGAAACCAACTATTTATTTACTGCTATTGGTAAATACCTTCACAAATCAGCTATAGTTAAGATTTGGGGAACTCCAGTGTCTGAACTTGTGTCTACAATTAAAGACCCCTATTCCTCATGCCATGTCATTTTATGTGACCCACCTTTATTCTTGATCCACCTGGCTAATTACTGATTTTCACACCATAGGCCTATTCCACCTGACATTTTCTGAGGTTGTAAGAGCTGCTGAATTAGTCAACTTCTCTTATGTTTAGCTATGATGAAAGCTATACCACTGAAAGGCATGAGTTTTTTTTGTCTCACTTTAGAACTGTGGTTGACCTAAAGTCAATTTCCAGCATATCCTGCCTTAATTCTTTGTGTTTTGGGTTCTTATTATGGGTCAGGCAAGCTATTTCCATTTTGTGTCGACATTAATATGTTGCATTACATGAATATTAATCCGTTAGGTTTTGATTGCCAATGGAAAGTGTCAAAGCATAAAAGGAAAATACAGATACATAATTATTGAGCTGAAGTACAACCTACTTTTTTGTCAGAGATGCTGTTTGATCTGCATATTTCCAGGATTTATGTTTTATAGTTTTGTTTAGTTTAGTTTAGAGATACAGCACGGAAACAGGCCCTTCGGCCCACCAGGTCCGCGCCGACCAGCGATCCCTGCACATTAACACTATCCTACACCCACTAGGGACAATTTTTATATTTCTCAAGCAAATTAACCTACAAACCTGTACCTCTTTGGAATGTGGGAGGAAACCTAAGATCTCAGAGAAACCCCACGCAGGTCACGGGGAGAACGTACAAACTCCGTACAGACAGCACCCATAATCAGGATCGAACCTGGGTCTCCGCCGCTGCATTTGCTGTAAGGCAGCAACTCTACCGTTGCGCCACCGTGACTTGCCTTATAGCAACCTATTTTGTGTTGATTTTGATTCACTTTGATGATTTAACCCGTCTCTAATGGTCAGAAGTTTTAGATATACATAATTTCTTCGGCAATTAAACTCTGATTAACTTTTGGATGTAACTATTTGGACCTCTTTCTCAAAGGAGGCATTTCAGCAGTTACATTAAAGACGCAAAGTTAAATAGAACGTTAATCTGGAATATGATCTGGATATACCGAGGAGCGATGCTATAGCAAATCAGCCAGTCAGTAAAACTAATTAGAAGATGGAATGTATCTCAGATTTTAACCTGCTCATTGCAAATTAACGAACTTTGTTCAAATAAATAATCTTATAATGATGACTCGTAGCTGTTTAAACATTCTTTAAACAGTTGGTGCTTGCAGGAAAATGGTAAATGAAAATTGTTTAAGAGAAATGATTTTTGATTAAAAATATTAAAGATATGTGAGGATGATTGCTGGATGGAAAGACTACTCATTTTCCAACCGCATCTGTTTTGCAGACTGAGCTCATTTTCTTATGTTGATTCTTGTAGATTGATGGCCTAGGCAGCCACATTGATTGTTGTATGCATGGAAACAAATTACTGATTCTTGTAATAAGAAGGAACTGCAGATGCTGGTTTATACCAATGAGTGACGCAAAGTGCTGGAATAATTCAACGGGTCAGGCAGCATCTCTGGAGAAAATGGATAGGTAATGTTTCGGGTTGGACCCTTCTTCGTCTTGACCCGAAACATCACCTATTCATTGTCTCCAGAGATGGTGCCTGACCCTCTGAGTTACTCCAGCACTTTGTGCCTTTTTTTGTAACCCACCATCTGTAGTTCCTTGTTTCTAATTGGAAAAGAAAGTCCTTTGTTCTTTAGAATATAATGGTGTTAACCTAGTTTTTCAAGTTGGCTAACGTTGATTGTCAGGGCATCAAAGAGACCATGGAAAGTTGCTGCGCTAAATCTTGTAGATGATTAATTTTATTCCCAGTAATTTACTGCCAGAGAAAGTGAGTGGTTAAGATGGTGGAGGATGAGATGCCTGTCCAAACCCTTATAAAGCTTTTCAGCTGTGTAAGGATGACAAAGTTATGGGGAGAAGGCAGGAGTAAAGGGTTGTGAGAAAAAGATAGATCAGTCATGATTTAATGGCGGAGTTGATTGATAGGCTAAATGACCGCTATTATGTCTTATGAACTTATTGAAATGTGGGAGCTGCACTCATTTAGTAAAGTAAGCCATTTCATCAGACTTTTGTTGAACATTGTACATGGTAAAAAACATTGGTAAACCAGGTGGCACCAAAGGAAAACCAGCTTTTGATGTGTAGTCATAGCATTTATATGGTTAATGCAATTAGATGTCTGGTCATTGTTGAGCTTTGGGATGTTTAAGGTCAAGAAATTAATGATGTTGGTATCATTAAACATCAAAAATTGTTGATTGAAATCTTACTGGACACTGTCTTAGTGTGCGCCAAGGATACCAAGCGATTTTTCATCCCAAGTGATGGTGGTGTTTATGAATTGTTGCTTGTGGGAGCAATTATTACATTAGATGAGGACTGATTACCAAATGTAAGAAATGGCTTTTTATCACTAATGACCTTATGACAAATAGAAAAGTCCTGAATCCAACGTGATTATGCTAGGAAATTGTCCTGAGGAACCTACAGAGATGTATTGTTGCAGACATGATTGATCTCCACCTTCCAGCCAGCGGAGATATTCCCCCATTGGCGTTTATTCACTAGGCTTACTTGACCTTCTTGTTCAAATTCTGCCTTTCTGTGAAGAAATTTAGCTCATTTGTTTGAGAATATAGGCTGATCACTGAAAGTATATTGAAGAATACAAACTATTTATTGTGTTGTGCTTTGCAACACAATTTTTAGCTTGTTTCTCACTCAAAGTCTAGTTATAATTTAAACATTCAAACACGAGTAAATGAGAATGTCATCAGGCCCATCACAAATCATATTGTTTGTTATAACATCACAGATTATTCTCTCGGTTAATGGTAATGCAAGTTTCCGGGAATTATGTTAAAAAAATTGAATCAGTTTTACAAAATGATCAGGGTAATATTAGTTATAAGAAACCGACTAGAATTTGCACATGTTTAATGATTATAATTGTTAAATTCCTTGTCTATTTAGTTATGACGTGATGTCATTTTATAAATTTATTGCGAGATATTCTGGGACCTATTGAAGATTTATGGATGTGGTAATGCTGATGACATCCAAACTTTATTTACAAATACCTCCAGAAGGCAATACTTAGGGTAAGCTGCTGATACTGTTTTATCGTGTTGACATTTAATGGGAACGTTAGGAAATGGTCAACGACTTAGAGTTTGTGCCTTTTCCCCACTGATGAAATTTTCCAGCATCTTGGAATAGATTTTGCATGCATCACAATGGAAAATAAACTGCAGTAAGCAGAACTGAAAGGCCACTGTATCGATGAATCAACCATGTTGCAGAGTTTATTAATTAAACACTTTAAGTAGGAGACTGCCTGCAATGTCTTGACAT
This sequence comes from Malacoraja senta, assembly GCA_038087875.1. Lineage (NCBI taxonomy): Eukaryota > Metazoa > Chordata > Chondrichthyes > Rajiformes > Rajidae > Malacoraja > Malacoraja senta. The sequence goes on along the minus strand of CM075990.1, from coordinate 9,236,779 downwards.
TTAATTATTTTTCCCTTCTGGTTTTAGAGCCAGGATACATTATTTTTTTTCTGTGGGAATTTAAAGCTTGACGACATTGCGATTAGTTTAACTGATTCCTTTAAATTATTGTTTCAGAAAACACAAATAGGTGGTGTAATTAAACACAACTATCGAGGACTCTTCACCCAGCAGTTAATGAGCTTGGAGCAGTCTGTAGCTTGTTATAGTTAGGAAACCAGTCAGAAATGCTAATTTAGGAGGAGCTTCAGCTCAACAATGATGGGAGAGGATAGTAGTTGAACATCCCCACAGTATGATAGAGCTACATTTCAGGACCAGAAGCACTCACCAAGCTTCTGAGCGAGGCTTGGACAGCTAACCTCAATGAAGACACCCACTTTAATCACGTTATTGCAAAAAAAAGTGATTTAAACATTTTCTTCTCAACCTGTAGGCTGACAGATGAAAGAAACAATGGGTAGACATAAACTGCTTTGAATCATGCTTCCAGTGATTTGATTGGGCTGATTATCCCCCTTGCTATAAAATTACCATATGGCTAAGTTATAGTGAATAAACTGAAACAAATTTGTATTGACTGTGAATACATTCATGCATTAGATTATCTTTGGCAAGGAATTTGTATCGAATGATTTGAATAAAAAAGTTGAAAGAATAATCCCTTCATTCTACATGAGATATAAGATGAAATGTAATATGCTTTAACAGGGGGATGCCTATGGATGAAGTGGAACATTATGCTAATGTTGGCTGTGGAGATGAACTGATTTGAGTTTTTAAGGCCACTACAAACTATCCCCCTGAAGGAAATGACCACCTCATCTCATTTCTCAATTAGTTTATTCTCAATACTGCTGTTAAAATAGTTTTCTGTGGAATAGGTACTGCTTGTAAATCTCTATCTTTCATTCTGGGAAGAAGGTAATTTAATGAAGCTTAGAAAAAGCAGCCAAAATTAACTGGCTCTCTTTGCTCAGCTACTTGTGATTTGTTGAGATGTAATATTTGAAATGTGAGAAGTCGTAACTGGCGGAATAGATAAGGGATGTGGTGTATTGCTTTTTCAGAGGGTATTTAATAAAATCCCACTTAAAAGGTTATTTTGCAGAATTAAAGCACATAATAATTGGAGTAATATACTGGCAAGGATTGAAGATTGGTTGACAGAATGGGGCTTTTTCAGGGTGGCAGATAGTGACTAGATGAGTACTGTAGGAATTTGTGCTGTGGATTCAGCTAATCACAATATTTGGATGAGGGATATATATGAATGTAGGATTTCAAAGTTTTCTGAAAACATGAAACTGGTGGCAAAGAGGCTTTAGGTGATTGAGACATATTGAGTGAGTAGATAAGTATTAGGCTGATGTAGTATGATGAGGATAAATGTGAAGTTATCCACTTTGGTAGGAAAAACAGAACACCTGAGCATAACCTAACTGGCAAAGAGATGGAGAAATAGGATCTATGTGTCCTTTACAGTACCAATGAAAACAAATATGCAGGCAGTGCAAGCAGTTGAGGTAAATAGTATGTTAGACTTGATAGTATAGCAAACGGTTTTGAATCCAGGAACAGGAATGTCTTACTGCATTTTACAGTGTCTTGGTGAGACCACAGCAGAGTATTGTGACTAGTTTCAGTCTCCTCATTTGAAAGGCTATAAAGGTTCACCAGACTGATTCCTGATATGTTAGGACTGTCCTACAAGGAGAGATTGGTTTAACTAGAAGTGAGGAAGTTGTTTCCCTTCATTTGGGAATAGCACACTCTGTATATGAAGTAAGAATTTTAAGACTGAGATGAAATGAAATGTCTTCACGGAGTTTGGTGAACCAGTGGAATTCTCCATTGCAGAATACCATGGAGGTCAGGTTGCTGAGCATTTTTAAGGAGATAGGAAAATTATTGTCTTTAAACTTTCTTCTTTTTCTTGCGTATGGCGTGCACAGGTTAAAGTTGTAAGACAGCTTGTTCTGTTTGATCTTCTGTTTGTGCACGCCAGGTTGATTGCATTCGTTGAAACAGGGTAGACCACGTGAAGGTTGCAATCTCCCACCCCCTTTAAACTTTAAGGACCAGAAAATCAATTAATAGCATTGAAATAAACTTCCATTATAAAACAACTCGCCTTTCTTCCAGAAGTAGCTTGGTGGTGTAGCTGGTAGAGCTGCTGTCTCACAGCGCCAAAGACCTGCGTTTGATCCTGACCTCGGTGCTATCAGTGTGGAGTTTGGTTTAACCCTGGCAGATTAACCAGGCAGCCTTCCTGAGAGCTAGGAAACTTGAACAATACCACAATTTCGTACTTACTTTCCCAGTGCAGCAAGAAACAGAAGATTACATTTCTATCTTAAACTGATGTCATTATGGGAAAGCATGTCCCGAACCCCCACCCAATCTCTGTGCAATTCAAAAATCTTACTCTGCACAATCACCTTTAAACTTTCCCCCACAGGCCTTAAAGCTATATCTTCTAGTCTTTGACATTTCCACCTTGGGAAAAGGTTCTGATTGTCAACCCTGTCTATGCCTCTCATAATTTTATAAACTTTGATCAGGTCTCCGCTCAACCTCTATTCTCTAGAAAAAAAACAATCCAAGTCTGTCCAACCTCTCTTTATAGCCAATACCCTCTCATCCGGGCAACATTCTGGTAAATTCATCACTCACACACTTCTTCCATCGGATCCCCTATCACCCTCCAATCTACTGTTCACCTCTTCTCTCCTGTCCCTCTATTGTTCCCATTAGCCACCATTCCACCTTACTTAATTCCACTCTTTACCTTCTGTTCCTATTGATTCCAGATCTGCTGATTGTTTTACACCACTTAATACTTCCCAGCCTCCATTGCTATCTCAATTCTTCTTGCCCCAACAAGTATTATGTCCGAGTTTATTGTCATTTTAAGAAAGAAACATCAAGCGAACATAATCTATTTTCAGATATTAATGAACCTGTAGCTACTACTTCTAGCATTCTGAGGTTTTACATTTTTTAAGCTTGCACATATGGTGATTTGCTTGAAGTATATTTCTTGGGAAACTCGGCCACATAAATGAGCTTTCCATTTGATGAAATGAATAAAAGTACTTAAAGTTCTCAGACGAATATATTTTATATTTAATATCTTTAAAGTTAAAGCTTTTATTCAAATACTCATAATGTTTTGGAGTGACCTTTTTTTAGAGAGTTTTTCCATCCTGCTGTTCACATTGATGGCTCCATAAATCATTCTAATGCACGACCCTCCTTATAAAGCTAGCTTCCCACTGTGAAGCACACAGCAGAGATTTATCACTGCCCTCTGCTTACAATTCACTTAGTTCAGCTAAAGGAGAATTTGAGTTTAAGCCGTGCATTTCTGCTACATGACAAATGATGTGTCTACAGAGGTACTATTGGCATTGATACTATGTGCTTCACCTGTCATAATACCAATCATGGGTTGTAGTGATCTGTGGCAAGGGGCAAAATGATCTCCTTGTTATGAATCAGTGGCCACAAAAGGTGTCTGGCATGAGCTTCTCTGCTTCTGCTTTGTGATATCAGTTATCAGTCTTGTACCTACCTTGTAGCCTTAGAATAGAGCAGAACTTACCACTAAAGTACTGTACAATTGTTGCCAAGGAGTTTTCTGCTTGGATTTCTTGGTCTACACATTGGAAGGCAGCCTGTAATAGACCAGCAATGGTGAATCCTGTCACAGATTAACAAACCATCCAAGGATATCACTTTTTTAACAAGTCTTTGGGAAAACAATGTTTACAGTATGTTCATAGAACATCTTCCTCGTATCAAGTCCATGTGTAGAACCAGCTTAGTGTCATTGAAAGTGTTAGTATAAATGACCAAAGCAATGAAAACATCCATTCTGTTCCATGAAAGTAATGTTGAATACAGTGACTTTAACAAGTTTAGAATCCACTTCATTATTAGTATATTATACAGCCAAGTCCATTTGTTAACTGAAGTAACTGGCCTGGATATACTGTTCTCTGAGAACTTCAGGTCAGTCGTGCTGAAATTGTACGGAAATGGGGAAATATTTCCATCTCATTCTTATTGCCCAAATATTGATTCTGGAAAATAACACACCACATTATGTGAACCTAGCTTCAAGTTTCTCCAGTTTATTATTTCATGTTCCTTCCTTCCTCTACTTCAACCAGAAATTGCAAGATGAAAGTTATCCATTGGATCTAATTTAGTGCATTATCTAATTTGTCATTATTGAAGGTTTGTAGACTGGTAGAACTAATAGCAAGTAACATTGAATTGAAATAGCAATGGCCAAGACAAGGTGACGTGGGTAAAAATCTTTTTAAGACTGCGATGAAAAGCATCAGAAATGGAGAGATCTCAGCTCTTTGAGCATCTTCCGCCATTTAAAGATGTCGTGGTGGATCTGTGCGCTGACTCCATCTTGCTGACTTGGCTCCATATTCCTTCCAACCTTTGGCTGTCAAGAATGTACTGGTATTGGATTTAAAGTTATTAACTGAGCCAGAATCTACAGCAGTTATTTGTGTGCAAAGGTATTTTCAAACTGTCTTCTAACTGGCACTGGACAGATTTTTAATGGATCTGGTCATCTTTGCTTGGGACTAAATTCAATTGTGTGCATGTTTTGAAATATAGATCTGTGATACACAGATAGATAATAAACTCATGGTCTGATTAACATGGTGTCGTTTAATCACAGCATGTCCTACCATTACATTTAGTTTAGAGATATAGCGCAGAAACAGACCCTTCAGCCCACCGAGTCCATGCCGACCAGTGATCCCCATACTCTATTACCATTTGGCACGATAGGGACAATTTATAATTTTACCAAACCAATTAACCTACAAACCCGTACGTCTTTATAGTGTGGAAGGAAACCAGAGATCCTGGAGAGTCATGGAGAGAATGTACAAACTCTGTATAGACAGCACCTGTGGTCAGGATAGTACCCGTGTCTCTGGCGCTGTAAGGCAGTAACTCTACTGCTGTGCCACTGTGCTTAAGTAGTATTAAACTTGTGGCTCTACATTGGCTGCAATAACCTTTTAAAACATTTTTATCAGCAGAGAAGATGAATAGATCATGTTAAAGTTTTAGCTCATGAATACAAATAAAGAATCACAAAACCTTATCCAATTTATATTGTTTTTGTCACATTCAGCACGCTCTGCATTTTGGGATCATATTGTTATTGTATTCTCTTACTAAACAGTTATTAGTTATGAGTCATTATCAGAGTATATGACTCACTTCAGTAATAATAAGCTAAGTGTAGGTCTTGAAATATTTTAGAAAGTGGCAACCATGTAATCCCATTCTGCCTGGTCCCTGATCAGATAGTCGGCGACTAAACTGTCTCCCCCACCTGGTTTGCCAGGTGAGGAGGGGGCTGTGGACCCCCAGCAAGACCAAAAACAAGACCCGTCAAAGGGCGAATGAGCTCCTAGCATGCCACGGCCATCCACACTTCATTAGGTTGCGATCATTGTCGTACACGGCATTGTAAAGCACCGTGCCTGTTGATGTTTTCAACGATGATGATGAAGATGATGCAACTTAATCTTTAACGCCGATCAATATAATAAGGCATCTTTGCATAATTTAAATAAACAGCCCATTTATTTTCTTAAAGGCAGAGTCATTGAGTTGCACAGCACAGAAATGTGCCCTTTGGCCCACCATGTTCATGCCTACCTTTATACCTATCCATTCTAGTACCATTTGCCCATCGTAGATTAGTTTCTACACCTTACCTATTTAAGTGACAGTCTATGTCACTGAATGATTGTAACTGAATGAGTGTATCTGATTCCACCGCCACAACTGACAGTGAGATTGAGATATCATCTGCTCTCATGTTTTGAAAAGGGCCTTTCTCTTCAAATTTTCTTTCTCTCACCATGACTTTTGCTGTCTTGTTTTTGATTCTATTAACATGGGGAAAAAATTCTGACCATCTACCCTATCTATGGTTATTTAATTTTTAGTTATGAAGCAGGATTTCTGATCTGCTCACTGCATATATTTGGAAAATTAAAGGATAAACTGCATTCCCCTAAAATAAATTTCTGAACGAGGGCTGCCTTGCCTGGTAACAGCTAGAGGGGCAATGCTGAGGAGATACACCTGTTAGAAGGGTGGAACTGGGGAATATTATACTGAGAAATGCTGAAATAGGGTAAATTATCTAATGCGCTGTTCTATCAGAATGGTGTACAGAGGCATGTTAGAGGGGCATTGCTTGGGTGTGGTGGTGAGGAACTGTTGCATTGTTATATTCATCATCTTTCTAATAAGGCATTGAAGTAAGACTATGTTCATGTGCTCGCATTGCAGTAAAATAGATGCCCCTCTGCACTTGTAAACGAGTGTGAGAGTTAACATTCTCCTGAAGTCCATATTTAATCACGTCATCTAAACAGATGATTTGATCACCACTATTTTTTAACTTTATTTCTAAATTACAGCAGTAACTATATTTCAAAAGTACTTTATAGCATGGTCTGGCTTTACAGTCATTATTCTTTCATGTTATTTCTGTAATTGTGAATGCCTAATATGAATTTTGTTGGCCATGACATCCTGTAGGCTTAAGTCAAGCAAAGCAATTGCACGGATAAATAATTCAAGGAAATCGCTGTATCACTGCATCCAAATTTATTAGCTTTAACAGTCATAATCATCATGTAAATGCTTAAATCCATAACAGTTCCATGCCCAGTATGCTGGCAGCTTTTGAATAAAGTGCAAGCAATAAGCACTAAACTCTTCCTTTTAGTATTTGAACCACTTGTGTAAATTGAAATTGTTAAGTGATGTAAATTGCATTGAAACAATTATCACCCTCTCCGAGTCAATGAATCTTTTTATGATTTGGTATCCCACATAACACATATACAAAATGTAATTCAAGCAAATTGACAAATAATTATTTCTAGTTTTAAGTGTGCTTGTACACAAGTTGTTGAGAAAGGATATGTTCTGAGCCCCTTACTATACTCAAATGATTTTCTGGCCAAATTCTGTTCTAACTCCGTTTACAAGTTTGCAGGTGACACCACCGTAGCGGGCCAGATGCCAAAAAATGACAAGACAGTGTACAGAAAGGAGACAGAGTAACATTGTATCAAGATAACAATCTTTATCTCACTGTCAGTAAGATGAAGGAGCTGGTCACTCACTTCAGGAAACAAGGTGGTGTACATGCCCCAGTTGGCAACATTGATGACTGAGTGGAGATGGTGAAGAGCTTCAGGATCCTGGGCCGAAATGTCACCAATAATTTGTCCTGGACCCCATTGAAGCTATGACCAAAAAAGTACACCAATGCCTCTACTTCCTCAGAAGTCTAAAGTAGTTTGGCATCTCCAAAAACCCTCACTAAATTTCCACAGATGCACCTTAAACGGCATCCCATTGGATGCACAACAACTTGCTTTTGCAACAACTCTATTCAAGAATGGAAAATATTTCAGAGAGTTGAGTATGTAGCTAAGTCCATCATTCAAACTAGCCCTCCTTCATTGATTCCAGCTACACTTTACGTTGCCATGGGAAAGTAGCCAATATAAGCAACGAACATTTATACCCTGGCCATTCCCACTTATCTTTTCTCCCAGCAATTGAATTCATACTCTTTAAAGGTGGGACCAATATCTGCTCTGCATTTGGATTCAGAGACTTTAGTCGGACTTTGTTTCACAGAAGAAGACTGCAGTAGATGCCGGCAAGTAGGTCCATTCCTCGAACTGTGATCTTGTGTTGACGTGATTCCTCGATCTTGTGTTGACACTTAATGCTGAATCACATGTGACCCATTCAGACATGATTTTGTTGATTTGGCCCTTGCAGCTGAATCTGATAGTCAATTTATCATATTGTGTTCAGAATAACATTTTGATGTCCCCATCGTCAACGTAGGTTGAGATGAATCTTGAGAAAGAACCAAAAGTAATGGATTTTAATGATGTTTAAAAAAACAATTGAAATTATTGTAATTTTCACCATCATAACATCAGGAAATGAAATTATTCTTTTTTTTTGTTTTCTTTTAAGTATTTGATTAGGGATAGTTTTTGTTCCTCCATTTTCATGAAAAAATGAGAGAAAACAAAAGATGGCAAAAATACAGCAATATATTCAGATGACAGCTATTTGTGTTGCACACAATGCCTGTGTTACTGCAAATCTGGTGATATGTGCCTTTTGTTAATTGAAGTGTGCAATTTAAAATGTGAAAATGAGTCATGTGCTGAAGCAGCAAGCTAAACTGATCATTAGTTCATACGCAAATGTAGTAAAACAATAGGGGTCCGTTACTTCATTAGACTGTTTTAAAATACGGATTCTACAACGGTGCAGCAGTATGGTTTGCATTCAGCAACATAAAACAATTATCTTTGTGGATTTTGAAACAAAGCAGATGAGATCTTACTTGCTAATGGAGCAATAGAAATTTCAGACGACTGAACAAATTAAAGAGAGATGGCATGAAATCTACCTTTGGTAACATTTTAAGAGTGCCTGAATTAATTATGCAAAAGGAGAATTAACAAGTGAAGGTATATATACACCTGTCAGCTTTTGTGGCAGGCATATTGGGTTTTTTTTTATTTGCGCGAATGTATGTTGTTTGCTTATTGCTCAAAGGTTTTTATTTTTATTATAAATATTTTAAGGAAAGCCTTGTCCTCAAAGCATTGATGATAGTACTCCCACTGTGTTGTAAATAAAATAATTTCATGATTCCAGCTAAATGGTAAGCGTGGATATGATATATCAGCCAATCAGTAGGATATACAGTGCCCTCCATAATGTTTGGGACAAAGACCCATCATTTATTTATTTACCTCTGTACTCCACAATTTAAGATTTGTAATAGAAAAAAATCACATGTGGTTAAAGTGCACGTTGTCAGATTTTAATAAAGGCCATTTTTATACATTTTGGTTTCACCATGTAGAAATTACAGCTGTGTTTATACATAGTCCCCCCATTTCAGGGCACCATAATATTTGGGACACAGCAATGTCATATAAATGAAAGTAGTCATCTTTAGTATTTTGTTGCATGTCCTTTGCATGCAATGACTGCTTGAAGTCTGCGATTCATGGACATCACCAGTTGCTGGGTGTCTTTTCTGGTGATGCTCTCCCAGGCCTGTATTTCATCCATCATTAGGTTTTGCTTGTTTTGGGGGCTAATCCCCTTCAGTTTTCTCTTCAGCATATAAAAGGCATGCCCAACTGAGTTCAGATCGGGTGATTCACTTGGCCACTCAAGAATTTACCATTTTTTAGCTTTGAAAAACTCCTTTGTTGCTTTAGCAGTATGTTTGGGATCATTGTCTTGCTGTAGAATGAACCGCCGGCCAATGGGTTTTGAGGCATTTGTTTGAACTTAAGCAGATAGGATGTGTCTATACACTTCAGAATTCATTATGCTCCTACCATCAGCAGTTGTATCATCAATGAAGATAAGTGAGCCAGTACCTTCAGCCGCCATACATGCCCAGGCCATAACACCCCCGCCACCGTGTTTCACAGATGAGGTGGTATGCTTTGGATCTTGGGCAGTCCCTTCTCTCATCCATACTTTGCTCTTGCCATCACTCTGATATAAGTTAATTTTCGTCTCATCTGTCCACACGACTTTTTTCCAGAACTGTGGTTGCTCTTTTAAGTACTTCTTGGCAAACTCAAACCCGGCCATCCTATCGTTGCGGCTAACCGGTGGTTTGCATCTTGCAGTGTAGCCTCTGTATTTCTGTTCATGAAGTCTTCTGCGGACAGTGGTCATTGACAAATCCACACCTGACTCCTGAACAGTGTTTCTGATCTGTCGGACAGGCGTTTGGGGATTTTTCTTTATTATAGAGAGAATTCTTCTGTCATCAGCTGTAGAGGTCTTCCTTGGCCTGCCAGTCACTTTGTGATTAGTAAGCTCACCAGTGCTCTCTTTCTTCTTAATCATATAACCATATAACCATTACAGCACGGAAACAGGCCATCTCGGCCCTTCAAGTCCGTGCCGAACATTTTTTTATTTTTATTATTATTTTTTAAAATATAAATAAATACTTCCCCCTAGTCCCATCTACCTGCACTCAGACCATAACCCTCCATTCCTTTCCCGTCCATATACCCATCCAATCTATTTTTAAAGGATAAAATCGAACCAGCCTCCACCACTTCCACTGGAAGCTCATTCCACACAGCTACCACTCTCTGAGTAAAGAAGTTACCCCTAATGTTACCCCTAAACTTCTGTCCCTTAATTCTCAAGTCATGTCCCCTTGTTTGAATCTTCCCTACTCTCAATGGAAAAAGCTTATCCACGTCAACTCTGTCTAACCCGCTCATAATTTTAAAGACCTCTATCAAGTCCCCTCTTAACCTTCTGCGCTCCAAAGAATAAAGACCTAACTTGTTCAACCTTTCTCTGTAACTTAGTTGCTGAAACCCAGGCAACATTCTAGTAAATCTCCTCTGTACTCTCTCTATTTTGTTGACATCCTTCCTATAATTAGGCGACCAAAATTGTACTCCATACTCCAGAATTGGCCTCACCAATGCCTTGTACAATTTTAACATTACATCCCAACTTCTATATTCAATGCTCTGATTTATAAAGGCCAGCACCCCAAAACCTTTCTTTACCACCCTATCTACATGAGATTCCACCTTCAGGGAACTATGCACAGTTATTCCTAGATCCCTCTGTTCAACTGCATTCCTCAATTCTCTACCGTTTACCATGTACGTCCTATTTTGATTTGTCCTGCCGAGATGTAGTACCTCACATTTATCAGCATTAAACTCCATCTGCCATCTTTCAGCCCACTCTTCCAAATGGCCTAAATCTCTCTGTAGACTTTGAAAATCTACTTCATTATCCACCACACCACCTATCTTAGTATCATCTGAATACTTACTAATCCAATTTTCCACACCATCATCCAGATCATTGATGTACATGACAAACAACAGTGGACCCAACACAGACCCCTGAGGCACCCCACTAGTCACCGGCCTCCAACCTGACAAACAGCCATCCACCATTACTCTCTGGCATCTCCCATTCAGCCACTGTTGAATCCATCTTGCTATTCCACCATTAATACCCAACAATTTAATCTTCTTAGCCAACAATTTAATCTTCTTAACCAATCTTCTTAATCATGTTCCAAACAGTTGATTTTGGTAAGCCTAAATTTTGGCTGATGTCTCTAACAGTTGTATTCTTGTTTCTCAGTCTCATAATGGCTTCTTTGACTTTCATTGGCACAACTTTGGTCCTCGTGTTGATAAACAGCAATTAAAGTTTCCAAAGGTGATGGAAAGGTGCTGAGAGCTCTCTTATTCCTGCATTATGTAGGCGATTAAACATACCTGAGCAATTACAAACGCATGTGAAGCCATGTGTCCCAAACAATATGGCGCCCTGACTAAAGATTGGACTGGTTAAGCTTGTCTTCGCTGAAGTTTAGAAGAGCAGAAATTCTATTTCTCAGTTTATATTGCCAACAAGATATGATGTGGATATGAGAATTCTGGCCAATAATGTGGTTCATTGAAGGACATTCTTTGTTTCAAGCCTTCATAACAATATGTTTGAATTGATCGAGATTCTGGCATCATAATTACACCTCCACAATGTCACCTTTCTTGGTTCTCGAGAAAGATATAGCATTGAAGCTATTCTGAGGAAGGCTTAACTGATAACTGAAATAAGTAAATGTTTCAGTGTGTAATGTGTCAATTTACTGGGAGATTGTTCTCAGTGAATAGAATAAACACGTCTTTTCAAGTCTACTGCAATTGTCAAGATAGTTGGTTGGATGTATTGATAGGCTAATTCCAATTGGTACTTAATAGAGAAACTTACCTCCATGTCAGTTGCTTAACTTATTTCACAATTGTTTTCCTTAAGTTTTTATATTAGAAACAGGTTATGTTTTTAGCTGCTCTTAATCATTTTCCAATTGAGGGTCATACATTTTTCAAATCACATTGCCATAGGAACATACTGTAGTATTGATTCATATGAATCAACATTTCTATTTTCTGTCTTTGGGAGGTTATATAATATTAGCGGGGAGAGAGTAAAATCTTTTGGATACAATTTGATGCCATTATTTGTGTAATAACATTTAAAGTAATCATTTTGTGAAACATTTTAACAAAGTTGGGAGAGAAGATGTTTAGATTGATGTGAGGAGCATTGTTGAGCTCTTGACATCCAGGCCCAGTGCCTTGTAGTAAAATATTTGGCAGTTTTTTGCGTAATGTTTTAAAATAAACATGATGGATGTACAGTACTTCAAAATTCATTGTACTGCCGAAGCAATAGACATAAAGAAAATGATAGGCAACACTTTCTTCCCTTCTGAGTGTGGTAAAAAGTTTAATAACTCTTCACTGACGTATGAACTATTTATAGTAAAAGATCATTTTACAATTTTGCATTGACCAGATGCTTGCTAATGCACTCAATGACTGCAAAATATTAAGAGTTAGAATAGCTTTATATATTACTCAATTCTTTATGCTTGTTCCTGATGATATTTACGACTGTGGGGAATAAACAACAGATGTTGTTTTGTTGATTGAAATTACCACTTTGCTCTTTCTAATTAGAATTATGTTTTTTTCATTGGTTAGGTATAGTGCTTTGTAAAGTTAGGATTTATGTATTCCTTTGTGCAAATAACATTATCAATGCGAAGAATTAAAAAATGATGTTGGCTGATGTTGAAGTTTATACCGGCTATTTTTCTAGGCTATGTCATTTTCACAAGAGGAAGAGTTGGGTGTGGGGGATTATATAGCCCTCAAATTTCCACTTCATTCTGTACAATCATAGTTTGCTTATTTTGCTGCATGATCACCATGATCGCTGGATTCTTTTAGTCTTTTAAAATTTGTCAAACTCAATTTTTACTGTAGTAAAGGATCGATGAGACTGAACATTCCAAAGATTCTGAACTACTTGAGTGAATAATTTTTTTATCTGAAACAGCAGTTTCTAGTTCTTGAGTTGCCTGAGGAAGTGCTTTTTGTTATCTAGTTTTTTTAAATTGTGAGATCCTCGTTCTTCTAAATGGCCTCCAAAATGCTTTGAGAATCCATCTCCTTCTGGAAATGAGTCTGCAAAACATTTGCTGTGAAGATAGACACTAAATGCTGGAGTAACTCAGCGGGACAGGCAGCATCTCTGGATGGAAAGAATGTAAACCAGCATCTGCAGTTCCTTCCTAAACATTTGATGAATCCCCTCTAAGATAAGCATATCTTCCTTGGAGAAAGAAACCAGAACTACACCATAATACTCTTTAAGCACGTTCTCACAAAAGCATTGTGCTGTTCTGGTAATACCAAACATTAATGCACTTCAATGAAGGCTAACAAACCGCTGCTTTTCAAATTGCTTTCCATATCTCTATTTTATCTGTAATTTGTCTACAATTATTTTTGAAAAATGCCAGAATTTATCAAGCTTGGTACGCAGCAAATAAAGGTGACTTTTCTGATCTTTCCGCAGAAAATAATTTTGCGCACCCATATTTTGGTCCATTTCTTAATTTCTGTTCAATCAATTCATTAGTTAAATCTGTTTGGTGAGTCCAACATTGAGTAAAATGGACAAAGTCGAATAAGAGGTTGGTGACTGTGGGTACTTTGGAGGCTGGCACAGGAGGGTAGTTTCCAATAATAACCAGGAATTGAAAAGCCTGAGTGTTCTTTTTATGTGCATGATATCTGATTATTAGTAAAGTGTGATGATAAAAACTATAATCCTCTCAGTTCAATAATCCATAGATTCAAATCAGAACTTTACAATTATATACGATACGATAGAATTTTATTTATCCCAGGAGGGAAATTGGTCCTGCATCAAATATAGTAAATATAGGAAGAGACAATAAAAGTCTCCATACATTTATGCTTATTTTATTCACTAATGATAATCTAATGTTTTTAAGAAAATATACTCTTTTCCTTGCAAATAGTCTTTTTCTAAAATTTATATCATTTATTTCAGAATATTCAACATTATTTACAATTTCCTATTATGTTGGTCATGTTACTTTTATAGGTAGCAGAATAGTTATTATAAAAATGTTTGTGTTAATTGCCCATGATGACAAGATCCATGCAAAGGCATGCTATCACCCTGAACTTCCATTATGGGGCAGACTAATGCCACTGAAATAACATGACATGCATACAATTTACATAAGATCTGTATGAGATGAAAAGTCAATTAAAGTTAGGAATTGGCCCTTTGGCACAATCCTATTACTTGCTGTTAGGTTAGGAGGAATCCAGCCTGAAATATTCTCCTTGGAGATAAAATGTATTTGTCTTTCATTGCCTTCTGGATGACACACTGAGTCCTGGTAATTCAATTTCCCTCAAAATCAACCATGCAGTTTGGATGAAAATGCATGTTTGATGTAAAATAAAATAATTAGGACATCAATTATAAATCTGCAGTTTTACATCTCAATTTTGGGTGAACGTCTTGTTTTGGCTTTCCAGAACATTTCCCTCACATGTGGTTGCCTGTCAAGTTGGAATCAAATTGCTCCTATTTCATTTTCCATTGTACTTTATCAAGTTGCCTTTTTTCTCAAATTAGATCAACATTGCGGTTTTCCCTTAGTTGTTACACTCGTACAGTAACTACACTTGTACTACACTTCACGCTGCCTTAGCAAGGCCACCAGTTAACTCCTCTCCTATCAGGCAAGATGTACAGAAGTGTGAAAAAGCATACATAGAAACGTAGAAACATAGAAAATAGGTGCAGGAGGAGGCCATTTGGCCCTTCGAGCCAGCACCGCCATTCATTGTGATCATGGCTGATCGTCCCCAATCAATAACCCGTGCCTGCCTTCTCCCCATATCCCTTGATACCACTACCCCCCTAGAGCTCTATCTAACTCTCTTAAATCCATCCAGTGATTTGGCATCCACTGCCCTTTGTGGCAGGGAATTCCACAAATTCACAACTCTCTGGGTGATAACGTTTTTTTTCACCTCAGTCTTAAATGGACTCCCCTTTATTCTAAGACTGTGGTCCCTGGTTCCGGACTTTGATTTAAGCAGGATTCAATAGGCTGTTAGTAATGTTAAAATAAAGCCAAGATTTGTATCTGCTGTTGCGGTTCGAAAAGTTTCAGAACAGTTGTTTGATGGTTAACTGCCTGTCTAAATCCATGGCCTGTTTATGGAGATTCTAGAACTTATATTAGTTTTAATTCTATTACTTAATATTTGAGCAGTGATCATGCATTATTTTTTCCTCTGCAGGAGTCCCGTTTCCCAGGAGCTTCCAGTGGACCATTTTGATTGGCATGCAGCTTCAAGTTACTATCACCCTCCCACTAATCACATGAGATCTTCTCGGCCTGTGGCGGAGAGCACCGTGATGCTGGATGTCCTGACACTGAGGCACATGGTACATGACTGCACAGCTGTTAAGACCCAGATACTTAAACTGAAGAGGTTGCTGCAACAGGTACTCTTTAAGTTTGCATTTATCTAAGCTTGCTGTCCACATTGTGTTCATTAGATACTAAAGCTACTATCATGAGATGCATAATTGAGATGGAAGACAAAAGTCCAGAAAAACTATTTTTCAAAGCATAGCAAAGTTTCAAGCACAACCCTTTACAGTTACTTTAATTTCCCACTGCCATAATCAACTCTCTATTTAGGGTGGTTCTGCATGATTATTTTCAAAGCAAAAATAATTTTATTGCAAAATATCATTAACCTATGTGGAAAACAAGTCTTCCTGTTCTCAATTCTGGTCTCTAACACATGCAGCGTCATCTATGTGACCTGATTGCTACATGCAGTAAAATATTCAGATTGGTTTAATCATAAAGTTTTTAAAAAATGATGTAAAATTCATTAAATCAAATAACCTTAGAGCAGAAGCACTAATGGTTCAACTGCTTGTCATTTTGTTTCTTCATTTAGACATATAGTCATGGTTAGGAGGGGAATGGGAAACGGGAACAATATTTAGTATAGCGAGTAGCTGCAGTTCTGTCATATTTTGATGAAGAAAGAACACCATGTGTAACTGATTCAAACAGCAGTAAAGGAGAAGCTGCCAGTAATTTCCATTGATATAATTGCGTCTGGTTGTAGTGCCACTGCTTGACACAGTAACATTTTCAGTCTGAAGAAGGGTTTCGGCCCGAAACGTTACCTATTTCCTTCGCTCCATAGATGCTGCTGCACCCGCTGAGTTTCTCCAGCATTTTTGTGTACCAACGTCTGTACTATTGTTTTGCAGAGAAATTATTAAAGGTTCATAGTGACAGCATAAACAATAAAACACAAGTAGGTTGTATTCAAGATAATGTTATCTTTAACTCAATTACAAGTCCTACTCTTTTTCAAATATTTAGAGGACTTTTTTTGTCATCTGCTCCACTAATTCTCAATATGGGTATTGATATTGGTTTGTTATTGTCAAGTGCATGCTGTCCAAGCAGATCAAACCAGATTATACCATTGATGAGTTCAATCGTACTGTTGATGAGTTCAACAGTGAAAGAAAACAGAGTGCAGAATATACTGTTACAGCTATAGAGAAATAGCAGATACAAAAGTGTGAGGGTTACAATGTGGTAGATTGGAAGATCAGAGATACATCCTTAGCATCCAAAGGTCTGTTCAAGAGTCTGTTAAAAACAGGAAGTACTGTATTTGTTCTTGAATCTGGTGGTACATGAATTCAAGCTTTTGCATTTTCTGCCCAACAGGAGAGTGGAGAAGCGTGAATGACTGGGGTGTGAGTGGACCTTGATTACTCTGGCTGCTTTCCTGACACAGCAGGAAGTGCAGATGAAGTTGATGGGGGAGGCTGGTTTGCATGGACTGGGCTATGTACACAACATTTGAATTGAATTTTTACATTTTTGTGATGTTTGGAGCTTTGATGTTTGGAAATAGAAATTAAAGCAGAGATATGAGATTAATTAGGGGATGCCTTAGTTAATAAATGGGGTTTTAGCTTTGCAACTATGAATGTGCATCCCGAAGGTTCTGTTTTCATCCAACTAACTGGGTTAAGACATCTTGGGGATAGAAAAAATCTTGTAGAAAGACAAAAGTCCAATTGTTATGGTCAATATGACAACCAATGATACAGCTAGGATGAAGTAGTTATTTTAGATGAAAGTGAGCAACTGGGACACAAGTTAAAAATCAGAGCCACAAAAGCAACAATGGGTTGATTGTCAGCTGAGAAATGTGCAAATTGGAATAGAATAGATGAAATCAGTGAATTGAATGTGTGGGTTTTGATTAATTTAGGGGCAAACTGAGACTGTGATGTCAGCAAACCTCATACCTTGGGCTGTAGAGAAGGTGCAATCAAAATGGTGGGTGGAAGGGTTTTGATGAGGGGAATGTTTGGAAACAAAGGAGAAGGGTCAAAATTATCGTATAGGGTGGCAAAATACATAATGATAATGAGATTTTCAGGAAGTTTCACTGCATATAAATGTAAGTATAATTTCACATTACAGTCAAAAAGAGAAAAGTGGTTTAAAAAACCCATAAAATGAATGCTCTATGGAAATGCACACTAGATTCACAACAAAGTAGATGAATTAATAGCATAAATAGATGCTGTCAAAATGTCATTCAAGAAATGGTTGCAAAATGACTTTGGAAAGTAAATGTTCCAGAATATCTTTAGCAGAGGAAGAAAAAATGGAAAAAGATGTGGGGTAGCTCTGATGTTGCAGAATGAGATAGAGATGTAGAGAAGAATAATGTTAGCTAAAAAATCAAGAAGAGAATCTGTTTGGATAAGTAACAGCAAGAGACAGGTTAAATTGGTAAAAGTTTTATATTGGCTTCCATATGATAGTGTTACTTTAGGGCATGGTATGAATTGGGAAATTGGAAGTGCATTTAACATGACAAATACAATCTATATTAGTAAAAGTCTGATCTTGACTACTTCCTGTTCTGCATATTGAAAAAACGCCGCCACTTACGGCTGTGATTTTTGGCCATCTTACTCAGAGTCCCCCTCCCCTCCGCTGCGCAGGACAAGAGGATTTTTTGCATCGATGAAAAATAAAAGAGTTATTAGTGTTTAAAAAATGTTGAGAATCTCTCTCCTGAATGCCACGCCCCTTCCGGAGGGACTATAAAACCGGGAAGTGTTGAGTGCCTCAGTCAGTCTCTGCAAGATGGGGGAGCGAGAAGGTCACAGTCTGAGCTGTGAATAACACTGAACACATGTCTACTAAACTGTGAGTGGTTTTATTGACCTGTCAGTGCCCTTAATGTGGTTTGAAAATATAGTTTGGAAATGCTAAAGCTGTGTTGCCTTTAGTTTGGAAATGCTAAAGCTGTGTTGCCTTTGGTTTGGAAATGCTAAAGCGGTGTTGTCTTTGGTTTGGAAATGCTAAAGCTGTGCTGCCTTTGGTTTGGAAATGCTAAAGCTGTGTGCCTTTGGTTTGGAAATGCTAAAGCTGCGTTGCCTTTGGTTTGGAAATGCTGAAGCTGTGTTGCCTTTGGTTTGGAAATGCTGAAGCTGTGTTGCCTTTGGATTGGAAATGCTAAAGCTGTGTTGCCTAATTACAGTTGCCTTGCCTAATTATAGTTGCCTTGCCTAATTAAAGTTGCCTTGCCTAATTAAAGTTGCCTTGCCTTCTATATATGATCGTATAGGGTGGCAAAATACATAATGATAATGAGATTTTCAGGAAGTTTCACTGCATATAAATGTAAGTATAATTTCACATTACAGTCAAAAAGAGAAAAGTGGTTTAAAAAAAACATAAAATGAATGCTCTACATCAATGATCTGGATGTAGGTGTGGAAAATTGGATTAGTAAGTATGCAGATGATACTAAGATAGGTGGTGTGGTGGATAATGAAGTAGATTTTCAAAGTCTACAGAGAGATTTAGGCCATTTGGAAGAGTGGGCTGAAAGATGGCAGATGGAGTTTAATGCTGATAAATGTGAGGTACTACATCTCGGCAGGACAAATCAAAATGTGATGTTATAACAAACAATATGATTTGTGATGGGCCTGATGACATTCTCATTTACTCGTGTTTGAATGTTTGAATGTTTAAATTATAACTACACTTTGAGTGAGAAACAAGCTAAAAATTGTGTTGCAAAGCACAACACAATAAATAGTTTGTATTCTTCAATAAACTTTCAGTGATCAGCCTATATTCTCAAACAAATGAGCTAAATTTCTTCACAGAAAGGCAGAATTTGAACAAGAAGGTCAAGTAAGCCTAGTGAATAAACGCCAATGGGGGAATATCTCCGCTGGCTGGAAGGTGGAGATCAATCATGTCTGCAACAATACATCTCTGTAGGTTCCTCAGGACAATTTCCTAGCATAATCACGTTGGATTCAGGACTTTTCTATTTGTCATAAGGTCATTAGTGATAAAAAGCCATTTCTTACATTTGGTAATCAGTCCTCATCTAATGTAATAATTGCTCCCACAAGCAACAATTCATAAACACCACCATCACTTGGGATGAAAAATCGCTTGGTATCCTTGGCGCACACTAAGACAGTGTCCAGTAAGATTTCAATCAACAATTTTTGATGTTTAATGATACCAACATCATTAATTTCTTGACCTTAAACATCCCAAAGCTCAACAATGACCAGACATCTAATTGCATTAACCATATAAATGCTATGACTACACATCAAAAGCTGGTTTTCCTTTGGTGCCACCTGGTTTACCAATGTTTTTTACCATGTACAATGTTCAACAAAAGTCTGATGAAATGGCTTACTTTACTAAATGAGTGCAGCTCCCACATTTCAATACGTTCATAAGATGTAATAGCGGAATTAGGTCATTTAGCCTATCAAGTCAACTCCGCCATTAAATCATGACTGATCTATCTTTTTCTCACAACCCTTTACTCCTGCCTTCTCCCCATAACTTTGTCATCCTTACACAGCTGAAAAGCTTTATAAGGGTTTGGACAGGCATCTCATCCTCCACCATCTTAACCACTCACTTTCTCTGGCAGTAAATTACTGGGAATAAAATTAATCATCTACAAGATTTAGCACAGCAACTTTCCATGGTCTCTTTGATGCCCTGACAATCAACGTTAGCCAACTTGAAAAACTAGGTTAACACCATTATATTCTAAAAAACAAAGGACTCTCTTTTCCAATTAGAAACAAGGAACTACAGATGGTGGGTTACAAAAAAAGGCACAAAGTGCTGGAGTAACTCAGAGGGTCAGGAACCATCTCTGGAGACAATGAATAGGTGATGTTTCGGGTCAAGACGAAGAAGGGTCCAACCCGAAACATTACCTATCCATTTTCTCCAGAGATGCTGCCTGACCCGTTGAATTATTCCAGCACTTTGCATCACTCATTGGTATAAACCAGCATCTGCAGTTCCTTCTTATTACAAGAATCAGTAATTTGTTTCCATGCATACAACAATCAATGTGGCTGCCTAGGCCATCAATCTACAAGAATCAACATAAGAAAATGAGCTCAGTCTGCAAAACAGATGCGGTTGGAAAATGAGTAGACAAATGTGAGGTGCTACATCTCGGCAGGACAAATCAAAATAGGACGTACACGGTAAATGGTAACGAATTGAGGAATGCAGTTGAACAGAGGGATCTAGGAATAACTGTGCATAGTTCCCTGAAGGTGGAATCTCATGTAGATAGGGTGGTAAAGAAAGCTTTTGGTGTGCTGGCCTTTATAAATCAGAGCATTGAATATAGAAGTTGGGATGTAATGTTAAAATTGTACAAGGCATTGGTGAGGCCAATTCTGGAGTATGGAGTACAATTTTGGTCGCCTAATTATAGGAAGGATGTCAACAAAATAGAGAGAGTACAGAGGAGATTTACTAGAATGTTGCCTGGGTTTCAGCAACTAAGTTACAGAGAAAGGTTGAACAAGTTAGGTCTTTATTCTTTGGAGCGCAGAAGGTTAAGAGGGGACTTGATAGAGGTCTTTAAAATTATGAGCGGGTTAGACAGAGTGGACGTGGATAAGCTTTTCCCATTGAGAGTAGGGAAGATTCAAACAAGGGGACATGACTTGAGAATTAAGGGACAGAAGTTTAGGGGGAACATTAGGGGGAACTTCTTTACTCAGAGAGTGGTAGCTGTGTGGAATGAGCTTCCAGTGGAAGTGGTGGAGGCAGGGTCGATGTTATCCTTTAAAAATAGATTGGATGGGTATATGGATGGGAAAGGAATGGAGGGTTATGGTCTGAGTGCAGGTAGATGGGACTAGGGGGAAGTATTTATTTTTAATTTAAAAAATAAAAATAAAAAATTTTAAAAAAAATTTAAAAATTAAATTAAAAAAAAATGTTCGGCACGGACTTGAAGGGCCGAGATGGCCTGTTTCCGTGCTGTTATGGTTATATGGTTATATGGTTATAATTAAAAATCTAATCTTGACCACTTCATGTTTGCGCTTTATATTGATTTAAAAAAAACGCTGCCATGTATGGCTGTGATTTTTGGCCATCTTACTCAGAGACCCCTCCGCTCATCAGGTGCGAAGGATTTTTCCCATCGATGAAAAATAAAAGTTATTAGTGTTTAAAAAATGTTGAGATTCTCTCTCCAGTCAATCACGCCATGAAGGCCACACCCCTTCTGGTGGGAGGGGGAGGGACTATAAAACCCAGAAGTGTGGGCATGGCTCAGTCTCTGCAAGATGGAGGAGGGAGAGGTCACGACTCGCTGTCTTTAGTGGCCTTGCACCCTGCTTGAAGTGGTAAGAAACAGCACTTGAATTTGGTGGCCTTGCACCCTGCTTGAAATGGAATTTCAAGGTATAGCCGTGAGTCAACTGCCAGCCCACCAGCCGTGAGTGAGTGGGCTGCCAGCACAAAAGGCTTGAGTAACTGAGCCGCTAGCCCAAGAATCCATTTGGCCCACAATGTCCATACTAGCTCTCTGGAAACCAGTCCTTTCAGCCCATAACACCCATACTAGCGCTCCAGAAAGCCCCCCCCCCCACTGGCCACCAATATTGGAATTGGTGGAGAGGTGAAATATTGCGTTGGGGGACCAGCCCTCCCGTGTGATGCTGGGACCCAACGGGTCCCACTTAGTCTAGTATTTATATATAAAGAGACTGGCAAATTAAATTAAAAAATTATCGTATGGAGAGTGAATTCATGGAGAGTGGACTTCTTGCTGATAGCACAAAAATGTGGCGATAATGGCTGTGTAGAGGATCCAGAGGAGTTACAAAGAGTGATCACTATAATATTCGATATCAGGAGTATCAAGAGATAAGTAATTAGCAGAGAAGTGTCTTTATGTAAGATATCCACTATGATATCGAATGGCAGAACTGACGCGAAAGGCTGAATCGGCAAGTCCTCATTCTATTTCATACATCAAGTTTAAACATTTATAATGCAATTAAAGAAGACTACAATTTTAAATTCGTTCAGCTAATCACCTCTGTGCCACCTCTGGATAAGAGCAACCTAAAATGGATCTTTTGCTTTATTTCTTTTTACTTTGCTGCCAGTAATTATTCATAGCCTTAAGAGTTTCTGCCTCAATCACTAATGCATTCTGTGTTTCAGTAACTCATTGCTGTAGAAAAAACATTCCTTGTCTTTTCCTTCCTTTCTATGACAGTCTTGGACTAATGACTTAATGACCTAACAATCCATTCAGAGGCAACAGCTTTTTTCCCCATTTCCACTTTTTCTAACATTTATCTAACAAGAAAAAATTATGTTATTTCTTCAAAGATGCCGATCATCTGAGGAATTGTAAGCAAGGTTATTTTGTAAGTTACATGATTTTCATTAGATTGGCACTTTCCTAATAAATTACCCATTATCCCACTAGAATAACAATTGGAATCAGTGAGAACTGTCTGCTTCTATTACCCACTTCATGGTCCATTTGAATAGGTTACTATTTACTTGGGGACTTTGTTTAATCACTTTTTCCAGACTGGGTTTTGTTATATCTGACATATTTTAAGTACAGAATAATAAGAGTGTAGTTTGTTTTCTGTGCCTAGCAACGTGTTTGGGTGTAATATTTGCATTAGATTTTATTCAAGTGTAGGCAAAGCTGTTGTATTTATTTAAATAAGCAATCGACAATAAACAATAGGTGCAGGAGTAGGCCATTCGGCCCTTCGAGTCAGCCATTCAATGTGATCATGGCTGATCATCCCCAATCAGTTCTCCGTTCCTGCCTTCTCCCCATATCCCCTGACTCTGCTATCTTTAAGAGCCCTATCTAGCTCTCTCTCTTGAAAGTATCCAGAGAACCGGCCCCCACTGCCCTCCGAGGCAGAGAATTCCACAGCTCTCTGTGAGAAAAAGTGTTTCCTCGTCTCCGTTCTAAATAGCTTACCCCTTATTCTTAAACTGTGGCCCCTGGTTCTGCAAACCCCCAACATCAGGAACATGTATCCTGCCTCTAGCGTGTCCAAACCCTTAATAATCTTACATATTTCAATAAGAATCCCTCTCATCCTTCTAAACTCCAGAATATACAAGCCCAGCCGCTCCATTCTCTCAGCATATGACAGTCCCGCCATCCGGGGAATTAACCTTGTAAACCTAGGCTGCACTCCCTCAATAGCAAGAATGTCCTTCCTCAAATTAGGGGACCAAAACTGCACACAATACTCCAGGTGTGGTCTCACTAGGGCCCTATACAACTGCAGAAGGACCTCTTTGCTTCTATACTCAACTCCTCTTGTTATAAAGACCAACATGCCATTCGCTTTCTTCACTGCCTGCTCTACCTGCATGCTTACTTTCATTGACTGATGAACAACGCCCCGCAGATCCCGTTGTACTTCCCCTTTTCCCAACTTGACACCATTTAGATAGAAAACCTGCCTTCCTGTTTTTGCTACCAAAGTGGTTAACCTCACATTTATCCACATTAAACTGCCATGCATCTGCCCACTCACCCAACCTGTCCAAGTCACCCTGCATTCTCATAGCATAGTTCAAAATGGATTTTGAACTGATTTTTTGAAGTGCATGGAAGAGCATCCCCCATGGGACTGAAATAAAGCCTTCAAAACTCCAAATAGTGAACAATTGACACTAGATTGCCTCCTTCCAAAGTAACTCCCAGAGAGTTTTTTCAACAGATTTGTTGACTCCAGTCAAAGAAAGAAACTATACATGTTTACAATCAAGCCATCCGTAATCTACAGATAAAGGGTATAACATTTAGTGCAAGATTGACATCTGATAAAGTCTGAGTAAAGATAGATCAAAGGTCTCCAGTGAGGTAGGTGGGAGGTCAGAACTGCATTCTAGCTGGTGAGAGGACGATTCAGTTGCCTCTAACAGCTGGGAAGAAACTGTCTCTGAATCTGGAGGTGTGCATTTTCAAACTTCTGCACTTCTTGACTAATGGAACAGGGGAGAAGACAGAGTGACTGGGAGTAATACTGGTCCTTAAATATGCTGGTGTTCTTGCTGAGGCAGCATGAAGTGTGGATGGAGTCAATGGAAGAGAAGTCTGTTTGTATGACGGTCTGGGCAATGTACACGACTCTCTGGGAACGCATCCTTGTGGGGCACCAGTGTTGAGGATTATCGCAGAGGATGATTTGTCACCAGTGTTTCAAGATGTTTTGCTGATAAGGCCATTGTGAACCACTCATTCCAGTTGATGAAAAATTCGCTGACCCACTATCTTAACAGGGTGTGATGTGTACTTTTGGTAAAAAGCTTGTGAAGCCTGCTTATCCATTTGAGTAATCTCCACTAGGTCCCTTTTTAACCTCAGAATATGGGCAAGCATCATCATTAATTCATTATTATAGTTCAAAATAGGAATGCAATGTTTCATTATACTTCCTGCTTTCACATTTCTTTTTGAGCTGTCCACTGAAATAGTGGCTTATTTGTTGCTCAGTTTTATCTTTCCTCTCTGTAACTTATACAGTGATGCACAACCAAATATTTTAAGTAAGATCAACCTAGTGTGGACAAAATGTCACACCAGTCTAAGGTAGGAAGCATTACACGGACATAAGGAAGGCGTAGAACATTAGGATTCAGCTTAGAGAAGATAGGAGGCATCTTGTTCCGAATTGCTAAAGATTTCTGCAGCTGAATTCATGTGTAAATGTGCCAAAACTTGGGACCTTTTCTGTAATCTGAATACTTGGGAAAATATTGATACACATAAAATTATTAGCCTCAAGTGGTAGAGATATTGCAAGCAAGGCCATAAGATTTCTACTGAATGCAGCACAACTCAGTTCTTAAACTAAGTTTTAGTAAACTAAGTTATTCTGAAGGTCTGCAATATAAAAAACTAATAACGTTGCATGAATATTTCAAAAATCTGTAATGGAGGTGTGGATTTCCATTAAATAATAGCTAAAATGGCAGTGAATAATTGCCCGTTTTCTTGACTATGTATTTGACAGCAAAGCTCATTTAGAGATCAGTTGTATGTAAATGACATTGCTTGTTAATAGATAAAGGCCATAATGTACTGGCAGTGAACCCTTGCTGAAATATGAGATTGAGTGTCACATTGTTACGATTAACACTTTCACATTCCAAACAGTGGGCATTGCACTTTCCCATTTAGTGCCCCTTGCCAGATGTACTCCTGGTTTGGTGAAAATAGGACTGAGCAAGGAAGAGAACAATTTTCTGAAAAACACTGTGAAACATGTGCATCGTGCTTACATTATAGCAAACCCAATATTTATATCATCTGGAATCTTAACGCAACTGATAACAAAGTCACAACTACTATACCATAAGTAATTTGGAATCAGGAAAACGAATAGAGCACGTTAGTCATCTCACCCATTTCATTGACCAGCATTTGTTGTATATTGAGTTTTGGAATGATATTGAACAGGCAAGACAATCTCAGTTTGCAGGACAATTAAAACAAGTCCTGCTGCTGCTCTCAATATTTGAGTTATCACTTGCCAGCAGAGGCTGATCAAGTCAGAATCTAAATCGAATGTGATCCCATGGAATTACCATTCTTCTTCTACTGGGAACCTTCTCCAGTCCTTGCCCTCAATGTCCATCCAAACCCTTTAGACAGTTATTCTGAAAAGCCACAAAGAATCAGCCATATTCCCACTGATGTGTTTCCAAGTCCCAGCACTGTCTAAAACTGGCGTCTCATAACTGTATGAATGGATTATGCAGCTAATGAATGGGTCATTGAATATCGATGTCCGCTCTCCCCCAGTTGTTTATGTACCTGATAAAATGGCATTTAGGGAAAGGAAACAAGCTATATGTCAATACAAACCATTATATTTTCTCCTCAGAATCTGGTGAAATAATAATCTCTTTTCGCAGTAAAATAAGCAAAACGAGCATTTGTTGGAAATGTATTATGTGCAGTCCAGCTTTCCAGTTTATAATGGAAAAATCTTCCCAATGAAACATGTTCTGGTCTCCTACTGGGTCCAATAACATAAACTCAGATAGTAATAGGTTCATATTTGTTGCTTGGCTGCTTTGACCTTGGTGGAAGGAAGATTGGTGTAGAACAATGCAGTTTTAGTATTTCAGTAAACCTAAAAGAAATGCCACTACGATTGGAAGTCCTACTGATTGAAAACAACATTACTATTGGCAGCAGCTTCAATCTCACAACAATGTCCTGAAACCAATCACAACAGCAACATCAGGAACTGATGTCAGGCAAGGATCATTTAATAAAACTTAAATGGAATGAGCCTTGATTTCTAATGCAAAATAATTAAATCTTCCAAGTGTTTTGAGGAAGAAATCAAAATGCAAACATATTTAGCTTAATGTTTCTAAATCAGAAAAACACGTTTAATTCTTTTTCCTTCTCTTTGATTGTTTTTTGTTGTTTAATACTTAAATCATCATCTTGATTTACATGGACTTCAGCATTATATGGCTAGATCCTATTGATTTAAAACAATTGATCTCTGGTCCTGTTTTATTTTCACAGAAACCGTTAACTTGTAATTCCTTTTTTATGGTTGGTAAGAGTCATGCAAATCTATTGCAGATGCATTCATCCTTCTTTGCACCTTATGTGACTTGCAACCAAAAATAAAAATGTAATTTGGGCAAGTAAAACTGATAAGAGAGTGTTGCGATTAGATAGAGTCGGTTCATTTGTAAACTTGAAGGAAGAGTCATCTTGGAGACATCTTGCTGTTGTACTGGGAACAAAGAGGAATATCGTCGTTATTTTTTAAATTACTTGGGTCATTTAGGAAGAAGAAATTTGATTGTGGTTCAGTGCATCACTGGAAGCCACATGTAAAACTCCTAATATTTCACTTTAATAACCAGTAACAATTTTGTGTTTTACATTCTGGTAATGTGAAGCTGAAATTGCTGTATAATTAGTTATAAAAATGAGAAAATAAGGCTAATGCGATTTTTAAGACATTTGCAGTAGCTCTGGGGACATGCATCGCAGATATGAGGTAATGTGAAGTGGAAGTGATAGCAATGCAATATATTTCATCAGAGCTTTTAATTATAACTTTAACCCAAGTGCTGAAAGATATAGTTAGGAATGCTGGTTCAAGTTGACAGTGTCTGTTTTTAAATGGAGCCCTCACACTGCATTGAGTTTATATCAGCACCACATTTGGTTGTTGATGACAGAGACTGCAGATGCTGGAATCTTGAACAAAAAACAAAGTGCTGGAGGAACTAGGTGAATCAGTTAACATCTATGGAGGGAACGCCTAGGCGACATTTTGGGTCAGGATCTTTCATCAGACTGATGGAGCAGTGGGGAGAAAGTTCGAAAAGGGAGGTGAGGTAGGGGACATCTTGGCAAGTGATAGGTGGATGGAGGTACTGGCAGATGGGTGGTGGTACCGGAGATAGTGACAAAGACCATGGGTGGAAAGGAGACAAAAGAGTGTCTGATAAGAAAAGAAGATTGAAACATAAAGCCTGAGAAAGGGATATATGTGAACATGGGGGTGGGGGAGAGCAGAGATAAAATGGAAATGAGAGACTAGGAGATGGGAGATTGGGAGATGACTGTATGGAGGAGGGGAAAGGAGAAGCCTGAACAGGGTGGCGGGAGAAATATTTGTGCACCTATTTGTGGGGAGTATGATTTGGTTGTAGTGGAATATTATTTGGAATTGGAGAATTCAATGTTCATGCAGTTGGATTTTAGGAAGATGAGATGCTGTTCCTCCAGTTTGCATATGGCTTCACCCTGGCAGAGGAGGAGGCCAAGGACAAGCGGTCAATATTGGGATGGGAAGGGGAGAATGGTTCGCAACTGCCTCTGCAGACAGTAAAGGGCCTGTCCCACGGGCATGCGACTCCATGCGGCAAGCGCGACCTAACCGCAAGCGAGGGCCGTGCGGGGACCGCGCGGAGGTCGCGGGGCCGGTCCCACTTCGATCGCCGGAGCTGTATGGAGTTGTGCGGAGCTGGTCCCGACATCCGAGCTGTATGGCATATCCCACTTCGACATGCGGAGCTGTATGGAGTTGTGTGGAGCTGGTCACTCCGAAAAACTGACACTGTTCAAAAATTCCGTGCGGCAGCGGCTGCCGCCCCGCAGCCGCATCGAGGCCGTGCGCGCCGAATCGACGGCCGTGCGCACCGCCTCGACGCCGGACACAGCCACATCGAGGCCGTGCGCACCGCCTCGCCGCCGTACGCACTGTCTTGACGTCACTCGACCTCCGCGCGGCCCCCGCTTCCGATTTGGTAGCGCTTGCCGCATGCAGCCGCATGCTGGTGGGACCGGCCCTGTACGGGAATCACTCAACCTCCGCGCGGCCCCCGCTTGCGGTTAGGTCGCGCTTGCCGCATGGAGCCGCATGCCCCTGGGACAGGCCCTTAATAGTCGCCTTGTCAACACTTGGTCTCGCCAATGTAGAGGAGGCTACATTGGGAGCACCATATGCAATAGACAAGGTGGAAGAATTGCAGGTCAACTTCTGTCTCACCTAAAAGGGTTGCTGAGGTCTCTGGATGGAAGTGAGAGAGGGGTTGCAGGGACAAGTGTTGCATCTCCTGTGGTTAAAGAGCCCAGTGCCTGGGCAGGTTGCGTGGGAAGGGATGAGTGAACCGAGGGGTTGCAGACTGAGTAGCCTCTACAGAAAGGAGAAACGGGAAGGTGTGACCGATCGTGGGATCACATTGAAGGTGTCAGAGAATGAAGAGTTGGAGGCGGAGGCTGGTGCGGTGAAAGATGAGGAGCAGGGGAATTCCATCCTTGTTCCTCTGGCTAACTGCAGGAAACAGGAGGCACGGCTGAAGGCTGCCTCTACAGCAGCAGGTGGAAACATTGTTTGCTGAAAAGGAGGGCACCTTGGATCTCTTGGAATGGAAAGCTCATCTAGGGAGCAGTTTTACATTTCACTCCTCTTCTTTACTTATCTGTCACCCTTTTGTCTCCTTTTTACCTCTAGCCTTTGTAACTACCTTTCACCATCTTCTGACTCGCCATCACCTAATTTGCCAGGCTTTGCCCACCCTCACCTCTCTTTTAGTTTTCTCCCCCTACTCCATCTGTCTGAAGTAGGGTCCTGACCCAAAACATCAGTCCATTCCTTCCACAGATGTAAGCTGACCTGCAGAGTTCTTCCAGCACTTTTTTCCCCTCATATTTTCTTGTTCTATTCTGAACTACTGAGGGATTTCCATAATTTCTGTTCTGATTTCCCAATATATTTTGTAGGCATATGTTTGGCTAGGTTTATTGCGAATACTTTCAATATAGTTGGAGTATCAAAACAGTGTAAACATTTAAAAACCAACAATTACTACCGTGCACCTTATAAAGTGATCCTGTGCAAATAGATTCCACCCTCAGCTAGCAGGTTAACACTGCGCCAGAGTTGTTTTACATTTGGTACAGACCACACATTATGTCCTGCGGCGGATTCTGAAGTAAGAATTCGGCATCACTACAGCCTAGAGTCATATCAAGGAAATGTATTCAATGCAGACGCCGAGTATTTCTCAGAGGTGCAATCAAAGATCTGTGACTGATGGTGGACTATTGCCCGTGGTGGCAGAGCAATAATTAACATAGAAAACCAAATGTAGCAGCAAATCAGAAGCCTGAAATTGTCCAGTTGAGGTGATGCTGCACTTGTAATATTGTATTCATTTCTGATTAATGAGCCACAAGGGAAAGATTAAATGGCCTTCTTCAATGCCAGAGGACTGACATATAAATGGGAGTTAACAAACTTGGGTTCAGTCTCAGAAGAAGACAAATGAAAGTTAACCCTCTGCATTTTACAACACCCAAACCAGAAATAATAGCTTAATCCAAAAGATAGACACAAAAAGCTGGTGTAACTCAGTGGGTCAGACAGCATTTCTGGAGAAAAGAATTGGTGATGTTTCGGGTCAAGACCCTTCTTCAGACTGAAGCAAGGTCTCGACCTGAAATGTCACCTATTCCTTTTCTCCAAAGACGCTGTCTGACCCGCTGAGTTACTCCATCCAGCTTTTTGTGTCTACGGTTTAAACCAGCATCTGCAGTTCCTTCCCACACGTTTAATCCAGAACATTGTTTCAAGTTAATTCATGGTTGCAAGAGGATGTAGATACAAATTAATGAAATAAAATAAAGATTTGAATTGCCACAATGTCTTTGATATCCTCTGGTATTATGATGTTTGATGCAACTGATTAAGTATTGAAAGGAAAATCACTATTATGATGTAACAAAATCCATTGGCCAATTTGCAAGGACCTACAAACAGCAATAAGGTAATAAACAGATAATCTATTTTGGTGACATTGTCTTCGGGGCTACCAGTGGTCTGGATACGAGGGTCATGCTACTTTGAAATAGTACAACAGGATCACATGCGTCCACCCAAGAGGGTAAACAGGATTTCAGTTATACTGAAAACTGGTTGTACCCTCTAGGACCACCAGCATTATCCAGATTTTTGTTTCTCATGTTTCTTGAGGTGTATGGGGTGGAGGGGTGGTGATTTTGACCTATATTCATCGACTTCAGACATTCAGATGACTGACCTCAGCAGACATCCAGACAAATTTTGGACTGATTTCAACGCGTGCTTTGGTGCATTAAAGGTAATTGGTAGGATATTGGTCACAATATCACAGATGTTCTGTTAATAAAGCAGTTGGATATTTTGATGGAGTGGTAAATTGGCTGTTTCCATGGATGCATTAGTTGAGCAGATTGGTTTCACTCTTTTGTATCACCTTCATGTGGGAAAATAGGTACACAAGCTGAAAGAAAAATAAATGCATTTGTCAGTCGACAATCCAAGTGCTGTCTAATTGTGGCATCAAAGATCCAGATTTCATATCGTGTTTTGATCTGAATTAAATGAGAGATTTTGCTCCAATTGATCAAGAACTGACTGACAGATTGAAATGAAGGTGTTGGAGGGCAATGTTATTGTGCTCAAATGTTGTATCTGCTCTAATAATGTGTCTGATAGGCAATCAGCATTGCATAGGAAATAAGCTGATGTCGTTAGCCAGGATAGAATAGCTTGTCTGGGTTAATTTGCAAGGTCTCTCGTGTTGTAATGAAGAGGCCGAAACACAGCTGTTAGCGACACGGGTGAGAATAAAAAGTGAATGGCATGCTAACTGTAGTGCAGAAGTGAGAAATACTGTTTGAACTTGCCTTAATGCTAAGTGTAAATCCCATCAGATTAGTTCCTAGTGTCTGGTACCTTGCTAAAACAATGTCAGGTTTCATTAGAAAATGTGCCCTTCTGGCTCTTTAGCTTATGAAAACATTGATATTGGAAATAGCAATGTATCAATAACTTGAGTTCCTTGAAAACCAGCATGCTGGTTTTGAATTTTTAGGCCATTTATTCCAATATTTTCTTCATTCAAACTTGAATCCTGACAATATATATTTATTCCTGTGGAGTTACAATGACCTATTTCTCCTGTAGAATTGTGTTGCGTTTTCTGACCTGGGATTGTGATGGAAGATTTCATTGTGAAGATATTTGCTGGCTCTATTTATTTGTTAGTTTCTGTGGCTGGCAGGTATTTTGACGCTTCTCCATTGTTTAGTGAAGAAATGGTTAAGCAAATCAGTTTTGAAGTTACTGGTTGGGTTTGATGTAACTATCTGAAAGAAACTCGCTTCAATTATGAATAATGAATCTTTGATGAAGGCTTTCCAACTTGAAGCATTAGCCCTGTTTCATTTTTCTCATATGCTGACTGGCCTGCTCAATATTCCCAGCATTTTCTGTTTTTATACACCAAATTTCCAACTATAATTTTAATTTTATGAATTTTAGTTGGAAGATTATATGATTACATTTGTGCATTTAAATGGGGACCATATTTTAAATATATTTATATTGTTTTATTATGACGTCAATTATTCCTTGTGTCTTTTTTCACCCTTTAACTGAATTGGTGTCAGTAGAACTTGCATTTTCCATTCATCTTTTTAGACCATTTGAAAACAAGAGACTGAAGAGACATGGACATTGCAGGGTATAGTTCATGCAACATAGGAGCAAGTCATTTGACCCATCATGTTCATGCTAACTAGTTGATACCCATCCGTATTAATCCCATGTTACAGCACTTGACCTATGAACCCCATTTGGGCTTCCATGCTGAGGGGATTCAAGTGCTTGTCTAGATACTTCTTAAGACTGAAGAAGAGCCAAACTCGACCCGAAACGTCACCTATCCATGTTCTCTAGAGATGCTGCCTGACCTGCTGAGTTACTCCAGCACTTTGTGTCCTTTTGTGTATTTGTGTATTAACCAGCATATGGTTATTTCTACCTACAAATCATTTATGGCATACCATAAAGCAATGTCCCTTATCCTAACTCCAGACCCTTTAATTTTATCTACCTCATGTATGGCGGAAAATTTCCTTCAGTTTACTCTAGAGTTCTCATCATGTTATGTACCTCTGTGATGTTCCCTCTTAACCTCCTGTTCCAGGGGACATAGACCTAGCCAGCCTCTCCTCATAAATGTAATGTTCCATGACAGGTAACATCCTGGTGAATATACTCTGCACCCTCTCCAACGCTATCTAATCTTTGCTATTGTGTAACCAGAACAACACGCAGTACTCCAAATGAGATCTGATCAATCGTTTATAAAATCAGAGCATACATAATCTCCCTGCTCTTGCATACAGTAGCCCGAGATGTGAAGGAGAATCACATATGCTATCTAAACCGCATTATCTATCTGCGCTCTGCATAACTTTGGCCGTACACAAAGGACTGTTTGGCTCAATAATCCCTTGACCTACTGTTGATAGTGTATGCCCCAGCTTCATTAACCTTCTAATAATGCATCATCTCACATTTATTAGGATTAAATACATTTAATTTACCATCTCTCAGACCATTTCACCAGCACATTGATAGCTTCAAGCGACCTCCACACTATTAACAACTCCACCAATCTTCATGTCAACAGTGTACTTACTGATCATGCCTCCTACATCCACATACAGATCAATCACATGTATTACAAACAGCAAGGTTCTTGTTACCCATGGTTCTTATTACCCATGGAACTCCACTTCTTGCAAGCATCCAATACGTACATCCATCTTTGAGGCAATAGAGTAAACCTGATCATCTGGAGGAACCCAATGTCTGGATAGGCCACAGGGAAAACATGCAAACTCGACACTGATGACCCCCAAGGTCAGGATCGAACCTGAGTCTCTGGTGCTGTGAGCCAGCAGCTCTACTCGCTGTGCCACTGTGCTGCCTACTTTGGAATATCCTGAGGAGAAGCATAGAAACAAAGAAAATAAGTGTAGGAGTAGGCCATTCGACCCTTCGAGCGAGCACTGCAATTCAATATGGTCATGGCTGATCATCCAAAATCAGTACCCTGTTCCTGCTTTCTCCCCATATCCCTTGATTCTGTTAGCCCGAAGAGCTTCATCTAACTCGCTCTTGGATACATCGCATCAAGAAGATGCGTGATGAAACAAGTTCTTCATTCTTTCCTATAAACATTTATCTTTTTTTTTAAAGGCTGAGAAATACTTGATTCCAAGACAAAACGTTTGACTATCCGCAATTATTTTTGTTTTATGTTTTCATATTCAATCATGGTCATATTGTGAGGGTTCAGGTGAAATAAGACCAGATGAATTACTTTTGTAGGAGCCATTTATGCTTAAGTCTGTATATTATAGTCATGTCTAGATATTTCTTATTCTTATCTGTATGTACGCTGGTAGGTGGGATTTGCTACGTAGAGTGGTGTGTCTACATCTGGAGAGGCTAGCACAGACACAGAGATTTAAAGTTTAGTTTGCCTCGAGGGATGGTGAGGACAATAGTTTTTACCACGATCATGTTCATGTTTATGTTCACGAGATGCCACACGGAAGAACAGTTAGTAAGAACGAAAAGTTATAAATTATTTCTTTGTTTTGTATTACTTCAATAAAAAACCAATTAATCAAGAAAAACCGACTGGAAGATTTGTTTTTGCTATCCGTTAATGTGTAAACTATATCTCCTCCACATCCCTGAGTAGTAACGGTAATTAAAAGTTGGACATTAAAAAGTTAAGAAATTGCTGTTACAACTTTTTTTATAAAGCTTAATAGTCATATTAATTGAAACAAAATGACACTTCCACAAGTAGTGTGATTTCATATAAACTAGTCTCCTCGCCAAAGGCGGATAACTGAGCGGCAGGTCAACCACTCTTCTTGTGAAAACTATCATCATTCTGACCACTATCCTTAAACCACTTCAGCCTGTTATTCTGAGTGTTGAATAAGTTAAAAATAAAATGCACTTTCAATCCTTCTAAACAGTTTTTCGGCAGTGTCATGTAATGGAAACCTGATTGTGAGAAGAGACTCGCTGTACTCTGTGATTAAAACCAATGATATTGTTCAAATGATATTTTAAACTGTCCAAGACCAACTGCAATGAAGTGGTTAAAAGATAGTTTTGGAACATTGAGAATCAACAAAATGTAAATTGGGAATCAACAAACTAGAAACTACTTGCACATCTTCCAGTGAACTTTAAGCATTCATACTGTCATACCTAATCCTTTAACTTGTGAAGATGTAGCAGAATACCACTGATTTCTCATATTCTCATCTTCCCTCGTGATCATTTATGAATACTCAGGTGCTGTGAGACCAGTTCCATTGCATTTTTCATAAAACTACTGTCATATTAAATGAAACAAAATGAAATTTCCACAGTATATAAATATTCGGTTATTGCATTAAAAATCAGAGAAGTTGATTAGATTTTATGAAGTTAAGTCACTCTGATTTGTATCAGATTGCAATATTTACATTTTCCTTATTTTTATCACTGAGCCAACTTGAGCAGAAAGAATTTTCCTCAACCCTGATTAACGATATCACAAGCATGCAATATTTCCATTTTCATTATGAAGGGAGTGTAAAATTGAACTATTTTATTAATTTTTCCGTACTCTCCCTTCACTTTTCATTTTTTACTTCTTTTTGAATACATATGAGGAATAAACAGGAGAATAATCCATTATTGTATAAGAGATCTGAAGATGTGATAAACTTACAAATTATCAGCAGAGGCCAATTATAAACTCACATGTTTGGTGATGTAAGAGGAGAGTATAGAGGAGAGTTGCAGTCAACAAAAGGTATGCAATCAATACTACTGCTGACTAGAACATTAGGTTATGCCTGTTTTCACCAGTTAATATTTTCATTGTTGATCATTTGTCTTGTGCCACTTTTAAGTCTTAATCAAAGCCTCAAATCCCCTAGTATCCAAAAATGTATTAATCTCCACATTGATGTATTCAGTCACTGAGTCTCCACAGCTATTTTTCAGTCACGAATTTCAAAGAATTAACATATTCTAGATGAAGAAATTCCTTTCTCCATTAGTTCCGAGCAGTTCTATTTTGAGACTGTTACTTTTTTGCATACAGTTTAGTAAAAGTATTACTACACATAAGCACAATCTTAGTTAAGTGTAAATGTATAGGAATAGTACATTGAGACAGTATACAAGAGTTGTATGTTTTGGCACCATTTTTTATGATTCAAGTCTGAGTTACTGTAAGTGTAGATATTGCAGCCACAGTGGTTTGACAGTGCAAGGTAGAGATATTTTAATTGTTCTGGTGGATTGCCTTGTCTTGGATGATGTTAGGCTTCTTTAGTGTGACCAGAGTTGCACTTTCTCATGTAGGTGAAGAGTTCTCCAACGCATTCCTGACTTACCTTGTAGATGGTGGAAATGCTTTCAGGAGTTGGGAGGTGATTATTCTGGACACCCAGGTTCTGACTGCACATTTAGTCCAGGTTTTACAGCTTACAGGTATGAGCTGCGGCTTTACAAATAGAATTAAACATAATATGACCATCAGCTAATATTTCAAATTGTGATCTTATGATGGAAATAATAAATCAGAAAAAAAATAAATGCAGCTGAAAATAGTTGGATCTGCCATCCTTCAGACGATTTAGTGGCAATATCATTGGGCTGAGATGATTGTACAAATTGTTGTTCAATCACCTTACTTTGTGTAAGTTAGGACCACAGACTAGAAAGTCTTTCACCTTGTTTCCAATTAACTTCTCCATTGAGTGCAACATCAGAGCATTTATAATTTATAGATAATTTATAAGGTATTTATGAAGAATTTTAATTCAACATTTTGTTGTGCATGGTTTATAATAAATTATTTACATACTAGGAATGCTTGAATTTATAATATTAATATGCCATCAAATGTTATTAGTTAGGAATGTTGGACGCATATTAATAATGGTGCAGAACCCTATTATCAATTTTACATCCTTTTTATATGGATGATATTCTAAAAGGCATGTACTAGTAAATAACTATCAGAAGTCCAGAACCCACCTACAATTATCAAGAGTAATCCAGTGCCCACTGACAACTGTCTGCATAAATCCAGTTGCCCGTTGGCAGCAGTTAGGATAAATCCAGTGCCCGCTGGCACCTGTTGGGAGAAATCTAGTGCCCACATAATTATCAGATTGAATCCAGTGCCCATTGGTAACTGTCCGGGTAAATCCAGTGCCCACTGGCAACCATCGAGATACACCCAGTGTCTACTTACAATTATCTGATGGAACTCAATGCCTACTAATAACTGTGGGGAGTGACCCAGTAAAGAGATAGCAACAGAAGAGCAGAAATATTGCTCGAGAAAGAAGGAAATATTTCACTTGCGTATAGCATCTGCAGATAAAATTGGCATCAGAACTGAAAGGAGAAAAAAACTGGAAGAACAATCTAGCTTGTCATTTTATCAAATTGTTCAATTAAATTATTTTAAAATGTATGTGATCTATAACATCTATGTAAAATCTCAGTTCTTGTGATAAATAGTTCACTGAATATAAGGATCATCTCATTCAGTATAGAAAATAAATTCTAAAATTATCACATGGGATAAAAAGTACAGAGCAATAAAGAAAACAAGCCATCACGGCAGCCACTGACCTGCTGCCACTCAGTTTCACTATGTGACCGTGTCCCCTCTTGTATTGTCGTCTGTGATTATTGCTTTCCAGCCAACGGGAGATATTTATTCTATCAGTGTAAAATCTGGAGAATTGAGTGTCGGAAAACTGAGGCTTTTGTCAGCGGGCACTGGGATTTATCCCAACTGCTGCCAACGGGCAACTGACTGACAACCGCTCACTTTTTATATAGAAAACAGAGGTAGAATTGATCAAAGAATTGTGCCACCAAAACTTTATTTCGACACCCGTCAGAGTCATGGTGAAGCTTAATTTCAGAAATTCATCTCCTGTTAATGAAGTCACAGGGCTATTAATGAATAAATAATGGGTCCTAGTCTCATTCTGGGAATGAAATGATATTAAGCACTAGAATGCTGAGAAATGGCTTGACTGTTTACCAATGACGAATTGGAAAGAAAATAGATCACTTACCAAACCGAAACGGTGTGACAGTTCCTATAAATACAATCTCAAAGAGTTAAATAACTACTCAGAATTGATGGTGGATGTGAAGGAGAGTTGTGAGGAGGGTGCATATGTGGGCAGATTAAGCTGGTGGACAGGAATGTGCAGATAGAATATAAAGGGGATAAATGTGATATAACGTAATTTGAGAAGAATAAAAAAAACAAGCTTAATGCTTTTCCAATGACCACTAAACCAGCAAATGCCTTGATGTACAGGCTTTCTAGCTTGAATAAGCTGCCCTTTGAGGCAAAATTGATTAAAATTGACCTGTGGTCAAGTTTATCAGAATTAAACTATACTCTGAACTGTATAAAGGGATTTTTAGTACTTCTTTTAGGATTCAGTGCATCATTAGCAGTTTCAAGCTGCGTTAAAACAATAACAAGTACTTTAATGAGCAGATTACAGATGTGTGAAATGCGAGGCTAAATCTTTTTGGTTAACAGAGTACGAGTGCATTTTAATATTTGCAATGCAGAAGGAAGCCATTCATCCTATCATGTCAGCCAATGGAAAAGGATCCGTCCAGCTTTCAGCAGTAGGCCCCTGTAGATCACAGTTCTTTTGCACATCCAATGATGTTTTTGTGCTAACGGTATCTGCCTCAGATGGTGAATTCCAGACTTATGCTACACTTTGGGTGGAAACGTTTTTCATCATCTTACTCCATGTCAAATGATTCCTCTGTTAAGAAAAATTGATCCCTCTGAATTGTCTGCCCCCGTTATTGCTTTATTTGTCTGAATGAAGTATCTCTCAACTTCCTTTGTTCCAAAGAAGCAAGCTTATCAATTCTTTCCTCAAGGCTTCAATTTCTGAGTGTTGCCAAAAAAGTCTTGTAAATCTGCTGTGCACCCTTTCAAGTCCAATTCCATATTTCGTGCAAAACAGAGAGCAAAACTACATGCAGTGTTCAAGTTATGACCAAAGTAATATTACCACTGAGGTAACAGGCCTTTTCTCAGTTGATGCTGCCGTTGTTTAAGACTAATTATTGTGATGATTGTACTCATTATGATGTTGGGAGAGTTTTTTGTTTATTTGCGCATATCCTTTCTCAACACTTCCAGACTACAAGGCAAATAGGCAATGTTTTGGCCCGAAATGTTGCCTATTTCTTTCGCTCCATAGATGCTGCCTCACCCGCTGAGTTTCTCCAGCATTTTTGTCAACCTTCGATTTTCCAGCATCTGCAGTTCCTTCTTAAACAACCTCCTGACAACAGTTTACTTTAGTTTATTGTCACATATACCAATGTACAGTGAAAATCTTTTTGTTTCCAGTCACTGGAAAAACTATATATGAGTACAATTGAGCCATCCACAGTGTACAGATACAGGATAAAGCAAGTAACATTTAGTGCAATATATAGTTCAGTAAAGTCCAATTAAAGATAGTGCACGAACTCCAATGAGGTGAATGGTAGCGTAGAACTACTCTCTAGTTGGTGATAGGATGGTTCAGTTGCCTACTCAGATCATTTGCCTTCTTTCTTGTATCATTTGGGATAATTTGACTTGTATGCAACGGACCTGGCCTTCACCTGTGAATGTAGCAATGTTACAAAATTTTGAGATTTAAAAAATAAAGTCTGCAATTTATCCCATCAGATAAAGCATAAAAAGAAGTTTAAATTGACACTTAATTCACTTTCATATCTTCAGTATTAAAAACGTTATGGCCATTTTCATACTCAGAAATTAGCATCTAGTTCCCTATTGCTTTTCCATTGACTTAACACAAAAGCTGTGATCGAGGACAGTTAAAAGCCCATAACTTTCTTAAAAATTATGATAACTGAAAGAATTTTTCAGTTATTATAGATTGAAGCATTCTGAAACAAATATGAAACAATCTTACTTCGAAGACATGAAAGTAAAGCATATAATTAGTTAGTTACCTAATTGTAGCTAATTACAAAATTCAATTACTAGATCTAAACATCTATCAATTTCTTAAGAATAGATTAACATTTTTAAATAGCCTAAGTGTCCAAATAACATTCACACAATAATTCATAATATAACATAATTTTTAAATCTAATTTTCATGAATTTACAGCCCAAATGGAAGGAATTGAATGTTTAATACCTGTAAATTAATGGGCATTTAAATCATCTTGCTAGTGAGGATTTCTGGAACGCGATCTTTTGGAACGTTCATTTGCGGTGAATTTAACCCCGTATTGGCATGAAAAATACTGCCGTTAATTCGGGGAATAAAATCACCGTGTCGCATGAAAAAATGTGAATTAAAGGCTTCTTAAGAAGCACTTTTATACATTTAAAGAAACCACTTTCGTTTACCTGTCCCTGTTGTGAAATCCGTCCCCGTTATCGGCGTTGACGCTTCAGGAGCTGCTTTTAAAATTACTCTAGAGCTGACATTGACAATTTAATAAAAATAAAAAATTCACAAAACGCCGCTAGGAACGATTTGTCAGCCAAGGCTTGTACTCCAACAAAATATTAACCAGGACAAGGGAGGAGAAACCCGCGTTTTAACCCCGCCCCCCCTTAAAGGCGCCAAAATCGCGCACACGGCCAGTGGCAGAATTACAGCGCGACTGAAGGTAAGTTTTGTAACATACCTAGTTAATGTACTTCATGGTTCATCCATAATTTCCGGTTGGGGAACACTCGGATTGTCTTCTTCGACATGCACTCCTTTACGTACTTGCTCCATGATCCAATGTTTTTCTCATGCACTATCAAAATGACTTGGTTGTGCAGACACGCACCAATAGTCAGGATCGAACCCTGTGATCTCTGGCGTGGCAAGGCAGCAACTCCACCACCATGCCGCCGTGCCGCCCAAGATTTGGTATCATAGTTAACTCTAAGATTTGGGACTTGCAGTTGTACATTTGTATAATATGGTATATTGATATATAATATGGTATATTATATAATGGTATATTATATAATGAGGTATATTGGTTCTTTTGCTGTATTTTGTTTATGCTCCTTTGCCCGAGGGTACAGACACACATTATGCTGCCTGCTCTCTGCTAATGTTCAACAGCAGTTTCATGATGATGGGTTCAGTTAAGGACACAGAGTCTGATTTCCCAGAACAAAAGTCAAGATTCTGAAAGGAAGCTAGCAATTTATATTCAGTGCAGGAAGGAACTGCAGATGCTGGTTTAAACAGAGAAGGAATGGGTGACATTTCGGGTCGCAGTCTGAAGAAGGGTCTCAACCCGAAATGTCACCCATTTCATCTCTCCAGAGATGCTGCCTGTTACTCCAGCTTTTTTAATTTATATTCAGTTTCAGTTTTCAGTTTTTAAAAAGCTATGTTAACACCAATTTTCATATATAATTTTGGGTTCCTTTGAACCATGCCGTGTGACTGTTGATATTTCAAACTTGAATTTTCCATGAGTTTAGTTGATCTATTTATGCAATTTTTTTTAAAAGCTCTTTTATGGGGTCCTCATGTGAAATGAACAGGTTACAGACATCAATGACTGCCTGAAATTGAAATGTTAGATGAATGTCTCCTTTGATTAGGAGACTCTACAACTAACAACTGATGCCTCTTTAGTGCAATTAGAGGGAAAGTAATTGGTGTTTGTGGCTAAGTACCAATGATTACAGTTTACTGACTTTTAGGCTTTGGTTTCTCTACTAGAATCTATTTTTAATGAGGCTTTTGGATTTATTAAAGTCAGCTGTCTTAGTGCAAGAGGTGACTGATCTCATATGTTTGGAGATGCATCTTGTCTTTGCATCCAAATATCTGCAATCCAACTTAATTTCACTGAACCCCACTTACAGAAGAGAAGAAATTTTGGATAGACACAAAAAAGCTGGAATAACTCAGTGGGTCAGACAGCATCTCTGGAGAAAAGAAATAGGTGACGTTTCGAGTCGAGACCCTTCTTCAGATCTGAAGAAGGGTCTCGACCTGAAACGTCACCTTTTCCTTTTGATCCAGAGATGCTGTCTGAACCACTGGGTTACTCCAGCTTTTTGTGTCTATCTTTGGTTTAAACCAGCATCCGCAGTTCCTTCCTGCACAGAAGGAATTTTGGTATTTGCTGGTATAGGTGATAGCCTGACACATAAAACTGAAATTAGGAATTTTAGCTCAAAATTTTTATTTCACATTGACCTGTAGTTCAGGTATATTATTTGGGTATGAATAATATACTGAATGGTGTATGTTCTTCAGAGATGCTGTCTGACCCACTGAGTTATTCCCAACACTTTGTGTCCTTTTGTGTAAACCAGCATCTGCAGAGCCTTGTTTCTACATATTATTTTTATACGTAATGTTGATTAATCCTGGAACTCCAACTGAAAACAAAAAGCAAAATATTACATAGTCATATCCTTGATATTAAAATTATGATCACGTTGGCAAAGTAAACTTATTAATATATACATGCAAATTTACTTTTGTGAAATGTTGCTTGCTGAACACAGACTTGACGAACTGTGTTTAAATTCTTTACAAGCCTTTGCTGAACTGCTTACAGCAATGAGGAGCTATACAATTAAGTCCATGATCATTGCAGAATTAAAAGCATCACTCTACCACATTATTTGGTCCTAGAAATAAGACAGGAAAGTAAGAGTTTGAAGTGTATTCTCAGAACTAATTTTGGGAGGGGTGAATTGGCATGGAACCTCAGTCCTGGAAATGTGTGCATACATTTGCCTATCCTGAGATAGCCAGCTGCCTGTCCTTCAATCCTGCTATTTCTTGAATGTTGTCTTTACTTGGGATGTTTACTCATGGATTAGCAGCATGGTCCTGAACAGCTCTGGGTCTCTTCCAGTGACACCCAAATGCCTCTCAGAAAAACTATCAATGCTAAACTTGGTCTAAACTTCAATGCTCTTCCAGAAAAGATTTATCTATTGGTCTGACACCTTCTTGTGACTTCAATGGGATTTGTTTTTAAAAAAACCCTTTTTTTTAATGTCACACACTTAAAATACAACTAAATACATTGAAGAATTGCTGTCTTACCAACTGGCCTCTGATTAGACTGCATCTGAGATGCTGTTTTGGTATCACTATCACGGAGGTATTTTAAAGATTGCTCTCATAATTGATTCTTGGATGAAAAGTCTAAACTTTGAGGAGAGGTTAAATCAAATAGATTTTTATTTTTTGGTATTTATCAGTTAGTGCTGTGCTCACCAAAACATCTATAAGGGTTTGATTGAATGGATTGTGAGAAGTTCTTACCCCGGCTGGAAGTCAAGAACAATTCGCAGTTTCAGGATAAAGGTTTAGCCATTTAATACCGAGATCTCTTCAATCTGAACTTTGTAATTTCTTTCGAATTCTCTGCCTTGAGGTTCAGTCAAGTATGAGATCAATAGAGTTGTGAGGAATCCTAAAATAGAGCTTGATTTAAAAGATTTGTCATGATTCTTTTTAAATGGCAGAGGGGGCCCAAGGGGCTATTTGAGGAGCTCCTTTTTCTTATGTTCTTGTTTTGAATGTCCAGGTCCAGATATAGGAGCATATGCTCTTTTATGCTGACACATACTATCTGGGTTGCCACTGCCTTCTCATGTGAGGCACAGGAGGAATCCCTAATCCAATGGAAGGAAACATTGATCTTGAAAAGATTTCTATGAATATGGGTTGTCACTTTCTGGAAAGATAACAACTCGGCATGCTTGGTCTGTAACTTCATTAAAAAAAATAATAATAATTGTGATTTGCTGGCTTGAATACCTTAAATGATCATCGTTGAAGAACTATGTTTATTGATAGTGCCATTGGTATGAGAGGAATATCACTGTAAAAATGATATTATTTAGTTTGGTTTCGTTACCTGCTACGATGTGACTCCAGTAGTTCACAGAACTGGACGAGACACAGAGCTAACTCAGCGATGCACTTAATAATACGGATACACAAATATCTGCAGATGCTGGAATCTTAAGCAAAAAACAAAGCATTTGAGAAACTCAGCAAGTCAGGCAGCATCTATGGAGGGAAATAAACAGACAATGTTTTGGGTCAAAACCCCGTTTCAGACTGGAAAAGGATCTGAAGAAGGATTCCGCCCCGAAAGGTCGTCTGTCCATTTCCCTCCACAGATGTTGCCTGACCTGCTGAGATCTGCCAGTACTTCATTTTTGCTCAACAATACAGGTACCTTACTTCCATTTTGTTATCAGTTTATTCACATACACGCATACAGCAGATTAAGTTCCCTTTGTCTGGTATGCGATTGCTAAGACCAGTTGCAGTGATCCATTTATTTCAGCACAGGCTGAATGGACATGGGCTAAAAAAAGAAAAATTGATCTCCCAGATCAGTGCATATGTAAGTCAGGCAGAGTAACCTTGCTATGCATCTATTGATCTTGTCTTTACCTTTGTCTGTAACGTGACTCAATCACTATTTATCTGTACTTGTCTTCATTTTTTCAGAATGGTGATGGTTCCTCTGTAAATGACTTCATAGCTATAGGCTCACCAACGCAAGAACAAGCTGACACTATAAACACAACAGATAAGGTAAACTTTTCATATTTTTGTCGGTATGTATTGTTTTACAAATAGAACTATGCATTTGAGCACAATTTATATTAATATGCAATTGAAAGCTCATGAAAATAAATGTAAAATATTCCAAGATGTTGAATTTAAAGTTTTGGAACATATTTTGGCATAATTAATCATTACATTGCACAGATAATTATGCTGTGGTAACATTAATCTTTTGATTTATCTGTCATCCAAACAGTTTTTATTAATTTCATTATCAAAAATATAGTGCTCTTTCAATGAGTGGTATAGCTAAGATCATCATCAACTAAGCACGGATTTCTTCTGACCCGCAGGAAAAATTGTTTAAGGGTTATGTTAGTACTCAAGATTTAATTACATTTATTTTATTCATAACTAATTTGTCCTGCATTAAGTAGCAATGTTACAAAATTTTGAGATTTAAAAAATAAAGTCTGCAATTTATCCCATCAGATAAAGCATAAAAAGAAG
Organism: Malacoraja senta; assembly: GCA_038087875.1. Classification (NCBI taxonomy): domain Eukaryota; kingdom Metazoa; phylum Chordata; class Chondrichthyes; order Rajiformes; family Rajidae; genus Malacoraja; species Malacoraja senta. Next base: position 9,191,801 of record CM075990.1, on the reverse strand, counting down.
TTTAATTTGACACTTAATTCACTTTCATATCTTCAGTATTAAAAAAGTTATGGCCATTATCATACTCAGAAATTAGCATCTAGTTCCCTATTGCTTTTCCATTGACTTAACACAAAAGCTGTGATCGAGGACAGTTAAAAGCCCATAACTTTCTTAAAAATTATGGTAACTGAAAGAAATTTTCAGGTATTATAGATTGAAGCATTCTGAAACAAATATGAAACAATCTTACTTTGAAGACATGAAAGTAAAGCATATAATTAGTTAGTTACCTAATTGTAGCTAATTACAAAATTCAATTACTAGATCTAAACATCTATCAATTTCTTAAGAATAGATTAACATTTTTAAATAGCCTAAGTGTCCAAATAACATTCACACAATAATTCACAATATAACATAATTTTTAAATCTAATTTTCATGAATTTACAGGCCAAATGGAAGGAATTGAATGTTTAATACCTGTAAATGAATGGGGATTTAATTCATCTTGTCAGTGAGGATTACTGGAACGCGATCTTTTGGAACGTTGATTTGCGGTGAATTTAACCCCGTATTGGCATGAAAAATACTGCCGTTAATTCGGGGAATAAAATCACCGTGTCGCATGACAAAATGTGAATTAAAGGCTTCTTAAGAAGCACTTTTATACATTTAAAGAAAGCACTTTCGTTTACCTGTCCATTGTGTGAAATCCGTCCCCGTTATCGGCGTTGACGCTTCAGGAGCTGCTTTTAAAATGACTGTAGCGCTGACATTGACGATTTAATAAAAATAAAAAATTCACAAAACGCCGGTAGGAACGATTTTGTCAGCTAAGGTTTGTACTCCAACAAAATATTTCCAGGACAAAGGAGGAGAAACCGCGTTTTAACCCCGCCCCCCCCTTAAAGGCGCCAAAATCGCGCACACGGCCAGTGGCAGAATTACAGCGCGACTGAAGGTAAGTTTTGTAACATACCTACATTAAGGTGCACCACATGAGGCAATCGTGTTTCTGAAGTTATCAAAGACATGATGCGATTACAGCTCTGTGAATATAGTGCCACTTCACTACATTCTTATATATAAACAAAAATAAATTATGCTTATGTTGACCATTGTGAACTGAATTATACCGTGGGGTAAAAGTTCCATTGCGTTCTTTGGAGAATATACAACAAAATTCCCTGGGCATTAAGCATATCTTCGTTATGGTATCGAGCTTCCGGAGTGTTGCTGAATATACACTCTTCAAGTCAAGCAGAGAGTAGTCCATCATACTCGTGGCTTGAGCACTGCGAACGGTGAGCAGGCTCTGGAGAGTTAGGAGGTGAGTTACTCGCTGCAAAATCCCTTGCCACTGACCTGCTCTTGTAGCCATGTTGTGTATGTGGCTACTCCAGCTCTGGTTCCAGTCAATGTTAACCCAGAGGGGATTTTGTGATGGCAATCCCAGTGATATGTTAGGTAAACTTTCTCATGTTGAATATCGCGATTGCGTACTTGTGGCAAGAATGTTACTTGTCATTTATCAGTCCAAGTCTGCATAGTTATTGCTGTGTTTGGTTGTGGACTGCTTCAATTTCCCTGTGTCACATGCATGTGAGGGTAGGAATGGAGGATAGGACAGATTAATGTGTAGCTAAATAGGTGGTGCAGTGGTGAGGGCTTTAAGTACTTGCATCATTGGGATCTCTTCTGTGACAGGTTGGACGAGTGTAAAAAGGAGGAGTTGCATCTGAATTGGAAGGGAATCGATAGCCTTCCACAGAGGTTTGCTCGGCTACTCTGTAGATCTGAAAATTAATCTGGCACTGGAGTTGGAAGCATAATAGCAGTGCAGCTATGAGGAGACTGATTCAAATGTAGAGAATCAATAAAGTCCAGTGGGCAGAGTAGACAGAGAAAGGTTCGACAGCTTGAACATATTTAAGAGCCACATGCAAGTGGATAAAATTAGAGTATTAGCATAATTATTAAATTATTACAATCATAAAAATATGGTTGTGGGAAAGACAGGACTGACTTTGAGAGGGCCTGTTTCAGTGCTGAATGAAGTGTTCTACACAAGATTCCAGCATCAACAGTTCCCTATGTGTACAGTTCACATTTGGCTTTGGAGTCTCCACTTCTTTTACCACTCACCTATGTGCTGGGAACAATTTACAGTGACCAGTTGACCTACCAATCCAAGAAAAAGTATCTCTCATGTAGGTAAGTGTGGAAAAAAACCAAAGGGGAGTTTATGGATGTGCAAGAGAGAATATGTTACAGGATTTCAGGTAAAAATGAGTGGAAATGGGACAGATGGGGTTGCCCTGCTGGGAGCAATGAAGAGACTGAAAGGCCACCTCCTATGTGTAGTTTCGAGATACAGCGGGGAAATAGGCCCTTCGGCCCACTAAGTCCGCACTGACCAGCGATCTCCGAATATTAACACCACCCTACACACACTAGGGATCATTTTACATTTTATACCAAGCCTATCAACCAACAAACCTGTACGAATTTGGAGTGTGGGAGGATTCTGAAGAGTTTGGAGAAAACCCACGCAGGTCACGCGGAGAATGTACAAACAAGCACCTGTAGTCAGGATTGAACCCGGGTCTCTGGGAGTAGCTATATCGCTGCGCCACCATACTGCCATGTTATTATAAGTAAGTAAATATAAATAGTTGTGCAATATGTTCCATGCAGCTTTGAATTTCTACATGATTCTACAACTGAAGTCCTCAAATTTTCATAGGTTTCATTTTCAATTAACAATTCTTTGAAATAACCAGCTGAAAATTACAGTTAGGATTTGAAAAATATAACTGTGATGCATTGATTTATTAGCAGCTAGCTGAATTAAATATCTGTTGAAATTTGTTGTCCAGAAGGTCTTTATGACAACATTTCTTTTGTTTCATTAAATAATAATTTGAAACAATCTCAATAGATTCTTTCGGGAGATAATAAAGGCAAAAGACCATCCATCATAAGGAAATTGAATTCAGAGTTCAATTGGGCTAAATTGGATGAAGAAATTCTTATTTAAAGTATAGAGGTTGTTGTTTTGCTGGAGTACATTACTTTTTCTTGTTTTATTTATAACTTTTCACTCTCAGCCGAGGTTTTTATTATCACCCTTAATGAGTTAGTCACAGTCCTTCAGTTATATGTTCTGGTTGCTTAGTGTTCTTCCCTATGTTGATGGCTTCATTTTTCAGATCAGTAATCCAGAGACCAGTTTGGTGACTCCATCATTGCTGGCTATAAACTTCAGTCAAGGAAGAATATGTGAGCTTTGTCATTGCATTACCATAGCAACAACTGATTGGGATGACTCAGGATCCTATCTTACTTTAGCCATTCTCTACATGGTTTGAAGATCTATATACATAATGATTCAAATAATGCAATCTATGAACATTCCTCTATTTTAAAATATTTAATTGTCGTGGTTACTTCTTCTCTTTAAAACATTTTTTTTGGTGGGCTGGTAGAATGTAATTCAGGTGGGCTGCCATCTGAATATTCAAAGAGACAGTTCAGCCATTCGGATATAAATCTAATACTTGATCCTTAAATGGAGCTTCTTCTGTAACTGGAACTCCAGCTCTGCCGAATCCTATAGCCTGAGAATCCATTGCTACTTGATACTCGGTTCTGGCTGTTTACAATGTAGATGCGTTCTGGCAGGTTTTAACTGCCTGGGTGTAGCGTAAACATTGCAGCCCCATTTATATTAAGTGCTTTGGAACGCTTTGCTTTGTTAAAAATGCTTTTACAAATGCAAATTGTTCTTGTTACACTGGAATTGTTTCCATTTGGACTTTTTCAGATTGACTCCCAGTATTTACACTTCAAAATCTAGTTTACATTTCCCAGTGGAAGATTTGTAGATTTTGTAAAGCTGTCTCTGAATTTGAGATAGGGGAGCTAGATTTAGAGGCTTAAGAGACTCTAAGATCCAGCTGCAGGCCAAGGTCCCATGGAATTTGAGCTAAAACAAAGCCAAAATACAAGTAGCTTAGGCTAACTGGTGAAAGGAAATTTACTGAGAAACTGTGTCGCACTGCTCACAGCCTCAGCAGCTGTGGAACAATGCAACTGATGTGTATTTGTTTTTTCAAAGCTGCTAAAGACTGCAACTGGCCAGCTTTTTTGATTTATGTGCTGTTTTTCCAGAGGGACTGGATTTTGTATAATTTAGCATTTTTTAAATTCATGATTATTATTGTCAACGATTAGCAAAGTCAAAGGAAAGTGACAATCCACAGATTTCCAAACTTCCTCATGCTATGCCTCCTGACCATTTTGTCAAATGTTCACCACCTTGGGTCTGATAATATTATTTCAATACTATTTCTAAAAAATTAGTAGAACAACAATTGAATGATAGCATAAGGTCATAATAACCAATTTTTTTTAAAATTCTGATTATATGTTTTCTATAAATCTCTGTATGGTGTCCTTGAGACCTCGGTATAAGGCGCCCGTAAATAAAATCCATTATTATTATTATAATGAATAGAAGTAAAATTAAGCCATTTGGCCCATCAAGTCTACTCCACCATTCTATCATGGCTGATCTAACTCTCCCTCCTAACTCCATTCTCCTGCTTTCTCCCCATAACCTCTGACACCCATACTAATCAAGAATCTATCTGTCTCTGACTCGGCATCATTAAAACAACTAAGTAGTAGAGAGAAATTCATAAACCATTGCTCTAAAACTGAATTCACTCATGCTAACTGCTCTACCCTGGCCTTCTCTCTTCCCACTGGAACAGGTTCCATTTACTTTGTACCTTCCTGAAAACTCACAGTAATGAACGTCAGCCCATTGATGAGCGATATAAACCAACAGCATAAGCTGAAGACATGCAAACAAGATTGAGGTAGTCATTCTAAGGTAGTCTTACGAAATAAGCTAGTCCTTCCAATTTCACTTGCCCACCAACCTTTTCACCTCCTCCCATACCCCATCCCCACAGCAGCAATTATTTCACCGTGCTGGAAAGGGAATTAAAAGAAAAAAACCTAGGTCATTTTTGAGGGAGTATTTCTGGGTAATTACTTTCCTCTTTCCAACCTCAGAAAATGAGTTCCATTCCAAAAAGTAATCTTGATCCAGAGATACATTAATCAACAATAGCTACTAATTATATACTTATAGTAGGTTCCTCCAGCACAGCTTCCTTTTAAAGGTTTGCATTGCGTCCGTAGTCAGTGTATGGACCAACAAATATATTAGTAGCCCTCAGCAGAATCGAAAGCAACTCATCACTTAACCACTTCTCTTAATGAGTTTCATTCAGATAATTGAAATGCATTCTTACAGTCTACTCCATTGTCTAACCAGCAAAAAAATGTCAATGTAACCTGCTGGAAAATAATTTCCAAGACAAATGTCTGTTTACAGTTTATGCAATGTTAAGCTGCATTCCTAAGTTCTCTCCTCAAGTAAGTAGTGTTGCAAGTGTATTTCATTATTGACAATTAAAACAAAATACTAAAGCTAAATACTAAGAAAAATTACATTTTTTGCATAGATATTTTGTGCAATTGGCACAGTTGATGCAAAAGATTATTTCTTAATGCATTGTTCCAATTTTCACATTCCAAATGATTATGCATTCCAAATGTAAAATATAAACATTATAGTGGTGTTCCTATTAAGAGGAAAAGGTTGAAAACTCTTTTCCTGTGACTAATGCTGTGCCTCAGATTGGTGTTGGGCCCATTGCTGTTTGTGGTTCATCTCAACTATTTGGATGTGAATATGAGTGATGATTAATACATTTGCAGATCACACTAAAGTGGGTAGTATTGTAGATGGTGATGATGGTTATGAAAAATTACAGCAGGATTTTTGATCAGCCGGGTAAGTGGGCTGAGGAATCGTTAATGGAGTTTAATGCAGATTAGTACAAAATTGCATTTTGGGGGGAAAACACCAGGACAGGACCTTCATAGTGAATGGCAGGGCCTTGGGAAGTGTCGTTGTGCAGAGGGGTCTAGAAATTTAGGTACATAGTTCCCTGAAATTGGTTTCACAGGTGGTCAAGGTGGATTTCAGTATATTGGCCTTCATCAGTCAGAGTATTGAGAGATGTTATGTTACAATTATAGAAGACGTTGGTGAGGCTGCATTTGAAGTATTGTGCTGCAGTAATTAGCAATGTTACAAAATGTTGAGATTTTAAAAATAAAGTCTGCAATTTATCCCATCAGATAAAGCATAAAAAGAAGTTTAATTTGGCACCTAATTCACTTTCATATCTTCAGTATTAAAAAAGTTATGGCCATTTTCATACTCGGAAATTAGCATCTTGTTCCCTATTGCTTTTCCATTGACTTAACACAAAAGCTGTGATCGAGGACAGTTAAAAGCCCATAACTTTCTTAAAAATTAAGAGAACTGAAAGAAATTTTCAGTTATTATAGATTGAAGCATTCTGAAACAAATATGAAACAATCTTACTTAAAAGACATGAAATTAAAGCATATAATTAGTTAGTTACCTAATTGTAGCTAATTACAAAATTCAATTACTAGATCTAAACATCTATCAATTTCTTAAGAATAGATTAACATTTTTAAATAGCCTAAGTGTCCAAATAACATTCACACAATAATTTACAATATAACATAATTTTTAAATCTCGTTATGAATTTACAGGCCAAATGGAAGGAATTGAATGTTTAATACCTGTAAATTAATGGGCATTTAAATCATCTTGCGAGTGAGGATTTCTGGAACGCGATCTTTTGGAACGTTCATTTGCGGTGAATTTAACCCCATATTGGCATGAAAAATACTGCCATTAGTTCGGGGAATAAAATCACCGTTTCGCATGAAAAAATGTGAATTAAAGGCTTCTTAAGAAGCACTTTTATACATTTAAATAAACCACTTTCATTTACCTGTCCCGTACGTGAAATCCGTCCCCGTTATCGGCGTTGACGGCTTCAGGAGCTGATTTTAAAGTGACTCCAGCGCTGACATTGTCGATTTAATAAAAATAAAAAATTCACAAAACGCCCCTAGGAACGATTTTTCAGCAAACGCTTGTACTCCAACGAAATATAATTCAGGACAAGGTAGGAGAAACCCGCGTTTTAAGCCCCCCCCCCCTTAAAGGCGCCCAAATCGCGCACACTGCCAGTGGCAGAATTGCAGCGCCGCTGAAGGTAAGTACTGTAACATACCTACAGTAATAAAATGTGGACAATTTTGTCTATATTATGTTGAATGTACTTTAAAATTTTTTTGTTACTGCTGCTAGTTTTGCTGCTAGTTTAGGAACTATGCGAACTGTCATTGTGAAAATTGGGGATGTGATTATAATACAAAGGAGTTCATATTAGTGTGTTATGCCAATTAGATTCAACTTATATGTTCTAATTGAGTTCATTAAAAAATTCACGTTACCCTTAAGAATCTCACAAAGTGTCGAAAATTGAAATGGATAATTATGCTGAAGAGTAATATATAAATAAATTATGTTAATTAGTTAATTTGCATATCACAATTGTTTCTCGTTCTTTAACGTATGAAAGGCATTCTGATGTGGCATATGATATTATTAAAACCACATGTTTGAGAAGTAAAATACCAACTGCTGTTCTGAATTCAGTGCGGTAGGATGGTCAAAGCTGTTTTTTGTTGTCAAAGATGGACAACAAAAACTCATATGTCAGGCTGTTATTCATCGATTACAGCTCGGCATTTAACACAATCATCCCCTCCAAGCTGGTTACCAAACTCGCAGAACTGGGTCTCTGCGCATCCCTCTGCAATTGGATCCTCGACTTCCTCACACTCAGACCACAGTCTGTTCGTATTGGTGGAAATGTGTCAGACTCTATAACAATTAGCACGGGAGCACCTCAAGGCTGCGTGCTCAGTCCCCTGCTGTACTCACTCTATACTCATGACTGCGTAGCCAGACATAGTGCGAACTCCATCATCAAGTTCGCTGATGACACCACTGTTGTGGGACGTATCACTGATGGGGATGAGTCAGAGTATAGAAGAGAGATCGAGCAACTGTCCATATGGTGCCAGCACAACAACCTGGCCCTCAACACCAGCAAAACCAAGGAACTGATTGTGGACTTTGGAAGGAGTAGGATGGGGACCCACAGTCCGGTTTATATCAATGGGTCGATGGTTGAAAGGGTCAAGAGCTTCAAATTCCTGGGCGTGCACATCTCTGAAGATCTTTCCTGGTCCGAGAACAATGATGCCATTATTAAGAAAGCACATCAGCGCCTCTACTTCCTGAGAAGATTACGGAGAGTCGGTTTGTCAAGGAGGACTCTCTCTAACTTCTACAGGTGCACAGTAGAGAGCATGCTGACCGGTTGCATCGTGGCTTGGTTCGGCAACTTGAGTGCCCTGGAGAGGAAAACACTACAAAAAGTAGTAAACACTGCCCAGTCCATCATCGGCTCTGACCTCCCTTCCATCGAGGGGATCTACCACAGTCGCTGCCTCAAAAAGGCTGGCAGCATCATCAAGGACCCACACCATCCTGGCCACACACTCATCTCCCTACTACCTTCAGGTAGAAGGTAAAGGAGCCTGAAGACTGCAACGACCAGGTTCAGGAACAGCTACTTCCCCAGAGCCATCAGGCTATTAAACCTGGCTCGGACATAACACTGAACTTTACTAGCCAAAACTGTTATTTGCACTTTATCAGTATATTGACCATTGTGTATATATTTATAGAATGCCTTGTAGTAAATGCCTACTATGTTCTGTTGTGCTCAAGCAAAGCAAGAATTTCATTGTCCTACCAGGGACACATGACAATAAACTCACTTGACTTGACTCTCTTTGATCTGGCTGGATTACCTGTGATGTAACCTGTAAACTGGTGTTCTTGTGCTAAAGGTTTTCAATTTTTTAGCAGTATGCTGTTGTAGCACGATTCACAACCGAATAATTTGATTTGTGCATAGGTGCAGTATGCTACATGAGCAGTGCAATATCTACATGCGCAATAGTATGATATGATGTGGTTTGTGCTGCAAACCTGCTGTGGGCTAAGTTCCTCATTGGGATTTGAAAGAGGGAGGAAATTAAGATCCACTCAGCCAGAGGCATTTTCTGCTAAATGGTTACAAAACAGCATCAGCAAAATTGTCAGTAGGTTGGTTCCCTTCCTCTTTCACAGGTTAAGGGACTTTCAGTAATTGAACTCTGGAGGTGTGAGATAGGATACTAGAAGGTGGTCTAACTGCCTTCAATTTTTGCCTTTTTGCCTATGTCAGATCATAGATTTAAGCTCTATCCAGAGATAACTATATTACCAATACTCTCTTAACGCTTAATTGTACCTTCTTAGATATCACAGTTCTGGCAAGGACTTGTTATATTGAGAGCTGAGAAAAACAAACAATATAAAGATAATCCAAAAGTAGGATTTTGGAGACCAGATTAGATAATGAGTTTGAAGTATGTATGCGTAATTGTGAAGAGTGTGATGAAACAATGGCGCAGCAGATCCTGCTGCTGCTGCTGTTGTAATGCTCCAGCTACTTAGGTTCAATCCTGACTTTGGTTGCTGTCTGTGTGGAGTTTTCACTTTCATCATAATACTGTATTAGATTCCCTGAATGCTCCGTTTCCCCTCGCATCCCAAAGGCATACAAGTTGTTAGGTTAATTGGCTACTTTAAATTGCCCTTAATGTAGGTTAATATAGGTGGGATGCAGGAAAAATTGATGGGCTGGTGAGAGAATAGCTTACTAGGAAATTTGAGGGAGAGAGATTAATGGGATTGCTATGTGAGATGACTTGGACTTGATTGGCAGAAAGGCAGCCTTCTTTGTTGGAAGGAAATATGAATATGAGAAAAGTATACGGATGAAATTCAAGAATATCTCCTTGAAATTAATGACTTTCATATTGCAATTGCTGTTATCACACCAAAGGTTCAAGGGTTGATAAATACAAAGAAAACAAGTTGATCTCTTTGTAAGGGCAGCTGTTAGTTTTGAGTAGATATGCAATAAATATTCAGATTCCTTCCAAGAATTTGTGAGCTATTTATTTGTTGTTGTCCCATTGTATTTCTTGTTAATAATATTGACAATATTTTAATAGAAGTGAGGGAGAGTGCCTTGAGCAATATGACTTGCATGAACCTCTTACCGATTCAGAGGAATTTGATGTGGCCTGCTATTCTTAGTTCTATTTCTATTAAAGTAGTTAAGAGATCATTAAAATCTGGAAAAGCAATGAAGAGCTTTTATTAAAGGAAAGTAGTGAAGTGGGAGACAGCAAAAGTGTGAGGGAAAGTGGAAAATAAACAAAAAAAAAAGCAGTGTGGAATTTTCATTATATCCAGAGCAAATCATGCTGCTTGGAAAAGCTGCTTTCTATTTAGCAGCTACTCTAAGGCAATATAAAGCTTGAGTTTAAGGGTGAAATCTTCCGTTTGTGCCTGTTTCACATTCTCACTTTTTTCTCTTTACATTCAACAAAATTGTCCTTGGTCCAAACTTTGTATGGGAGAAAATGTAAATAGTGACATTAGTCATCTCATCAGAGTGACAATTTTGTCTTCTGCTGGTATCCTGTATAAGACTATTGATGCTGTAGTTTTGGCACAGTTCAATTACTACTGGCCTTTGGGACTGAATATTGGATTAGGATTCACTACAGTGTTTCTATCTAATTGGAGTAAATTAACCGATTTAATATTATTTAAAAATAATCAAATATTCTATGACATCAACCGAACCACCACAAGAATATAAATAGTATTTCTTATAAGCAATGTTACTCAAATAATGAACATAAGATTTTTTTAGGTTCATCTATAATATATATAGTTAGCAGATGTTTTCTGCACAATTTGACAGCAGTAAAATATGTAGTTTGGTGCTACCCTTAGTATATATCTACTGGATATTAATTGTACATAAACCAATTTCTATGCTCTTGGTGAGCAGGATACAGGAGGGAAGTACATTGCTTCAGATTAATCAGAAATATGTCTCTGATGCATGTCTCTGATGTATGGTAGCACATAAGATCTTAATCTGGAAAGATGTAATCAATGGGACAGAGCCCCACATGCACTTGATTAATTCAACCTCAAACTATAGAAATTATTATGCAAAAGGAGGCATTTATGATGTTTTGGAGCTGGACATAGGTTTAAGGTTAGAGGGGAAATATTTAATAGGAACCTGAGGAGCAACTTTTTCACACAGAGGGTGATGGGTATGTGAAACAAGCTGCTGAGGAGATAGTTGAGGCAGGTACTCTAACAACATTTAAAATACTTTTGGACGGATACATGAATAGGAAAGGTTTATAGGAATATGGGCCAAACGTGGGCAGATGTGACCAGAAGGGGCATTTTGGTCGGTACGGGCAAGTTGGACCAAAGGGCTTGTGTCCATGCTATGATTCTATGTGTAGAAATCACTATTCTAATCTTCTTATTTCATGCACCAGCAGAGAAGGGCAATGATCCTGTCCAGAATTGGTTATAAAAAAGAGTGACAATGACCCAATGGCATCAGACTGTTTATTACTCCCCATGTGATGAAATTCCACTTGGCAATTTCCAGCATTAAACCAGATATGATTAGGAACTCAACAGCGGCCAATTACTCAATATATTTTTCTGCCATGTAAGAAATAGTACCAAGACCATTATTAATGAGATTGAAGGAGCTATGTTTCCCCTTAGAACAGAGGGGTTTGCAAGGATAGAAGTATTTGAAATCATTAAGGGCTAATATACTGAAGTAGTTAGAAATAAATTATTTCCAGTTGATGACGATAAAAAGCAAAAGATCATGGAATGAAAATAATTGGCAAAAGAGCTAAAAGTGATATGATGAAAATGTTCTTACAGCGAGGCATTTGGAGACCTAAACAGCAACCTCTGGTGACCTTTCCCGCCACCCAAGGTTTCCATGAGGTCACCGGAGGTTTTGGTCACTCTCTCTAATGGTCGAAAGTGGTTTCCGCGTGGTCGAGGCTTCATCTAAGTTGCTGCTATTTTTTCATCATGATTAAAACCGGTCTCGACTAAAAATAGGTTGCCGTTTTAAAAATCGATAATTTTTTAGTCGTAGGTCTAGTCAAAGCGGGTTTTCTTCATAGTCGAAGAAGGTTTTCAACATATGCGTGGGAGGTGGTAGGAGGTTGCAGGTCACCTCGACCTTGATTTTTTTTTGGGTGGCGGGCAAAGTCACCAGAGGTTGCTGTTTAGGTCTCCTAAGTGGGACAGGGGCTTTAGGCTCTGAAGTGGTAAAAAAAAATAGAGGCTGATTTAATTGAAGGATTTAGAGGGAGCTGGATAAGTATCTAGAAAGAAAGACTCTGAAAAGTGATGGGGAGATGAAGAAGTAATAGGACTAGATGGTTTGCTTTGATGTAGAGTTGACTCAACAGGCACGATGGCCTCTTTCCTGTGCAATCTGTGATTCTTCATTGGCTTTCATAATAACTGAAAATGGACTTTGTCAAATAGTATATACTTGGACCAAAACACAAAGAGCAACAGCAACTCAGTGGGCAGCATCTGTGGAAGATCTCTACCTGAAATGTTGCCTATCGATTCCCTCCACAGATGCTGCCTGATCCACTGAGTTACTCCATCATTTTGTGTTTTGCTCACAATTCCAGCACATTTACTCTATACTAGTCTTCATTACATGTGTAGAATTACATCAAACCATATTGTCTCATGATTTATCTGATGAATGCCAAATTCATGGGTGCTACCTTGCCATAAGTTACTATTCCAATTCAATGGCCCACCACAGCATTACTGAATAGCAATCCATTAATTTTTTTATTGCATGTTTATTTGCTGTATTGCATAGTTTAAACCCAGCTAAACACCACTGTTAGGAGTGGTAAATCTTTCCATTTGCCAAAAGCTGAAAAAAATACCATCACATCCAAGCACCTTTTTTCAATGTAAATGACTTGCATCTCGCTTTACCATTAGTCGAATGGAGAAAAGCAATAACAGGTGGAGAATGCAATAGAACACAATGATCCATTTGTACTTTTCTGAGAAGCATACAAGAAATCACAATGCCTACTGGTAAGGATAACAAACCATCCCATTGAGACTTTTAAGTTTACGTGCATAAGGACCTGTTACTGCAGATCTGTATTAAACTTTAGAGTACTTGATTTCAATCAGTCGAGTAGGAGGAAAGAAAAAGAAGCTTTCCAGCAAATGAGAAACTTGATAACAGGGAAGGCTGAATGCAGAACTGCCGACTAAAAGTCTCTCACTCAATGTTCGTGCAGACTTATCTAAAGTAAAGCAAAGAAAATAAGTTTTTTTAAACAGAGTAGAACTTTTTTTTGCAGAATTATTATTGCAAACTGAAAGAGTGAAAAGTATAGGATTCACAACATCAGAATTCTGAAGGAATTGATTTCAGAGTTTTGGCAATTCCCAAAGGATGTAATTTGTCTACAAAATGGGATAAAGAACAACATCTCATTGCAGTCCTAAAGTCTAATTCCTATATATAATAAGAGACAATGGTTGTAGCCTATTTGGATTTCAGAAAGGCATGTGATGCGGTCCAGCATAATTGCCTAATGCATTGGGTGGAAGCCTCAGGAATAGGTAGGAATGAAGGAAAATGAATGGTAAGTGGAATTTATTGTTGATAAGACAAAGGAGAATTAGGCCATTCAGCCAATCGAGTCTTCTCTGCCATTCAGTCATGGCTGATCTTTTTCCCTCTTAACCCCATTCTCGTGCCATTCTCCCCGTGATCTTTGATGCCCTACCTTATCACAAACCTATCAATCTCTGACTAAAGAACACCCAATCTCTTGCCCCCTCCACAGCTGTCTGTGGCAGTTGTTGAATGCACATATATGGTGAGGTAGAGATACAATGAAAAATCTTGCTTGCTGCAGTATTACAGGCACACAGACTTGGAACACACAAAACATAAATTATACATAATATATTGGAATGGAGAATGCATAACCTGCTAGCATGTTGGCAGCCAGGTTACCGTGTATCATTCCAATATTGCAGGTGTGACGTTGATTATATACAAAATAACTGCTGATCAATGAAGCAGACAGGGATTTTGAAGATTTAGCACTTGGGTTACGAAAAGCAGCGGTGTAATGCTGCCAGGCCCTTTGTTTTTTTTAAAGAAATCTGATATTTTACATGCAAACTTGAGGGTATAATACAACCAACCAAGAGGATCTATATTATGTATTTAGTCATGGTGAGAACATCTACAGATTTTTGACAACCTTGTTTTCCTTATTTCAAAAAGGTAGATAGTGATTGAAGGGCTCTCCTTTGGGAATTGCCCAAATCTTAAAACTAATTGCTTCAGAATTCTGGTGTTGTCAATCTTAAACTTTACACCCTTTTAGTTTTCAATAATAATTCTGCAACAAAATAACACTTTGGCTTTCTTTTCAATTTAGAATAAACAGGAGAGGTACAAGATTAGGGTTCATTTATGATCTTTATAGTTGAAAGAAAAAGAAGCCATATCCATTAGAATTTACAACCAAGATTCACCAGTACAAGATAAGGTCAGGCTACAGTTAGTTTAGTACAGGAGGGGTACAATTTGGAAATTAAGCTAATAGAAAGATGATGATGTGCATCTTCTGGAAAACTGCCAAAACATGAAGAAATAATGTCTCATGCAATCAGCTTGGGTCAGAATGATTTAGGAGAGGACCATGTTATGTACTTGTTCCCTATCACAAGATAACGATTGATATAAGGAACTGGCCCACCAAAAGAAAAGGGTATTTAGAAGGTGGTTCCAGAAAAAATACAGATAGAGGTGGAGCCGGACAGAAGGATTTCTCCATGAACCTATACACATTTATTATTTTGACGAGATCATTTTTTATAAAAGGTAAAACCTTATATTAATAGGGGAAGACATTCTGACAATGAAGGGGGCATAGTGTCAATTAATGGAGGTGATTTGGGGAAATAAACAGTTATTGGTGCGCAGAAAATGTATTCAGTTAATTGGGTAGAAGAAAAGGGGTACAAAAAATCTATTAGTCAATGTCATACAGCACATAACCTTTGGCCCACAACCGTTGTACTTAGCCAGAGCAGTTCCATTTGCCCACACTTAGTCCATTCTATGTTTGTTTATTGGACTTACTTAGTTTATCTTGACTCAATCCCCACTTGCTATATTACTAACTTACGAAACGCCACACCCTTACCCATCACCAAATTAATTTAAATATTTTTTCATGCAGAAACAGATATTTGTTTTTTGGAAGATAAGAATGGTTATAAATCTGATGTTAAAGCTGAAAGAATAAAAATAAATATTAATAATAAAGTCCTGTGTCTTTTGGAATGATAACACTGAGGGGGGATATATCAGAAATATTTTAAGTTCCAAAAGCAGGTTGAATTCCCTTCAGTTAGATATGAAGAAGTTGTTCAATCAATCAACAAATTCTGACAGGTGAATGGGTGTATTGATGGAGGGGAATTGGTTAAGCTTCTGTTAAACAAAGAAGCAAAGGGATCTCAGCCACCCTTGTCTGGGAGAGAGGTGTAGAGAGTTCTATCTTGCAGAAGCCGAACACAAGCTCTCAGTTAAAATAAAGTGTTAGGTAATATTAAACATGGATTTCAGGATGTGATGAGAACACTGTATCGAAATGTTGGATAGCTTTAAATATATCTGTGAACCTGGGTGTTTATCTGAATTATGAAGGTTGGAATTTTGGTTGGAATCTCTGTGGAATGAGTAGGGAGGAACTACAGATGCTGGTTTAAACCGAAGATAGACACAAAGCTGGAGTAACTCAGTGGGTCAGACAGCAGCTCTGGAGAAAAGGAATAGGTGATGGATTCGGCTTGAGGCTCAGTCTGAAGAAGGGTCTTGACCCGAAACGTCACCTATTCATTTTCTCCAGAGATGCTGCCTGACCCACTTGGTTACTCCAGCTTTTTGTGTCGCTCTCGGTGGAATCAGTTGGAGTAAGAGAGGTTTGTTCAGGAAAGACATGGAATTAAATTTGGTCGAAGTGCGGGGCAATTTTTTACAGAACAAATGATGGGTACCTGGAACACGCTGCCAGGGTTATTGTTGGAGGCAGACATGAGGCATGTAGAGGCTATTAGATATGCACATAGTTATGGAGGGAGGTGGATCACGTACAGGCAGAGGAAATTAGTTTAACCTGGCATCATGTTTTCATTGTGGGACAAAGAGCCTGTTCTTGTGCTGTACTGTTCTGTGTTCTATGTTACAGGTCAAACAACATTATGGAAAAAGAAACAGGGTGAGTGTTTCAGTCAATAGAACCTTCATGAGAATGGGGTTTCAGATCAGGCTCTCTAATACCCTGCAAAGTGTGGGGAGCATTGATCGTATTAGATGTATTTAGTTCATATTTAGCTAATTTTGTATTACTTGCTCACGTATTCATTTGCCACTGCTCCTCAGTGTTTAATCCACGTAATGTATGTGCTGCGCAGCCCTCAGTTTTAGAAATAACTTCAAAAGCATGAATTGTTGTAGCATATTTTTATGTAGCGGTCTACTAAATGCATTCAAAGGCATCGCAATTTAAGGGCACACCTCATTATAGAGCTTAAGCAGCTTTGCTATGTATTTCCATGGCTAAAGCAAGACAGCATTATTGCCTTCAGAGAGAGAGGCTTCCCGATGGACTGACATTTCTCGCAATAATTAAACTTGGCCTTTGTGAAGTGATTTACAAATCTATTGCCTGAACTACTTTCTGGATTGATGGCTGCATCTACCAATATTGCAGCCATTGTATAAATTAGGAACCATTTTTGCAAAGAAACTGGACCAGAATATTGGCAGCTTTCTTTATTTAGTGGTCTAATATCTCACTCTACCATGCAATGCTTAACTGCAATTCAGCTCCTTTGAAATGTCAATTAACTTTTCTATCATGATTTTGTTGCCTCATTTTAAATCACACCTTGGCTGTCCAACAGATTCGGCAGAAGGCCATTATTAAGTCAAACACAAAATGGGCATTTATTTATTTATATATTAACCGAAAATTATCTTCTTCAGCATAACAACCAGTCTACCAGACTTTTTTAAATTAAGTATTCAATGTTGTGATTTTTCACTTGTTAATATCATTAACATTTATTTCCAAACCTATTCAAGTCAGGTTGAAGATTGCATTTCTTAATCCCATGACAGAGGAGCAGGAAAATTGAAATTCAGCTTATAGGTTCCTGTTTGAGCAATTCCAATTATTTATTTCCATCTCTCTCCCCCTCTCCCCCTCCACCCCCTCTCCCCCTCCATCCCCCTCTCCCCCTCCATCCCCCTCCATCCCCCTCCATCCCCCTCTCCCCCTCTCCCCCTCCATCCCCCTCTCCCCCTCCATCCCTCTCTCCCCCTCCATCCCCCTCTCCCCCCCCCTCCATCCCCCTCTATACCTTTTCTCCCCTTTCTCCTCTCTGACTCTTCTCTTTATGACCCTTCTCTCATTCGTTCCTGAGCAATTGAGTTACATAATCAAGATATGATGTAGCCAGACAGTATGCTTTCTGCTATACAGCTGCAGTTGTTCCATAGAGCATTCAGCAGCAGAATATACGCAATTCTAAACCCACGACCTGTCCATTGTCTGCCATAGTTTAATTCATTGTATCTCCAAACAGTGTAATTCATCATTAGGGTTAGAAACGATATGCAATGATTTTGAAGCGTTTACAATGTTAATATATTTTGTATCATGAAATTTTATAAAAAGCAATACTGATTTATTCTAGACTGAAAAACTTGGCTGCAAAACGTTGTTTCTCTGCACTTGTCTGAAGCTAATAGTTAGTGTTTTTGTGCAGTATGGTAAAATATGTGACCTGCGTGTGGAAGCATTCAAAGTTCCTGCTAACTTCTTCACCAGCGTGGCATCAGAGAGCAGAGGCCTTTAAAGGTTGTGCAGCAGCACATCTCTAGAATTATGATGATTTCTTTCCGTTTCCAGCAAACTACCACTGTGAGAGCACAGTAGCGTGAGCATGTGTGGGAAGCAGATAAATATATGTATCTTCACCGGGAGCTTTGCTGTACCGACCCAATCAACGGCTGTCCACAAAGCAGATAACAAGCTGCTTTTAATTCCATGTAGGTAGTGGGTAGAATGCACACAGGAATCACTACAGTGCAACTCTAATAAATATTTCAGATGCTATTGATACTGCGGACTGAAAATAAACTTAAATAGAAACTGCAGCAGTAAATTTTTAATGCCCATCTCAAAAAGAGCTTGGGGAAAGCTGTGGGGATCAGAAGAGAAGTCAGATCTTTTATAATTAGCTTATTAAGGTATGCATATTAAGACTTTCTGTGTCACTTGAATTAATAGGATCCGGCTGAAAAATATATCAATGTTGATAAAAGAGTTTCATCTGAAGGGATTGAAAGGAGGATTGATGTCTACAGTGGATATTGAAAACCTGCTTAGTCATTCCCCAAACCATCTGACTTCAAACATTCATTGTCTCAATATGATGTGATTGTTGCAATTTTTCATTACTCACCGATGCTACCCCACCAGGAGCTGCACAACTGGCGATCTGTGGCAAAATGGAAGCTGCATTAATTTATGAAATGAATGGGAGACTGGAGCTAGTATCATTGCACCATTACTACACTTAGACACTGTACTGTAAAGTGCACACTGTATGCTCACGCCAATACATTTGCGGTTAGGCACAGATGGACATAGTTCAGTTCAGTTCAGTTCAGTTTTATTTGTCATATGTAGTTTAACACAGGGTCAACGGTACAATGAAATGTTTTTGACAAGACAACGGGTCACCTCAGCAATGATATTACAAGGATAAAATTAAGGTAAAAAAAAAAAAAAGATAAGATAAGAGTGACATTGGAAGGTAAAAGACAATAATAAATAAAATAATCAACATTTATGATGTGTTTATGAGTTCAGAGGCCTGATGGCATGATGATAAAAACTGTTCTTAAGTCTGGTGGTGCGTGCAGCCATGCTCCTATATCATCTGCCTGACGGCAACAAGGAGAACAGTCTGTGTGCTGGGTGGCTGTGGTCCTTGATGATGCTGTGTGCCTTCTGCAGGCACTGCCGGTGGAAAATGTCCTGAATGGCCGGGAGACATAAACACAGAAGCAAGGGTCTACATAACTCCATCCAACAAATACCCTTACCTCAATAGCTCCCTTGCATTCAGCAAACCTTGTATGCAACACCACCCCACTCATATGAATTGGCAACCTCACAGCCAACCCGGTCCACTCACAAACCTTCATTGTACATAAACTCCTCATTGTAACCACATTGATTCAAACAAGGAGGGAAAGTGAAGTAAATGAACCATAGATCTGTTATTCTGACATGAGTTGTCAACCAGCTACTTACACCCATAATCAAACACATGGTAACAGCAAAGTCAGAAAAATATATAATTTGGTAGAATCAACAGTTACAAAGGAATATCGATAAGATAGTGTGGGATTGAAGTCTCTTGTTGAGAATATATCGGTTATAAATGATCACATTTTTTCAGTTCATTTGAACATTTTTCTGTGCTGATGAATTAATGTATCATACCATTCCCTGTCACTTTACCTCCCCCCCTCGACTCCATCCAAGGAAAGACCGTTCCCTCCGTAACTCCCTGGTCAATTTGTCCCTTCCCACCCAAACCACCCCCTCCCCGGGTACTTTCCCTTGCAACTGTAGGAAATGCTGCATTTGTCACTTTACCTCCCCCCCGCGACTCCATCCAAGGACCCAAGCAGTCTTTCCAGGTGAGGCAGAGGTTCACCTGCACCTCCACCAACCTCATCTACTGCATCCGCTGTTCCAGTTGACAACTTCTCTACATCGGCGTGACCAAGCGCAGGCTTGGCAATAGCTTCAGCCAACACCTCCGCTCAGTTCACACTTCTTCGTGCGAATGAAACATAAACCAAAGGAATAGTTAGATCTCAAGCCGGGTGTTGAGCAGCCAGTTTGTTGTCTCTGCGTCAATGTCTGCCAGGCCCTGAGCTCCATTTGGTGGGTGGTAGAGCGGGCACCCGGAGATGACATGATTGGCTGCGAGTTGTTCTGCTCCGCATTCACAGGCTGGGCTCTGGCGGAGCCCCCATCTCCACATGCTGGCATTGAAACGCCCAACTCCTGTACCAAGTCTGTTGAGCTTCACCCATGCTCCTCTGGGGAGGTCAGACCCAGGACAGATTTTATCTGGTGAAGAGATGTAGCTGTGTAATGGAGATGAGGTTGCCTTCCACTCCTGTGACCACTTGGTGGCTATCCAGTGTGCTTTTGTCTCAGTTGGCTGGATGGATGCTTGGAATTGTTTTCAACGTGGAGCAAAGGGGTGACGGGACAACAGTCGAGGTGGCCTCTGCTCTCTGCTGATAGCCTGATGGAGGAGGTGATCTGGGTCCATGGCACGACTAGATAGTGCCAGAGTTGCTGCTTGCCTTCGGATCCCTGCAGGCGGAATGCCTGCAAGTATAGGGAGTTGCTCGACTGGAGTAGGTTGAAGGCACCCAGTGATGGTTCGCAAGGTGCTGTTCAGGCTCGTGTCTACCAGGCTAGTATGTCTACTTCTACTCCATAAGGGTGCGCAGTACTCAGCTGGAGCATACACAACAGCTAAGGCAGGCGCGAAGAGTTGATGGACTGGCTTGCCAAATTGTTCCTGCCAGGCATCGGATGAGGCCGCTACGTGCCAGGACCTTGTCGCGGGGACCAGCCAGGTGTTGACGAAATGTAAGCGGCCTGTCCAGCTTTACGCCGAGGTAAGTGGGTGTTTGTTGGAGGTCCAAGCGCCTGTTGTTAACGAAGACAGCTAGCTCTCGCTTAGCTTCCTTGTTGTTCAGATGGAATGCTGTTGACACTGTTTTGCCTTCGCTCAGCTTTAGACGCCACTGTCGTAGGTTCACACTAACCAACCTGATCTCCCGGTGGCTCAGCACTTCAACTCCCCCTCCCATTCCGAATCTGACCTTTCTGTCCTGGGTCTCCTCTATTGCCAGAGTGAGGCTCAGCGCAAATTGGAGGAACAGCACCTCATATTTTGCTTGGGTAGTTTACACCCCAGTGGTATGAACATTGACTTCTCCAAATTCAGATACTCCTTGCTTTCTCCCTCCTTCCCATCCCCCTTCCCAGCACTCCCACAAGCCTACTCTCTCCGCCTCTTCCTTTCCTCCCCCCCCCCCCCCGACATCAGTCTGAAGAAGGGTCTCGACCCCAAACGTCGCCTATTCCTCCTCTCCATAGATGCTGCCTCACCCGCTGAGTTTCTCCAGCATTTTTGTCTACATACCATTCCCTATATTTATTTTAGTAAAGCTGAAACTTATGAAGTATATTTATTGGAGTAAGAGGTCCCAAGTTGCTTAATAGAAGGTGGTGTACAACAATTCCCTCCAAGCAATATAGAAGGTATTAGGGTAAATGACCAAAGGTTTGATGAAAGAGACATTTTTTATTAACAACTATCGAAGTAAGAGAAAGAGTTGGAGAGTTCAAGATGTTTAGGGAGGGGATGGCTGAGCATTGTTAATGAATTAGTAAAATCATAAATGTGTAATTTTAGAAGAGGAATTGGTAATGGTGAGGAATGAAGTAGCATAGGGATTACAACACAACAATGAGGCTTCTGAAGTCAGATGGTGGAGTTAAAATCTAGGCAGCAGAGTTTGGCATGAGCTCAAGTTTATAGAAAGCAAGTGGACAGTCAATTTTCTTTAAGGTGCCATTCCTGGTCATTTTATTCACTGTTCCCAAGTTACCATTCAAATAAGTAGTTGGAATTATTTTTCCATCACCATATGCGCGGTTAAATACTCTGCAATCAAAAGAATTAATGCAGTGTTTTATGTTGTTGGACTACAAGGCAGCCACACTTATATGCTGCAGCTCCAGTCCTGTTTGCAGTGCTGCGAAAACAATGCAGAATCGAATAGGATCCATGATAACTTGAACATTTATCCTATTGGTAATTAGATAATATTTTGCAAACAGAATCATGATGATCTGCTTGAAGTGCAAATATATCTTGTCCAAATCTGATCATAGTTGGAACCACTGGGAAGTTGATCCATTAACAAAAGACCATGAAAATTAAGGAAAATAAAAATCTTTCCTAAATCTTGAGTGTTCAACTTGATAATCTATTACAGCCCTTAACAAATCAGTTGCAGTTTAATTATAATAATATATCTGAGCCGGTTATGATTTGGATATAAAAACCTAGCTTTATATTCATATTCAATTGTTTTAGTGACTGGCTGCATTATGTTAATCATATTAAGGCCAGCATTATCTTTATTTAGTAAAAGGATGTGTCTGATGTAACGGAACCATCTTATCATTTGTGACTTATCTATTGATCTGATGAGTCCAAGCTGTCTTATCTGTGGCTTTATTTCAACGGATTTAAAGAGTTCAGTAAATAAATCATTTAAGTAAAGTCAATCATTGCTCTCACGTATCTATGTTCATAAAAAGTATCAAATGATTAACTGGGACATGTTTATGTTTCATTAGTGAAGATAATCTCCTAATTATTGTCATGATTGAGAGTCATAAGGTTCCTCAGCAGGGAAATACAAATGGTTATTTCTCTCATTATTTCGCTCATAAAGCTACCTTATGTCATGAAGAAGCTAGTGATTTTAAAAAGCTCAATTTCTTTCAGTAGTTTGACTTTTGTGCAAAACTTGATTCAAATTTTTATCAGTTCTGCAATTTTTTTCCAACAATGCTGGGAAAGGCATGAATTAGGTGGACATGTGGGAAATAAACAAGATTGTTATTTGAGAAAAGGACAGAAATTGCTGGAAATATTTAGCAGATATGACAGACTTCAGTCTGAATCATTAACTCTGTTTTATTTTCAACTGATAGATGCAAGAGTAGGCCATTCGGCCCTTCAAGCCAGCACCGCCATTCAATTTGATCATCCCCAATCAGTACCCCGTTCCTGCCTTCTTCCCATATCCCGACTCCACTATCTTTAAGAGCCCTATCTAGCTCTCCCTTGAAAGTATCCAGAGAACCGCCCTCTGAGGCAGAGAATTCCACAGACTCACAACTCTCTGTGTGAAAAAGTGTTTCCTCATCTCTGTTCTAAATGGCTTACCCCTTATTCTGAAACAGTGGCCCCTAGTTCTGGACTCCCCCAACATCGGGAATATGTTTCCTGCCTCTAGTGCGTCCAAACCCTTAATATTCTTATATGTTACAATAAGATAACCTCTCATCCTTCTAAACTCCAGAGTGTACAAGCCCAGCCGCTCCATTGTCTCAGCATATGACAGTCCCGCCATCCCGGGAATTAACCTTGTAAACCTAAGCTGTACTCCCTCAATAGCAATAATGTCCTTCCACAAATTAGGGGACCAAAACTACACACAATACTCCAGGTGTGGTCTCACTAGGGCCTTATACAACTGCAGAAGGATCTGTTTGCTCCTATACTCAACTCCTCTTGTTATGAAGGCCAACATGCCAATCGCTTTCTTTACTGACTGCTGTACCTGCATGCTTACTTTAATTGACTGATGAACAAGGACCCCCAGATCCTGTTGTACTTCCCCTTTTCCCAACTTGACACCATTTAGATAATAATCTGCCTTCCTGTTTTTGCTACCAAAATGGATAACCTCACATTTATCCACATTAAACTGCATCTGCCATGCATCTGCCAGAACTACTAGGCTGTGGGCCGATGAGCTTTATTCCAGTGTTTTGTGACCCAAGTCACCAAACTACATGAAAATTTCACATATTGTGTAAAAAAATCATACAAATCTCCCCTGAAACTCGTCATGAACAAGACTTGCACATTTTCATTAAATTAGGGAAAACCGGAAAATTTTCGGGTATTTTTAGTCCAATCAAAGCACGTTTAACATTGAGTTGTATGCCAGTTGGCCAATCACGTGCTTTGTTTCAGGCTAGCTAGGCAGGGAGCACTGAGAGGGCTTCACTGATGCCTGTTTTACTGGAGATTCCGATGAAGATTTTTTCTAGTTCTGTTGAATACATGTGTTGGAAACTTGCAGCAGGGTAATTGAATTTAGTGAGATAAGCGTGAAGAAGTCTGAAGAATGTGCAGCTAAGTGGAATAAAGTCTTGAAAGCAATGTCCCTGCCTGAGGTGCTGCTGTCAAATTTTGTGAATCAACTGGAACTGAAAAGGTAAGATCTAAAGTCTGAATTTATGAAAATTAATCTGTATGCACTTTAATTAATTTAATTGCACCTTTATAATGTGAACAAATGAGATTTGGAGGCTGTACATTCACTCATTCATTCGCATTCATTCATACATTCACCTGTTGCTAGCTGCCTCCGCCTTCAGTCCGGTATCTTTTTGTTATTTTGTTATGTTTTTGTTATGTTTGAAGAGCGTTTTTTGTGGGGTTTTTTTTAATGTTTTTATGTGGGGAAAGAGGGTACAATAAGGGGGATACCGTCCTTCAGTCGCTTCCTTGAGAGGATGCGACTATTATTCGAGTCGCGTCCTCGCCCCCCCCCCCCCGCTCCGGCAGCAACGGAGCAACGTTGGAAACATCGCGGGGTGGGCGATGTCTTACCGGGGATCGCCGTTTGGAGCTCCGGAGTGCTGGGCCTGCTGCACCAACAGCGCGGAGCTGTGGTTCGCGGAGCTCCCAACGCGGGCGGCGCTGACCAACATCGCGGAGTCCTGCGACTCCACCCGGCTCGGCCTGCGGACTCCGGTGGGAGGTGGCTGATCTGGAGGTCCAGGCCCTCTCGCCGGGAATGGTGGACCCCCGACGGAGAACATCCTCAGCGGCCCGGACCTCCAGATCAGCCACCGGAGTCTGCAGGCTGAGCCGGGTGGAGTCGCAGGACTCCGCGATGTTGGTCAGTGCCGCCTGCGTTGGGAGCTCCGGAGTGCTGGGCCTGCTGCACCGACAGCGCGGAGCTCCCAACGCGGGCGGTGCTGACCAACATCGCGGAGTCCGGATGATCTGGAGGTCCGGGCCGCTGAGGATGTTCTCCGTCGGGGTTCAGCGTCGGGGTCCCACCGTTCCCGGCGAGAGGGCCTGAGCATCGGGCTGCCCGTGGCGGCGACTGCGGGTGCTCGGGAGGCCCCGACCACGGGTGAACATCTGGGAAGATCGGCGGGGAGGCTGGCTGGACTATGGTACCTTCCTTAACTTTGGTGCCGCTGTGGGATTATGTTGTGTGTGGACTTCTGTGTTTGTGCTTTAAAAAAATATATGTTTATTTATTTATTATTTATTTTTATGTTACTTGACTGTAAGGAAAATCCATTTTGTTGTCTCTAAAATGAGATAATGACAATAAATTGAATACAACAACAACAATTCACTCACTCATTCATTCATTCATGAAGTACATGAACTACATATATATATATATATATATATATATATATATATATATATATATATATATATATATATATATATATATATATATATATATATATATATATATAGGTATAATCATATATAGTTTAAATGGACTGCAACATGGAAATAGGCTGCCCATGGTGTAATATGGGCATTGGCCACTAGATGGTGCTTACTTTCCCGATCTTATTTTCTAATTAGTTTAATTAATTAATGTGCAGCTTTTGGCCATGACGAGTTATGACATCCTTCTCACTTATATTTCATCTAAATCTGTGGAAAATTTCATGTAGTTTGGTGACTTGGGTCACGAAAACTGGATTCTAGACCCATTTTTGATGCTCGGCCCACAACCTATACTGACTAATTCCAGAGTTTTCAGTTTTGCCTTAGATTCCATGAATATTTTACATAAGATCAGCAAATAAATATGTTCATTTCATGCATTGTTCTTGCACATGGAAAAATAAATCCATATTAAGCATCATAGCATCAATGTTGCCTTTTTTCTATAGATATACCAGGGCTCTCAACTTTTTTTCTCTGTTACCAGCCGGGCAACCTCGGCAGCTTTTTAGGTGGCCAAATGACAGTTTAGGTGGTCATTTAAGACGGCTTGCATGACTTGTGCGATAATGTGCTCGGACGAAGAACAAAGCTCGGATTTATGCTCAATGAAGCATTCACATTATTTCTGCTTCAAGCATGTTTTCTGTGAAGGACCGAAAATTATCATGACATGGCCATAGCATATTTCTTTTCCTCTTGAATATTCAATCATCAATCTCTGTTATGCCCAGTCACAACAAGGGAAGTTGATAAAGAATTGAATCGATCTGTTTGACAACATCAAGAGGGGAAAAATAGATACATAATATATCCCTTCTGCTCTAGGATTTTGTAATTTAAAAGAAATAAAGAGAATGGAAGTGTACTTTGATTTTTTTTCTTGTAACACACTTGTTACTGTATTATTATTATTACCTGACCAGACCTATACCATACTTTTGAATGTACATAGTACCTCTTTTACTCTGTGCCCACTAAGAAGATGAGTCATGGAAGTAGGTGACTATATTTAATAGTAAGATTAAACGAGAACTTACCAGTTTGAAGTTTGATCTTTATTTTATGAGTTACATTGAGGGATTACGTGAAGAAGAGCCCGTCCAGCCGCACACGCGTCAATCTTCAAAGCAGCGGAGTGAAATCACAGACGACAATTACTGAAGTATGATAGTAAGATACATAAAGACTAGAACTACCAGCTCGATCTTTTATGAGGGTGGGAGCGGAGGGCACGTAATCCCTCAACGTAACTCCTCATAAAATAAAGATCAAACTTCTAACTGGTAAGTTCTCGTTTAATCTTACTATTTTACTTCGGAGTCACGTGAGTGATTACGTGAAGATTTCAAAGCTCTGTGATTTCAGGCCGTAGATTCAATCCAGGCGCTCGCTGCATTGATTGACTCTAAATAAGTAAAATAATCAACAATGCACAACCATAACATGGATGCAACCAATTAATGGTTAATTTATCACCATAATAGTAACCCCTTTATCACAAGAGGAATATTTAATACTAAATCCCAAAAATAACACCACCAAATAACCACAGGTATTATAATCTCCTTATGGTAATAGGTGAATTCTTTCACTTATGCCTGCAGCTACGAAGATATGTTTTATTAGAACATCCAATTCCTTGGCCGTCAAACTTGATGGTGCCCTGGTGAAATATGATTAAAAATTTTCAGTAACCATACCTACATCAAGCAACACATGCTTTAGCCATTTTTAAAATAGTTTAAACTGACACTTTCCTATGCAGCTATTTATGGCTAATAAAATACTCATACTGAATCTCTTTAAGGTTCTGATAGCTTCAATCTAACATTGTAAATGTGATACCACACATAGACGTGGATCCGTAGGATATGCTGAAACCCCAACTTACATCCTGTGATTCCACATCTACTCTGTTTAAGCAATTCATAGGCATAGAACACAATAGTAACTGTTTGTCTCTTTCCATCATGTCTATTCTTACTTTCTGCAATAGTTGCACTCTCTGTGCATAAACCAGTCCCCTGAACTTGACTTCCTTAATGATCATTCAAGCCAAGGACAGCACTGTAATAGGAATCCATAAACAAACAATATAGCATATCTCTTACATTCCAGATTATTGTATACTTGTGTCTAAGAGGTTTTAGAATTAAAATCCTTTCATAAATTTGCAGACCAAAGGGTGTAACCCTACCACATTTTGTTCTGATTCCTCCATAGATATGCAGTAACGGCACTCCTTGCCGTATTCATAGCATTATAGCTTAACTGCTAATAAAATAAAGAGTTTACAGAATTCTAACACAACTGATATGTTTATAGTGTGATATGTAATAGTCTGCTTAAACAAAACATATCCCATTTCTTTATGTAAGAAATGTACTACTTCTGGGTACATCCGTCCAGATTGCAATAATATCCACAGTACAATCTGTTAGTCCTCTTCCGATAAATGTCACTCCTTAAAATCTGTAAATCAACAACCAATATGATTATGTAAAGGATGTGAATCATCAGTTATAGAGTGCACAAACAGATTAATTCTGTTTGGAAATCATAAGAGGCTTTTGTGATCATTTTAAACACCTCAGGGTACCATGGTTTTGCAGATCCAATCTAGTACCACCAATACTCCCAAAACGGAATCCTGTTTGCTCTTCTGTATATACTGTTAAATGAGAAAAATGGAAAATGTATACAAACATTTTACCTCAATGCAGCAAAAAACATTCACCACTACTGCCCCAGTATCAGACTTTATAACATATATTTAGGTAATTGGTGGTTAAATCTGGATACAAACAAGTCATCAATCGTGCTATAATATTGTTAAATTTCTCACGATCCAACATACATTCTATATTTTCATTGATTTACATGACTTTTGAGTCTTCAACTATATTGAATCTACCTCATAGGTAGATTGCCAATCAAATATTTCTGGTAAATACCAGATCCAGATCATATTAGCCAGTCTATTACAAGATACTGACTTAAACCACTCGAATGATTGACATACGTTCTATTCCGTAGTCTCAAACTATGTCTAAACATGCAACTTTGCATATAAAAGCAAATAAGCTTTAGAATAGAATAGAATAGAATGCTATTTATTGTCATTCAAACCTAGGCTTGAACGAAATATCATTACTACAGTTTTTTTTACATTACAAAAAAAAACAAGACCCACACTTAACACAGTTTACATAAACATCCATCACAGTGAGTCTCCAACACCTCCTCACTGTGATGGAAGGCAAAGTCTTATCTCTTCCCTTTATTCTTCACCCACGGTCCAGCAGTCCAACTGCAGCGTCTACGCGAACTGGGGCTCTGGTGTTAAAGCCCCCGGCGGACGAAGGTAAGTCCTGTGGCCATTTAGCCACGCCGGGCAATGCCAGGCCCCGGCTCCGTGTCCTTCAAACCCCGCGGTTCAAGCAGTCCAACCCGCAGTCCAATTGCAGCGTCTAGGCGAACTGGGGCTCCGATGTTAGAGCCCCCGGCGGACGATGGTAAGTCCCATGGCCGCCAACCCGCGCCGGGCGATGTTAGGCCTCGCTCCGTGTCCTCCAAACCTCGCGATTCCAGCGGGAGAAGTTGCCGTTGCGGGAGCTCCGAAAAGCCGTCTCCCACCAGGGACCTGGAGCTCCTGATGTTCCTGTCCACCAGGCCCGCAGCCGGAGCTTCCGAAACTCCAAAGTCGGGTCGCAGCCGAGCGCCACCACAGCTCTCCCCGCTCCAATGCCGGCCAGCTCCGCGATGTCAGTTCCCAGGCTCCGCGACTGGAGCCCACAGGTTAGTCCTGGCCGGAGGCCGCCGTCGGCTCCACAATGTTAGGCCCAACGATATCGGAGATCCGACAGGGAAAAAGTCGGGTCCCCGTACAGGGAAGAGATTAACGGTTTCCCCAACATCCCCCCCCTCCACCCCCCACATATACACAGCTAAAAAATAATAAAAACTAAGCTCAAGACATACATTTAACAAGACAAAAATTAAAAAAAAACAACTCAAATCACTATACCAAATATATTAAATTTAATTGAAGACTTCGGATCTTTTTCTGGATATAGAATAAATTGGAATAAAAGTGAAATTATGTCAATAAAACCGAAAGATTCAACACATCTTTTAAAATTCCCTTTTAAAATAGCTACAGAAAAATTTAAATATTTGGGAATCGAAATTACCAGAGCATATCAAGGTATGTTCAGGGCAAATTTTGACCCCCTACTTAATAAACTGAATACATTAATTAAATTCTGGAAAACGCTTCCGATGTCTTTAATAGGCCGAATAAACGCAATAAAAATGATCTTTTTACCACAAATTTTATACCTATTTCAATCAATTCCTATATACTTACCTAAGAAGTTTTTTAAAAAACTCGACTCAGATATCACTAATTTTATATGGGACTATAAATCACATAGAATACAAAAAACCCATCTGAATAAATCTAAAGTATTGGGAGGTCTAGCACTACCCAATTTTATGTATTATTATTGGTCAGTAAATATTAAAAACATGATTCAACTGATGGATAACTCCGCCCAGCAAGTAGACTGGATTGTAATGGAGAAAGAGGATTGCTCCTCTAGAAACATTGGAGCGATCCTCCTCTCTCCAATGAAATTGAATAACATAAACTATAATAAGAACCCAATTATTCATAGTACAATCCGTATTTGGAAACAAATAAAACAAAATTTAAAATTAAGAAACTTATCACTTTTATTACCTATAGTCAATAACCCTTCGTTTAGTCCTTCTATTATAGATAAAGCTTATACACAATGGGATAGACTAGGAATTAAAACGCTTGGTGACTTGTATGAAACTGGAAAATTACTTTCATTTCAACAATTACAAATAAAATATAAACTCGGAAATAATCAATATTTTAAATACTTTCAAATATGCGACTATTTGAAAAAATATATAAAAGATCATCATAATAACCCAGCAGATGTACTGGACGAGGCAATGCAGACAAAAGCGGAATCAGCAAACTTAATATCATATTTGTACAATATTATCTTAAATGTACAAATACCATCTACGGAGGGTATCAGAAGAGACTGGGAACAAGAGTTAGCTATTAAAATTTCAAAGGAAAGTTGGAATGAATACTTATTAAAAGTACATAAATGCTCGATTAATGTAAGACACACTTTAATACAATTTAAAATTTTACATAGATTATATTATTCGAAAACTAAAATTCATAAAATTTTCCCAAACGTATCATCTATTTGTGATAAATGTCAATCCCAAGAAGCAACTATAGCGCACTCATTTGTCTTCTGTACAAAAATTCAAAAATTTTGGAATGAAATTTTTGAAATCTTTACAAAGTTATTTAAAACAAGACTGATACCCAAAGCAGAATGGATTATCTTCGGAATAACGGAAGATGATCCAGAACTAAATGTGTTTCAAAAGAAATTAATGGATTATGGGTTAATAACTGGAAAAAAGCTAATTCTAAAATTTTGGAAGAAGGCTCCAATACCAACTATAAATATGTGGATTTCAAATATGTTTGAAACACTACACCTTGAAGAGATAAGACTCCTCCTAGCAGGTAAACCAGATCACTTCCACCTGACGTGGTCTGCATTTATAGAATTATTACAAACATAGGGTGCAAAAGTACTTTAAAAAAATAAAAAATTGAGGTCGGGTAAGGGGGGATGATAGTTGAAGAGTTGGTATGTCCTATTTACGTGATGCTCAAAAAAAAAAAACATTTGTTTTTCTTTTTTTCTCTCTCTCTTTTCTTTTCTTAGGGCCTATTTCTTAACTCTTTTTTTTTTTGTTTTTAATTTCGCTTTCATAGGGTCCTCGTCCTTTTTTTTTTTTGTTGTTACATTTTCTACACTTTTCTACACTTGCACTTTTTCCTTCACTTTCTTCTCTCTTTCAATCTTTTCTTTCTTTAGCGTAAAAAAAAATAAAGGGAGTACATTAATTGTAAGAAGATATAAATGACGAGTATTAATGTATGTGGCTGTGATGTAATGTACTTCTAATAAATAAAAATTAAAAAAAAAAAAAAAAAATCCAATTATATATAGCACTATTAGAACATGGAAGCAAATAAAACAGAATCTAAAATTAAGAAACCTATCTCTCTTAATACCAATAGTCAATAACCCATCGTTTAAACCTTCAATCATAGATAAAGCATTTATACAATGGGAAAGAATGGGAATTAAAACGCTCGAAGATCTGTATGAATTAGAAAAATTACTATCATTCCAACAACTACAACTGAAATATAATTTGAAAAATAATCAATATTTTAAATATCTACAAATCTGTGACTATTTGAAAACACACACAAAAGATTATTATAATATGCCTTCCGACTTACTAGATGAAGCAATGAAGACAAAGGCGGAATCAGTTAATTTAATATCATACTTATATAATATCATCTTAAATATAGAAATACCCACAACAGATGGAATTAGAAGAGATTGGGAACAAGATCTAGGTATAAAAATTTCAAAAGAGAGTTGGGATAATCATTTATTACAGGTGCATAAATGCTCGATCAACGTATGACATACGCTTATCCAATTTAAAACATTACATAGATTATATTATTCAAAAACCAAACTAAATAAAATCTTTCCTAACATCTCACCAATCTGTGATAAATGTATATGTCAAGAAGCTACCATAGCACATTCTTTTGTTTTTTGTACAAAAATCCAAAAATTCTGGTTTGAAATATTTGATATTTTTTCAAAATTAATCAAAATAAAACTGGTACCAAAACCAGAATGGATTATTTTTGGAATATCGGAAGGTATTCCTGAATTAAACGTGTATCAGAAGAATTTACTCAATTATGGGCTAATAATGGGAAAAAAGCTTATACTTAAATTCTGGAAAAATGCGCCCACACCAACAATAAAAATGTGGACATCAAATATGTTGGAAACATTACATCTGGAAGAGATGAGATTCCTCCTAGTAGGCAAAGTAGATCAATTTCAAAAGACGTGGTCTACGTTTTTGGACCTATTACAAGCATGAGGTGCAATAGTAATTTAGAAAAACAAATAAATAAATAAAAGGTATCTGGACCTGGTAATGGGAGGTAAAATAAAAACAGACTTGGTTGGTAGTTCCTTCTCTATGAAGTATGGTATAAGAGTTATAATAGAGCGATTGTTCCTTCTTTCTTTCTCTTTTTTTTCTAGGGTCTATTTTCTAACTTTACTTCCTTCTCTAACTTCTTTTCTAAGGGGCTTTCTTTTCCCAACACTCTTTTGCACTTCACAACCTTTGCGCACTTTCTTCACTTTTCTTACTTCTTTCTTTTTCTTTCTTAAAGTTTAAAAAAGTGAAGCGGTACAAAAAATGTATTAATATATACGTGTTGTACATTACTGTAATCTACCGTACTTCTAAAAAATAAAAAAAATATAAAAAAAAAAAAAATTGTCAGAACTAGAATAAATCTACACCCACCATCCTTATTTGCTCTCATAACATATTTGGCATTAATTGATGGTAATGGTGAACTGACTTCTTAATCATCTCTTTCCCACAATATTTCATGTTTTGACTGAATCTACATATTCTCTTATTTTGAGAAAAAAAGTGTCTTGTTTCAAATTACCTTAGTAAAAGAAACCAAATATGGGTAGAACTACATTCTAAACCCCACAATACTGTACAGTATAATATCAATTTGCCATTTTTTAGCAAGAAACGTAATCTTCCCCAACTTGTAAGTGTAAAACATTTAATATGTTTCTTACAGAACCAGCCCTCCTCCTCAGGGTTTGCTTATGGCAATTGTTATCCCCTGATCTTAGTGGAATATTATAACTTCCACATAACTCCGGAGGAGTGTGCCTATAACGCACATATGGGAAATACAGAATTGATACTTTACTATCCCCAGTCACCACATATTGGTAGGGAAAACTGCCTTAATTTTGTCTGTTAATCACACAGGATCGTACCTTTTTAGGCTAGATCTTTCTAAAAACAGATTAATAGACAATTTTAATATTAGATGGTGTACAGAGCCCCCAAACTTAGGGTATATATTAGGTTTTATAGCACTTTTATAAAACAATTATTTGAAAGTGCGCACTACTACATGAGTGCTAATTCAACCTTGTTGTGATATAAACACATGCTCTCCATCCAACCTTTGGCCAAAAAAGCCTTAACGCCTGACCAGTAATTTCAATACCCTCTCCCCCACTGACTAGCTTATCATACTCAATACTGCGGGTTTATTTTTGTAGACAGCTCATACCTGGTTAGAACCTGGAGCTGCTGGGAGAGTAAGTATTTTATTGACATAGTTTATTTATCTCCCAATGGTTCCCTCATCTTTTTTGGAACCACAACTTTAATATATTGTGCCAACTCTGGTCCTTTGGCTCTGTATTGGGCTCTAGGCCTCATATAATCTGTTACTTGAATCTTTGTATAAACTAAACCTCCTCATGGAGGGGCGAATTTACATCCTGCTTCAGGTATCTCTAGCGCTGGCTCTCCCATAGGCCTACGCATAACAACCCTTCCAGTTGCTCTCCATGCGGGCACTCCTGTAGGCCCATCATAGGCAGCCCTCTTTCAGGTGCTGCTGGCGCTGGCTCACCTCTAGGCCAATGCTAACTTCCAGATATAGTTGGCGCTGGCTCTCCTGTAGACCAACGTACCTTAACCAACCATTTGCTCACATTGGCTCACCTGTAGGCCAGCGCTGAACCGGATTTTTTCTCAAATATTTCCTATGATGTCACTGTCAATGTGCAGAATATCTTCCTATATTTTTATATAAAATCTCAAGTATGTAATCATTGTTATAGACTAGTTGTAACTTTACCTTTACGTTTACGGTAAAGTTTAGATTATGATCCATTGTAGCTCACAACAGAAAGCTTTATAAAGAAGTAACGTGCAGCAAATTCAGAGAGAATCATACAGTGAATCATACATTATGATTTGCTCCAAATTTCCTCCACAGTGGTATTAAAAATATCTGACTCCTATTGTAAGCTACAAGGGGGCTACAGGAACTAGGCTTTGCAATTAAAATTAATTAGAGATTAATGGAATTAAACATACTGAACAAAAATATGCAATACATCGTACTTTAAAAAATCTACATATGTTAAGATTTACTTGAGTTGTTCTGTAAAAATGCCCATGAAAATTTTGCAACATTACTCTTACTGAAATATCACCTGATAGTTTGCCGTCTGGCCAGAAGTTGAAGCTGACGATCTTCATTGCCTCGCAGACTCCGTCACTCATGTCATGAAATCTGCCTTGAAGACTTGTTGCCAGACCATGCAGCAGTTGTGTCAGTCCAGCCTCAATGTCGGTGCTGCCAGTCAGATCTCCCTGAAAATGTGCTTGAAATTCAAGCATGTTTGGCGGTGACTTCCTGATGTATGAAAACATTTTTTAATAATGTGGTGATCAATTATTTTTTTTCTGTTAGGTAGCACCAATATGTTCATGAAATGTAAAACAACTTCATTTTGCTAAACTGTAACAAAACTGTTGCGCAGAAATGTGAACCTATCTTTAAAGCATTACAGCAGAATGTGTGTATGATCGACAAAAAAAAAATGCTGCGTTCAACATGGTTTCAGTGTTTTTTCTTCTAATCTTACAATTCATTGTATGTTAACATTTGACAAGAATTACCTTTCCTTGTACATTGCAAGCATGGTTTCAGCAGCATGAATGGAAGCTGCAACATCCGCAACCATTGATGTTGACTTCTGTGCAACAAGGGACACCTGTGCAATGATTCAAGCAAAAATGGACATTTATCATTACACACGGAAACGTTAGTGTACATTCTATCATTAAAAAACAGTTTGAAATTAGCACATCCTTGCGGAAATATAAATGGAACTATAGTAACATGTAACATTACTTTGCATATGTGGGACTAGCCAAAATGAAAATGCCTTCATGTGGCATTTAAGCATTTTATCAGCAACTTTGTTGGGTTTTCTCTGTAAAATTAAAGTTTGTGGTGTAGCCTGAAATGGGAAGTAAAGTTGATGGCCGATTGGCAGAAAACCCCAGCAGTTGTGAAAGTGTTGAATTTATGGTCATAATGCACCATTAGTTCATTGGTCATATTTATAGTATTCTTGATATCCATATTTTCAAAATAAAAAACACTCAGTCATTCTGTAATGCTTGATATTGCCCAAAGTATGATGACAACACCGTACAGGAAAAGGATATACATCAGCACATCCCTGCGCTCCAAGAGCTTGATGTATCCCTTCGCCTTGGCCCTGGCTTCGCTGGAAGTGTCCACCTGTGCTTGAATAATGAGAGAAATTGAAAGGTGGTATTAATGAGCCAGGAAAACAGTAGTGCACATGTATTTGACATGCTTAATGATTGCTATTTGGTTATAACAATTTATTTTGGAGGAATGACATGCCTCATCCTCTTTCATTTTTATCTGGAATCTTCCATGAAAGTTCTAAAACATGTAGTTATTTCATTTCATAATTGCAATTGATTCCAGTTTCAGAAAAAACAAATTAATACCTGACAGAGATGAGTCACAATCGCTTGGTAGCCTCTGAGGAAATTCCGTATGGCCCGTTCAAGGTGGGGAATCCATCTTGTTCCTCCCACCCTCGTCGGGATTGCTGGAGCGATTCCAACTGCTTCCTTTGAGGGCATTCTGTTTTTTGAACTGTTCATGTAGAACAAGTATAAGTTCAGAAAAAGAGAGTTGACTGTGTTACGCAGGTTGACTCCCTTCGTGGCGTCCTTGAAGGCCAACTCTAGCCGATGGGCAGAGCAATGCACTGCCTGTACTTCGGGATTCAGACCCTTCATCAAAGTTGCGACGCCACCTTTCCTCCCCTGCATCACACTTGTTCCATCAGAGCTGAAGCCCACCAGTTTCTGGGACACTTCCTCTTCATCCATCTCCAGTCTGTCCTTCAGGGTATGCAGAGTGGCAGCTTTGATGGACTCGGCATCTGCAGTTTCCACCTTTGCCACTGCTACAAACTCTGTGTTGATGGTACCATCGCATGCATGTCTTGCTGCCATTATTCCAACTGCTTTTTGGTGGTTCTGGCTCTCTTCATGTTTCTTGACTGAGTGCAGCCTAAAACTCGTGCTACCATTAAAAAACATATTCATTTTTTTCCCTGGCTCACCCTTCACGTTTGCCTCCCTGCACAGGTGGCAGAACATTTCCCCTTTCATCTCATCGTACCTCAACATTTGTGATCGCGTTCCCATAACTTCTTGATCTTTTCTCATCCTCATACTCCTTATCCATTTCATTTTTTCTTTTTGCTGCCTCATCCTTTGGGTTTGCCGCATTTTTCAGGTAACGCCACATGATTGATCTCGAGGATGCACAGGTTGACTTATGGAAAGAAGCATGTGCAAGAAGCCCCACGTGTCCCTCTTCCTGGGAAAATGTCGGTGTCTCAAAGACTTGGTGTTACACAACCAGTGCGAGTCCCTCTCCCTCGCCCCCTCCCCCTCCCCCTCCCCCTCTCCCCCTCCCCTCTCCCCCTCCCCCTCCTCTAACCTCTCGTTCTAGCCAATACACTCCAATCCAGACAGCATTCTGATAAACCTCTCTACACCCTCTCTGAAGCCTCCAATTGTTCCTGAAATGTTCTCTGTTTTGTAGGACTCTGATCTTTTGTAGAACGAATGGTACAAAGGTTATTTTGTTTTGACTAGTCTCAGTCCCTGGATTTAAACTTTCAAATCATGGATTAAACTGATCTGTTTATATTGAAGCCTTTTTCTTTCAGTATGCATAGTACTGGGACAGATTGAATTGGGATCTGTATCCTGCTCCATTGACACAGATTGAGTGTATGCAAGATCTTTACAAAAATGATCTTAAAAACAATGAAGGGAAAAAGCATTCACAATGTTTCATTTTCACATCCAATGTTTGTTCAAAATATGCATTGAGCAATTGATAATAAAATATATCAATAAGTTTCTGATAGTAAAATCTCTATTTAATTGCTAATTAACACATCAAAATAATTGCATGTATTAATATCGAACAATTCAAGGCTTTGGTGTAATAAATTGATTAGATTGCCAATTTCATGCATATTTTACCATCCTTAGCTTTAATTTATAAATTATTTTGATTGCCAATTACCACTTGTTGCATTTATTATTAATTAAATTATTAGCCATAAGGACTATGTGCTGATGTCTGACTTCAGTTTGAACATACCGTAACTTTTTTTTAATGAACTTGTTTAAAGGTTAAGTATTTATTTAATTGGATTCAATTTATACAATAATTCATAGAAAAAACTATGCTGTAATTTATTATTCAACGTATTGCTGTGTAGCCAGCCAAGTGAAATAGAGTTAGGATTAGGGCTGAAGAATGTCATTTTTTAAGTAACGCTTAAATGCTAGGAAGAGTTATTGTCACTTAATTATTTTCTGCTACCAAGTACTCCATTACATTTATGTTTCCATTGTTAATCTCTTTTTTCACTTTATCAAAATTATTACACAACCTTTTGAGATACATTTTTCCCCCCAACAGCAATGGATTAGAAAAATAGACTGTATACTAAAAATCTGTATTAATGGTTGGCGCAGTGATGCAGCTGGTTGAGCTGCTGTCTCGTGGTGCCAGAGACTCGGGGTCAATCCTGATCTCTGGAGCTGTCTGTATAGAGTGTGCACATTCTCCCTGTGACCGTGTGGGTTTCCTCTGGGTACTCCAGTTTCCTCCCACCTCTCATGGACGTACAGGTTCGTAGGTTAATTGGCCTCTATAAAATTGCCCCAAGTGTTCAGGGAATGGATGAAACAGTGGGATAACATAGAACTAGTGAGCCGATGTACCTGTTTCCATGCTATATCTTTCAATCAATCAGTCCAGTCCAGACAACATTCCTCTGAATCTTTAATCTAATATTAAACTATAAACAGAAATTGGAGAAATATTCAGCCGTTCTGATTGCATCTATAAAGGGGAAAGTTAATTAATTTTTCAGAGCTAGTCCTAATTTAATTTCCCTCACACACATGCTGAGTGTTAACAACATTTTCTGTGTTTACTTCTAATTGATTATGATTCTTTCATTAGATTGGGTTTTTCATTCCGGTCTTCTATTTTTGCTGATATTGTTGCTATGTAGTCTCATAATTACAGTTTGTTCACACACATGGTTTGATTCTTTTTCAGCTATCTAAAAACAAATAGCGATAGAATGTAATAGCAGTAGGGTTGTAGTTGTGATTGTCCAATTTTCCACTATTTACTAGGATTGTCTTGATGTAAGGCACCTTGAATGGCAAGTTCACAGTCCCTGAAAATGGTGAAATTTGTTAAATGCATCCCAGGTGAGTTTTTACAGCAGCACACAGAGAGTCTACAAGGAAAGGAGTTGTACTTG
This sequence comes from Malacoraja senta, assembly GCA_038087875.1. Lineage (NCBI taxonomy): Eukaryota > Metazoa > Chordata > Chondrichthyes > Rajiformes > Rajidae > Malacoraja > Malacoraja senta. Next base: position 9,152,892 of record CM075990.1, on the reverse strand, counting down.
ACCGCATTTTAGGTAAGGAGGCTAGGAAAGTGGTGGAGGTGTCTGTGGAGGAGCACTTTGTGAACATGGCCACAACCAGTTAAGATTTAAGGAAGTCCTGGAAAAGTACTAGGTTGGACCTAGAACTCTGGTCTTAAATTGGGGAGAGGTCTGATTTCAATAGTGTAGAACAGGGGCTGGCAAACGTAGACTGGGAGCGGCTGCCAGAGGGAAAAACAAGTGAGAGTCGGTTAAAAGTGAAAGATAAGAGTTCAGTGTCAGCATGTCCCTGTAAGGTTAAGAATCAAAGATGGTAAGATTAGGAAACCTTCGTTAACAAGGGAAATTGAGGATTGATCAGGAAAAAGAAGGACGTGTATATTAGATGGAGGAAATTGTTATTAAGTGAGAGCTTTGAAGTTTGTAGAGGATATAGGAGGGATCTAAAAAAATAGTTAGGAAGGTCAAAAGCGACCATGAAATAGCGCTGGTCAACAGAATGAAAGAGAATACCAAAACATTATTAGAACTAAGGGATAATCAAAAAAAAATACAGGCAGACCCGTGAACCTTCTGTCAGTCGTAGAGAATCTATGGAAAACATTTCTAGGATTGGATTTATAATCACTTGGAAAAAAAAGGACTGATTAGGGGAGGTCAATATGGTTTTGTGCGTGAGAATTCCTGCCTCTTAAATCCGATTGAGCTTTTTGAGGGAATTACTAAGAAAATTGATGAAGGCAATAGATATGTTATACACAGACTGGCAAAGCTTTTTCCCCCACACTAGGCTGGTCCAAACTATTCCGGCATATGGGATCCAAGGTGTTTTGGCAAACTCGATCCAAAGTTGGCCAATGATGGAGCTGCAGGATTTGTTTTTTAGTTTAGTTTAGAGATGCAGCTTGGAAACAGGCCCACCGGGTCCATGCCGACCAGCGATCCCCGCATATTAACACTATCCTGCACATACTAGGGACAATTTTTACATTTACCAAGCCAATTAACTGCATGTCTTTGGAGTGACTTTCTGACTAGGTCTATATTGAGTGGTATACTGCAGAGATGGTTCCTGTTGGGACTTTTGCTTTGTGCCATATGACTTGGATGAGAATATCTGTGGTCTGATAAGTTGAATTGTTTATTACACAAAGTTTGGTCGTGTTGTAGATAGCTGGATCCATTGTCGAAAGATACGAAGGGACATAGATCAGCTGGAAAGTTGATTGAACCTCGACAAAAACCTGGACCCACTGCAGTTCGCATACCGCCACAACAGATCAATGGTGGATGCGATCTCGCTGGCCCTCCACTCCGCTCTGGACCACTTGGACAACAAAAACTCATATGTCAGGCTGTTATTCATCGATTACAGCTCGGCATTTAATACAATCATCCCCTCCAAGCTGGTTACCAAACTCGCAGAACTGGGTCTCTGCGCATCCCTCTGCAATTGGATCCTTGACTTCCTCACTCTCAGACCACAGTCTGTTCGTATTGGTGGAAATGTGTCAGACTCGATAACAATCAGCACGGGAGCACCTCAAGGCTGCGGGCTCAGCCCCCTGCTGTACTCTCAATACTCATGACTGCGTAGCCGGTCATAGTGCGAACTCCATCATCAAGTTCGCTGATGACACCACTGTTGTGGAACGTATCACTGATGGGGATGAGTTAGAGTATCGAAGAGAGATAGAGCAACTGTCCATATGATGCCAGCACAATAACCTGGCCTTCAACACCAGCAAAACCAAGGAACTGATTGTGCACTTTGGAAGGAGTAGGATGGGGACCCATAGTCCCGTTTATATCAACGGGTCGATGGTTGAAAGGGTCAAGAGCTTCAAATTCCTGGGCATGCACATCTCTGAAGATCTTTCCTGGTCCGAGAACACTGATGCCATTATTAAGAAAGCACATCAGTGCCTCTACTTCCTGAGAAGATTACGGAGAGTCGGTTTGTCAAGGAGGACTCTCTCTAACTTCTACAGGTGCACAGTAGAGAGAATGCTGACCGGTTGCATCGTGTCTTGGTTCGGCAACTTGAGAGGAAAAGACTACAAAAAGTAGTAAACACTGCCCAGTCCATCATCGGCTCTGACCTCCCTTCCATCGAGGGGATCTATCGCAGTCGCTGCCTCAAAAAGGCTGGCAGTATCATCAAGGACCGATACCATCCTGGCCACACACTCATCTCCCTACTACCTTCAGGTAGAAGGTACAGGAGCCTGAAGACTGCAACGACCAGGTTCAGGAATAGCTACTTCCCCACAGCCATCAGGCTATTAAACTTGGCTCGGACAAAACTCTGAACTTTAATAGCCCATTAACTGTCATTTGCACTTGATCAGTTTATTTATTCATGTGTGTATATATTTATAGAATGGTATATCGACACACTGATCTGTTTTGTAGTCAATGCCTACTATGTTCTGTTGTGCTGAAGCAAAGCAAGAATGTCATTGTCCTATCAGGGACACATGACAATAAACTCACTTGAACTTGAACTTGAAGGCATGGCAATGGAATTTAATCCAGGCAAGTGTCAGGTAATACATTAATGGGTTGTCTAATTTTGGCTGGACATATACAGTAAAGTGTGAAGACCTTAGAAATGTTGATGTGCAGAAGGATCTTAAGGTGCAAGTTCACAGCTCCCTGAAAATGCAATAGGATATCAGAATCAAGGGATATGGGGAGAAAGCAGGAATGGGGTACTGATTCTGGATGATCAGCCATGATCATATTGAATGATGGTGCAGGCTCGAAGGGCCGAATGGCCTATTCCTGCACCTATATGTTTCTATGATGTGGATATGGTTTTGAAGAAGGCATTTTGCTTGCTTGCCTTCACAGGAAAGGGTATTGAGTGTAAGAATTTGAAGAGCTGAACAAAACGTTGATGAGGTCACACTTGGAATAGTATGCATGGTTCAAGTCCCTGCATAATGGGAAGGATGTGGGGGCACTATAAAGAGTGCAGAAGTGATTCGCCAGGGTGTTGTCTGGACTGGAAGGGTGCAGTTGCAAGGAATGATTGAATAGGCTGTGATGGTTCTCTGTGATGAGTACTCTGCAGAAAACTCAGATTACTCAGCATGAGTATGTGAAACAAGCTGCCGACAGGTGTGGTGGAGGCAAGTACAATTACAGCATTCAAAAATCAATTCAACAGGAACAGGTACAAGGATAGGAACAAATTGAGGGGAATGGACCAAATGCAGGAAAATGGGAATAGCACAGATGGGCAATAGGTCAGCATGAAAGAATCATACCAAATGGCCTGTTTCCACACTCTATGACCATGACACCAGTCAATTGTATGTTCTCTTTAAAACATTATAATTTCAAAGGCTTATTCACTATTTTAGTTGCTTTAACTTGTGAGAATTGTCTGAATGTGGCCACATTTCACATTGTCTGATACAATTTCTTCAAAGGAAAAAACAGGTTGAGGGGGAGATAAAATGGAACTGGATTGTATTGAAAGAGAAAACATAACAGGAAGCCTCCTGGAATAAATTAAATCCTGAATGGGCAGCTGTTTCCTTATGGAGCAGTTAACTTTGAATATATATTTGAAGATTTTATATATTTTAATAAATTACAATTATGAGTTACTGGTGCTCATTAGGACCCATTGCTGTTTGTTAGACTTAATGGACAGTGCTCTCTCAGCTTGATGGCAGCAACTTGGATTATGGACACAAAATACAAGCATAATTTCAAAATAATTCCAAAAGTAAAAAATGTTTTCTGACCTCTTTTGACCATGATTCCGTCTCTCTGATTTTATATCCATTTAAAACTGAAAATTGATATTTGTAAATGTATTAATAATGGCCAAATGCATTAACAACTGGCTTTTCATCATTATAGTCAGTCATATCTTTCCTGGTGGCAAAGCCATTGGCATATTCTTCATGCCGTGAGGAAGACTGCAGATTAGTAATCATGTTGTACATGTAATACATTACCTCAAAATCATGCTTGTTCGACAGACCTGACAGAACACAGTCACGTAAATGGGATTCAGCAGAGCCAGATTCAATTTTATGTTGTTATCTGAAGAACTCACATTCAATGGTGCTGGTTTGTTCAATGGAGAAGCAGATAGTCTTAAGTAAAATACAGATCCAACCCTTTGCACAGTCCCAAACAGCAATTGTTAACAAATATCACAATTATAAAAATTACAAGAACATTGAAAATATAAAGTTGCTGACTAGGATGATGTGCAGACTAGGGGAGAAAATGACCAATGTGTAGATGGATAAATGAAAAATAAATTGCAATTAATAACCAACATTAGTACAGAGGTTGGAATTGGATAATGTTATTATCATTTGTGTCATTTTTTTCATTTGGTCTAGTTTGCATATTTGCTTAATTTTTGCTTTATTTTGGTGAAATTCTCATCAATCATTATTTTTCATTTTCAACCTTATTGTTTTGCCCTTCCAGAACTTTCTATTGATTATTTTTTTCCATAAACTTTTACATTTATTTAGTTTCATTGGGTTTGACTTCCATCAAACATAAAATGAAAGTGGGTTCATTGCAGGCAAGTGGGTTGATAAGTGTGTATTATAAAATGTATTTGGTCACCTATTTAAAAACATACAACACTGAAAGAGATCATTTTACCCAAATGGTCTATGGGAATGTGTATGTACCACATGAGTCCCCTTACATAGATACATAGATACATAGAAAATAGGTGCAGGAGTAGGCCATTCGGCCCTTCGAGCCTGCACCGCCATTCAATATGATCATGGCTGATCATCCAACTCAGTATCCCGTACCTGCCTTACTCCATACAAAACATGACTTTTTAACTATAAGCTTCCATTTCCCCCATACATCCATGGTTCACCTCATAAAGATCCAGTAGCAAAGAGTTTTACTTTTTTAACCACTCCCTAGCTAACGAAATTTATCTCAGTTTCTTGCTGGATTTCATATGATTATATTACATTTATTTTAGATTCTCCAAAAATGGAACATCATATAAATGGCTATTCTGTCAAACTAAAGATTATTTCTAGGTACTTCTTCCCATTACTTTCTCATTAATGGAATAAAGAGCCAAAATTGCTCAATGCCTCTATTGCAGGGATCTGTTTATTGTGCCCATGTTTCCTTCCCGGTTAACAAGTAGGTGGCGGCACCTTAGAAGGCAAAGTCTAATTAGGCCGTTAGTTTAAACAAGCAAAGTTCACAAAAGCATTTGAGGTGGTTTGCAGTATTTCTGCCACTGCACAAACTGAGCTTTGTGCTTTATTACCCATATGAATGCTTGCCTTCATTGCCCGAGGCATTGAATATAGGATTTGGGAAGTCATGTTACAGTTGGTTAGGCTGCAGTTGAAGTATAATGTGCAGTTCTGGTGGTCGTGCAATAGGAAGGATGCGATTTAACTAGAAATGTTGCAGACAAGATTCACCACTGTGTTGCCTGCACTCAGTGTTCTAAGTAGTGAATGGATAGGCTGGGGCTTATTTCCATGGAACGGAGATGGTGGACTGGTGACCTGAGAGACTTTTAAAATTATGAGAGACATACAAAGGGTAGATAGGCACAAAATGTTTCCCAGGGTAGAGGATGCTAAAGCTTGACGCATATTTAAAGTGAGAGGGGAAAGAATGGGATCTGAGTAGCAATTATTTCATGCAGAGGTTGTGGGTAGATAGAATAATCTGCCAGATACAATCACTAAAGTTAGAAGGTACTTGGACAGGTACATGGGTCAGAAAGGCTTAGAGGGTATGGGCCAAATGCATGCAAATTGAGTGTAGATAGTAATTTTGATTGGCATGGTTGAGTTGAGCTGAAGGGTTTGTTTTCTTGCAATATAACTGTGAATCTCTGTTGGATGAGCAAAGCCAATGAATTATCCACTTTTGTTGATGATGAAAGACTGGATTGAGTTGTGAAGAGGATGCAGAGAGACTTTAAGAGGGCATAGACAAGCTAAGTGATTGAGCCGAGCTTTATTTTTAGATGGGCTGAGTTGAAAATTGTCAATGTTAAAAGCTGACGTGTCCTTTACTGCAAATTAATGGAAATGAATTAGTACAGCAAAGAGCAAGGAAGGTAAATAGTATGTTGGCTGCTATTGCAAAAGTAAATGAGTATGAATAAAGTTATCTTATGAAATTGTACCAGGCCCCGATAAAATGACATCTGGAATATTATACACAAATCTGATTACCTACTTAAAAAAGAATGCATTCACAGCAAAGGCAGATGATGAAAAGATCGCTGGATTGATTAAGAAGAGAGATTAAATAGACTAAGCCTATACTGTTGGGCATTTAGATGAGTGAGCTGTGATCATTGAGGTATTAAAACATTCTTATAGGGCTTGATAGTTTCAATAAAGGAATGATATTTTGCTGGAGCTGAGTGTCTTTTATCTCGGGAGGCACAGTTGGATATTCAAGCTTGATGATTAAAAAAATCTTCACCCACAGGGTAATGAATCTTTGGAATTCTCTCCACAAAAGGGCTTTAGAGATTCAGCTATTGACTATATTCAAGTCAGAGACTAATTTATTTTTGGATATTGAAGAGATCAATGGGTATGGAGTGCAGAAAAATGGAACTGGGGTGAAAGATCAGGCATGATCATTTTGAATGGCTGAGCGTGGGCAAGGAGCTGAATGTTTTATCCCTCCTTTTATTTCTTATGCTAACTTGGACTCCCTTAGATCTAGAGCACAAAAATCTGGTGAACATCTTTCACAGCCTTGATGTCCTGAAGTGCTTTATCATCAGTGAAGATTTTGAGCTTTAGGCGCTACTGTAATTAAAAATAAGCTAATTTTAGTTTAATTTAGAGATACAGCGTGGAAACAGGCCCATCGGCCCACTGAGTACTCTCCAAACAGTGTTCCGCGTACACGCACTATCTTACACACTAGGGATAATTTACAATCTTTACTGAAGCCAGTTAAACTGCAAACCTGTACATCTTTGGAGTGGGGAGAAAACCGGAGCTCCGGGGAAAAGAAGGTATAAACTCCGTACAGACAGCACCCGTACTCGGGTTTGAACCTGGGTCTTGGACATTGTAAGCCAGCAATACTGCTGCGTTACCGTGCCGCTCCGCTGCTCTACTGTGCCACTCCAAATGTACGCACAATAAGCTCACATTTCAGGCCACATGAAAACCATCAGATAAACTATTTTAATGATGTTTATTGGGGAATAAATATTGGCCCAAGGCAGAAGGGGTGATGCCTAACTCTTTGATGTAGTGCTTTGAGAGAATTCGTAAGAGATAGGAAGAGGTCATTTGACCCTTCATTCCTGCTCTGTTATTCAATAGATCAAGGCGCATCCTTCATCTTAGTGTTGCTGTCCTGAACTACCCTGGCTCTTGATTCCAATAATACCCCAAAACGTATTGATTTTTGACCAGGCATGTCTTCATTGCAACCTCTGGAGTGCAGAACTCCATTAGTATTGCACTGGTGTGTCAGCTGGAACTGTGCTCATCTGTGAAGATACTTTTAAGTCTGTAATAACCTGCTGAGGCTGAAATGAGTATGCCTGCTGCTGTATCGTACATGACATCTGTACGTATACATGATATCATACTTATAGAATTTAATACAATATATTTGCCTTTGTGTCAAATTATGGTCAGCCAGGTTGGTGAATCTATGCTATTGCATTTATACATAACATAATTACTTGTTGCTTTTCTTCTTGTCCAGACTGATGAGCTACTTGGAGAGATCCAGATTTTGCAAGAGGAAATGAAAAGAAAAGATCAGATGATTGAATATTTACAACAACAACTGGTAAGTTTGTCACCTGTTAGAAATTATTACCATATCCATCCATTAACTGCCATTAACAAAACAGTGTCAGCTACATTTCTGATTAAAAAAAAAAGAATGTTGTTTGCCATTGGTGTTGTTGGATCTATTCAAGTGATCATAGTGACTGGTTGATACTGACCATGGCACATACACACACTGTTTGCTTCCCTCTGCATTAGCTGCAATATAACTGTCAAAGATGTATTTTGCTGCAGGCGCATAACCTTGCCCATCATTAATATCATATTATTATTGCAGATAATAGTTTAAGAATATGACAACAGTAACCAAAATGTTGCAGGGTGTGATTTAAAACATGGGGAAATATCTTCTGCTTTTTAAAACATTAAAAATATATATTTTGGGGCAAGACACAAAATGCTGGAGTAACTCAGCGGGACAGGCAGCATTTCTGGAGAGGAATGGGTGACGTTTCAGCTCAAGACCCTTCTTCAGACTGCTCTTCAGGTCGTGACCTTTCTTCAGACTGAAGAAGGGTCTCGACCCGAAACGTCACCCATTCCTTCTCTCCAGAGATGCTACCTGTCCCGCTGAGTTACTCCAGCATTTTATGTCTAACTTTGATTTAAACCAGCATCTGTAGTTCTTTCCTACATATTTTGGGGGCAATGTAGGCTTGGAATAAGCAGTCAAAAAGGAAGAAATGGTGGTGAACTGTCACCTCTATGATATTTACCTATGGAATATTTGTGGGCTCTGGAACAGACATTTGCTTCATTTCACTGAGACCATTACAGAAGATCTGAGATCTCTGAAAGCAAAGCTAGATTCGTATATTCTACAACTAATGGGAGGGAAAAAGCTTCTCTGTCTGATCCTAATCTAGAAAGTACGAAGGAAAATATAGAATATATTATGCGTAATTATTTAGAAAACAGAATAAAGATTAGGTAAGAATGGTAGGAGTGAAAGAGAGCAATGACATGAGGACAGACAAAAGGAATTTGGCACAAATAACTGCAGAAGGACACAAAGTGCTGGAGTAATTCAGATGGTCCGGCAACATCTCTGGAGAACATGGATAGGTGATGTTTCAGGTCGAGACGCTTCTTCAGGCTCGATCTGAAACATCACCTATCCATGTTTTCCAGAAATGTTGCCTGGCCTGCTGAGTTACTCCAGCATTTTATGTATTTTTTGTAAACCAACATCTTCAATTACTTGTCTATCACATGGATCACCCCTTCAAGTTTACCTTGTGGCACATTCCAATGAGATCAAGGCAACCAAAGCCACTGCATAGCCAGGTTTGCAGTTAATCAGACTGTCTAAACTTTTAAGCAATTTGCAAGTGATTGCAGGCTAAAATCATTCTCCGGATAATAAATTCTATTGACCCCTTGTCACCAGAGTCTGTAGATGAACTTGGACGAACAATTTTTAAACTTCCATGCAGAAATTTCCTTGTGTCATTATTTGTCATATATCTATGTCAATAACCCACAAAGCTAAAGTGCAGATCAAATTGAATTGAATGGCACAGAAGGCTTGAGGCTCACTGGCCTAATCCTCTTGCTATGTTTAGTTCTGTGAATAACTCTTTCTTTGATCATTATTTTTTACAATGTAAGCCTTTCAAAAATAGACAGCATCTTTGATCTAGCTAAATTCATAATGCCACCTCATTGATCCATTTTCCTTTGGCAGTCCAACAAACAATACAAAAACAATTAATTAGACAAATAAGTTATCTTTATACCTTACTTTTGTAACTTACATTATTACATTTATGCCCTCACCTCAATGAATTCCATGCCTGCCATGAAGCATAGCTTTTCTTCCATTGCCTCCGCCTCCATGGGTACGTGTCCTCCCAGCCTAGTGACAAACCCTTTTCCCATCTCCAACGTTCTTCCTCCTCTTGGACTCTCCATGCTGGCCTATCCTCCTTGGACTTTTTTATTTCTAATTGCCTGCAAAACGTCAACCACCCTTACCCACTCCAAACTCACACTCGCCTTCCGCTCACTTCTCAACAATTCTGACATTGTCATTAAACCCGTCGTCAAGGAAGGAGTCATAGTCTGGCAGGCGGACCTCTACCATGTGGAGGCCAGGCACCAACCTTCGGACACGTCCTCAAGCCTACCCCTTGACCATGACCTCAAAGATGAACACCAGGCCAACATCTCCCAGACTGTCTCTGATTTCATCAGCCCTGGCGATCTGCCCTTCACAGCCTCCAGCCTTATTGTTCCTCAGCTCTGCATTACCTGCTTTTACTCCCCCAACCCCCCCCCTCCAAAATCCACATATAGAACTTCCCGACAGACCCAATGTTTCATCCCTGCTCTTGCCCGACTGAACTCATCTCCACATTCTATCCTATCCCCTATCCATTGATTCAACCTGCATCAAAGACATCTCACATGCCCTTCAACACTTTGATAACTTTCAGTTTCTAGCCCCCCAGTCACTCATCTTTACCATGGATGTCCAGCCTCTCTACACCTCCATCACCCACCAGGAAGGTCTCATGGCCCTTTGTTTCTTCCTTCCACCCTACCAATTTCCCTCTGCTAATACTCTCCTTCACCTAGCAGAACTTATCCTCAGCATATCCTTTGGTCAATAGCTACTATAAGGCCAGGAGATCATTCCAGGTTTAATGAGACTGCAGAAGGGCGTACTGGGAATGGAATCAAACCGACCTAAAAATCATGAGGTGCCAGTCACATGAAGCTGCAATTACAGGATTACGTTTATGCTAAACAGCTTTCAATAGTGATGTTGCATTCAATGAATTAGCTCAAAGATCTGGAGTCTGTCCACATTTAATCATGAATGGAGATGGGTTCTTCAACAACTGCCAGAAAGAGCGGTCTCCAAGCCCATCCTCACCGGTGATGATGCCCAGCATGCGAGTGCGAAAGACAAAACTGATAAGCAGTATGCATTTATGCTACAGAGGTTGGAGATGATTACCATTGCCAACAAGAAATTGACACCAACATTTGATATGCAATCATTGTTGCCATCATTGAGTCCCCCACCATCAATATCCCAGGGGCCACCATTGACCAACCACATAAATATAATTACTGCAAGAGCAAGTCAGAGGCTTAATATCTTTGTGCGAATGATTCATATCCTCAGACCATAAGACTGTTCCATAATCTATAAGACACAAGAGGGAAGGATGATGGAATGCTCCTTCAGTTGCTTAGGTCAATCAAGTGCCAATTCTCAAAGAGGCTTCATATCATCCATGATAAATCAGCTAGCTTGAATATACATCAACTGCCCCAAGCATTTATTCTTTTCACCATCCCTAGTGCGCAGTCAGCAATGAGTCCAAACTACAGTTGCTCAACCAGGCTACATGAAAAGTGCCTCCCAAACCCATGATCTCTCCCACCAAGAAGGGAAAAGGCAACAGATGCAGGGGGACATCATCATCTGTTGGTTTGACTTCAAAACCTGCTTTTGTTCCAAAATCAATTCATTTGGTCTTGAAATTAGCTCAAAGGCCTAAGTATCACTGTCTCTGAATTGAATCGAGGTGTAAAGATTTAATGAAACTCTCTCTACCTACGTATCATTGCTGTATCTACCATAACCAGACAGCTCCACCTTCATAATATAATTGAAAATAATAAAATGATGAAATAAGATGCCTTTCAAGAAAAGAACAAAGAAACAACTTTTTTTTGTTGCGCATGAAATTAATCTCCTAAATTGGCTTGAGAGGAGAGATTACCAACATTTGTAATTTATCCTGCAGTTTGACTAAAACAAGTCACTTACAGGAAATGTCTTCTTTTAAGAAGGCTATAATTTTCAAATCAATTCCTTGTTATGTTCACTGGATGAAATAGTTGACTGCAGTTTTCTTTCTCAAAGTGTTGATTAAAGTAACCGGAAAGATGACAATCACTTATGTTACGAAGCCAGTAACTCTAAATGAATTGGGGGTTATAAATGCACATTAGTAAAAGTGGCTTCAGTCATTTGATAGGATGTCAAGGATCTAAATCAAAAAACCGTTATCAGATTATCAATGGATCATTTGAGATCTGCATATCCGTCAAATTAACATACATGATAATATAAATTTAACAGGTCCTACTAATGCAATTAGATGACCTAAGTGAGCTCTAACTAAATGAGTCTGCAGAACCAGTGTCTATCTTCATTAAGGTATGGAGTTGGATTTTGGAGATCATCTGCTTTCATTAACTGCAATGGAAAGTCATGTTCCAAGATTAAAGATTTAATTTCAGGGTACACAGAAAGCCAATTTCAAGCATTTTTGACTGATTCCCAAATCCATGTTTGGCTGCAGAGGCTCCAAGCTGGACATTTTCTTAATTCGAATGAACATTTATCGAAACCTTTGTTTAATTCACAGGCACTTGAAGGAAAATCCTAATTGATATCAATTGATCTTTTTGTTCATATTTTTATTGATTAGTTTGACACGACACCAATTCCACTGTCATAAGTGGAACTGTTATTGATTTAAAGGATGAGTGCATGGTGTCTCTTGATATTTTTTTTTAAAGATCCAGCTTAACCTTAAGGTAGACAAAAATGCTGGAGAAACTCATCGAGTGAGGCGGCATCTATGGAGCGAAGGAAATATTTCCTTCGCTCCATAGATGCTGTCTCACCTGCTGAATTTCTCCAGCATTTTTGTCTACCTTCGATTTTCCAGCATCTGCAGTTCCTTCTTAAACAGCTTAACCTTAAACTAGTTGTTATGAAGTTTGACTCCAACAAAGGCTACGGTTGGCTCCTGTTGTTAGTGAAAAGGGAGATAGTTGAGAGAATGATTACTTTTTTTTAAACAAAAAGCCTCCAAACAATTGCCTTCAATTCTGTAATGCAGTGTATTTACTGAAGATCGGTAAGTTGAAATAAAATGGTTTGATGAATTGCATGTTTCAAAGCCTGTTGTGTATAAAAAAATTTAAAGGGTTAATATGCTCTTCTGTAGCATTTGATGTGTAAGCAGATATTTGTCAGCTTCCTTTCACCAAATTGTATCATACCCGCATACAAATTATAAGCGTACCATGTGCCAGCAGGGAGTATTTAGATTCCTTCAAGGGGAACTCATCCACGAATTTGCACAAACACTTAAAAATTAATTTGAGGGTGGCGCATGATGAGAATTACTGCATCCTTCTTCATTCCATGTTTTCTTGGCCAGCTCAGAGGCACCTCAGCAGCTAATGAGAATTTGGGATGGATACCAAGTTTCCTCCACCTGCAGGCTTATTACATTTAATTTCGATAAATAGTGCAGTTGTTGTTGCTCCCAGCAGCAGAATCTAACCAATGTTTATTTCCATGCTGTGAAATATTTCACTGTTATGCATTCAATTAAAAGACTAGCAGAAAAATAATGGCTATGAAAAGATACAGTAATTTTGGTCACACTCTCCAGGCAGTTGCTTTATTGAAAATGGAAAAGTACCTCTTGGAATTGTTATTTTTAATATATAAGTCGATAGCATTTTCAAACTAATAAATGATTGCCAGTTATATATAATAAACACATCTCTTTTGGTAACATTGATCCCAGCTTCTTATTAATGTTTTCATTCCTTTTCTATCCAGAATGTTTCTGATTACCTTGCACCAATTGAGCCATTTACTTTAAACTTCCTCTTCTGCTTATTCCATAGCCTTCTAACCTGGCATTCCATATTCTATGATATAATGTAGTTAGTTAAAATTAGTTGCACTTTTCACTTTCCACTTGCTCTTTCTGCTCCTACCACATTCCATTCCCACTCCCGTTCTTACTCCATTTCCTCTCTACCTCCCCCAACCATCAAAGCAGGCACTGTCCTCCACTTTAAGCCCCCCTCCGCTATATACTCTCTTGCATGCTTGCTCACTCTCCCTTATTCACTAAAAACAGTTCTCCAAAATCCATCCTGTTACTAAAAGTTACTGTATATCATCCAGGTGAAGAATATCAAATTCTGCAATGGGTCGATATCGTTAAGCACATCTATTGGAATGTTTTGAAGCATAATGGTAATCAACACACATCACGCTGCGATGCTCAAGCATTCACAAATTGTACCTAGTGGAATAGTCAGATAGTCACACCCTACTTCTTCATTATAGGAAATACCATTGCACCATTTTCAAATAGATTAGCCAGTGAAACATTAGCAGTTACACCATGAGCACTTGGATTCTGATGTCTTTAAAGTGCACAAAAATTCAATAGTTCTGTTTGAAAAATACATATATAATTATAGCCATATCCAGTCAAGTCAGCCAGCATTGTCTGAAGAGAAGAATTAATGTGCAGGAAGGAACTGCAGATGCTGGTTTAAACCAAAGATAGACACAAATTGCTGGAATAACTCAGTGGGACAGGCAGCATCTCTGGAGAGAAGGAATGGGTGCCGTTTAGGGTGGTTCACCTCAGGAGTGTTTAATTGTCATATGTACCGAAACGGAACAATGAAATTCTTAATTACAGCAGTACAGCAGCGCTCAATACATTTAGTTTGTACTTATCATTTTGGAGATACAATGCAGAAACAGGCCTTCGGCCTACCAAGTCCGACCAGCGATCACCCTGTGCACTAACACTATCTGTCACACTAGAGATAATTTTACCTTTTTTTTTTTACCGCGCCCATTAACCTACAAAACTGTATGGGAGGAAACTGCAGCACCTCGAGAAAACCTACATGGTCACAAGGAGAATGTACAAACTCCATGCAGACCGCACCCATAGTCAGGATCGAACCAGGGTCTCTGAACCAGTAAGGCAGAAACTATCACTGCGCCGCTGTGCCCAAGCTAATATAATAAACTAATAAAAGTTCAATAAATATAAAACCCAATATTGTGCAAAACAAAACAAACCCCAAAGTCCTTATTAATCATTCAGCTTAGTTTTGGTCAAAGACCCATGTGTTTAACATATTTTCTCCCTCCACAGATGCTGACGTTTGAGTATTTACATGATTTTGATTCATTTGAAAAGGTTTTCCTTGCTTGGCAGCCTGTGACAGTTCAAAGTGTTGTGCAGGTTATATTGATTGAAACATTGATTTGGACGACAGATTTTGTTTTAGAATCAACTTCAATATAATATTGTCACAGTAGAATATAATAGTGAAGTACATTATTGCCGTATGATAAAGAATTTTACTAAAGAATGACCAGCTCCATAAGTATAATTTTTTTAAAAATGGACATTCAGGAAATTTGAAATAAAAACAAAATGCTGGAAATAACAGCTGGACATTTTTTTCCAAGAAACAAAATCTGTTGAAATTTAAACTTCCCAGTTCAAATATGACCAGTTTGAGTTTAATTGGATGAGAGCTATCCATTAGACACAATTAATGTCAAGCAACAGAAACACTACCTACCTCCAACCACTTACAGCTGAAGAGGCTTTCATTTTTGAAGAAATCGGGCACTCAGCAGTTGAATCAATATGGATGCAATGACGTAGTTTTATGTGACCCCTAATTTTGTTTAAATTGTTGTGTTCTAGAAAGTGCATAGCATTGATAGATGAAAATTGCTTCTATTTTTTGGAAATCACTTTGAGTTAGCTATTCTTGAACATCTGATCATTTCCTTGGTTATTGTTAAGAGGTAAAATTTGGAACTAATGCTATTGCAAACAGCTGTAAGTGAGCCACAGTAGTTTTGGACCCTTTAATAAGATACTTTGCACTGGGAAATAGCATGCTTCCAGTCATTGAGATTCCACTATACAGTGCATTCACAGTATTTTTCTATGCGGATTTAAGCTATAACGTTGAGGCTTGAGCATATAATCTATGCTGGTATTTTGAGCAATGCTGAGGGATTGTTGGACAACTGATGGTTCCACATAGGATGAGATGTTGAACACTGTGCCCTTGTGGCCTGCATTTCATTTTTTATCTCTTTACATTTGAATAAAGAGAGCTGACAATAGGAATAAAGTGTTTGTTTTCAAGCAAGCAGACTGTAAGCATTGCTGAAATTCATACTGAGCTCTCAGCTATTCGCTATTTTCCTAATAAATTTTTCAACTATTTTATACCAACATTTACAAGTCCATGAGGTACAGAAAGTAAAGTATCAGTATCTCCTACAGTGCACCAATCCCTCGGCATTGCACAAAATAGTTGCTCACATTTTTACATTTGATTTAAATCCATTTCAGAACAGACTGTACCGACTCTGTACAGTGTACAATTATGTAGGAAACTTACCTGACTTGGATTAATTATAAAGACTTAGGGTATTTGGCATATCTTTGAACGTTTTGATGACACAATACTTGTTAGTATAGTGAAGAGTAGAATAACAGAAAGTTTTCAATTGGATACATTGAAATAGATTGACACAACCCATTTGAAATTGAGTGCAGAAACATATGAAGTGGAAGGAGTGAGAAGATACTATTTGGATCAAGAGTACAAATAAAGAGTATTTGCAAGAGCAGAAAGATGCCAGGATTTTTGTTCATCAGGGCAGGTTAACTAACCAATCTTTTGAGAAAATGGGACCTGGATTATTCCAATTGTGTATGAGATGGAGGTGATGGTGAGGCACCTCGTTGAACCAGTACAGTCTTCTACGATGGGGTTGTTTGTCCATGAGGCTTGTGCAACAAAGCCTGGTTTCTGATTATTTGGACCTTGTCATTGGTCTAAGATGGCCCTCTATCATGGCCACGTGGTAGGTTGTGAGTCACAACAACCCGACGATTATAGAGGACATGTTCAGCCAACCGCTACTCATCCTTGACCCCAAGTGACTGCTTGAAGAGAAGACACATAACATTGACAAGCAAGAGGAATAAAAGCTGTTGTGGGTGGTATTTTGCTTTAATTCCACTATCATGGGTAAAGCAGAGTGTCCTTGATCCTGGTATTTGAAATCCTAACTGTGGTGCAACAAGAGCAACTCTTTCTTATTCAACTGTGATTAATTGCAGTTGCTCAATCTGAAGAGTTCTCCTCTTGTAAACACAATGGATGCAGTGAATCCTTGCCATGCTCACAGCACTTAAATACATAGAGACAAAAACATGATCACAATTTGTTTCATCACAACTTCTTCCATAAATAAAATCAGACATAAACACATCTAAGGTAAAGCTTTGGTTTCAAAGATGAATATACCCTCCATCTTCATAGTGTTAATCATCTTCCAATGTTTATTAAAAGAGGATTGAAAGATATTGATCTGAGATACAAATTTATTATTTGAATGAGAATTATGTCAGTGACTTTGAAATTAACTTTGATTCATTCCAACAGCACATTTTAGGTCCTGATGTATGAAAAATAATCTATTGATGTATAACCTATCAAAATGTTCATGGTTGTATTCATATATTGTAAATTGGGAATATGCCATTTTATCAATTTAGTTTCACAGATTATTTGATGAGTGCCAAGGTTTTGGCAGCCTTGCCCAATTCAGTATTTAAAAGCTTAATTCTTTGAAATTCATGTGATCTAAAATTTGCCCCGCAGCAGACAGCACTTACGGAATCTCCAGCATTTTAACAGATACGTGTATAAGGCTACACATCTTTTAGCCTGAATAATTCATCAGAGATCCATTTGCCAACTATCAGAAACCAAAATTTCTATAGCAAATATCTGTGCCTTTGTTTACTCTCCCAGAAATCTGCACAGAAAATTTACATTGTTTTTAAATGGAAACATTAGATGCTTGAATTTCCTTAATCTCTCTGAGATATATAGCCAAACCCTCAAACGTTCATTTATGTAGTAGCACTGAGGCATACAAGCTGTTTGAACGTTTGCAAATAATACATGGAATAGGTTATGTACTGAAACATTTTAGCAGAGTGAAGCTTAAAATCATCTGAAATTTCTGAAGTTTAGCAACTTTTTTCTTTGTGATATTGTTTTCAGCCATCTTGCTGAGATTTACACCACATGTTGCTGCATTTATCCATTCTGGTAAATTTGAAATTGTCAAATATCCAGGACCCTCCACGAATCACTCCTCGTTGGGTTTTACGAGTGGGTAAAAACAGCTGGAATGACCTTCATTGAGAATTCCACTGCTGTGTGTTATTGAGAGAGGAGGAGGTGATATCAAATTTGCATGACTCTGATGCATCGGAAAGGAGCAAATTCACTAGCACAGCAACATGGGCTTGAACATTCTTTCTATCTGCTTACTTCCCAACAAACACATTTACTTCTCAGAAAACAGAATTTATGATGAGCTTTATAATCTGAAAAAGGTCACTGGTCACCATTTAAATTTTGATTAGTGTTTTAATTATACATTTTTAAATTGATGTATAATAAACTGGATATTGTTGAGTGTTCACTTCCTCACTACCAGCACATCTTCCTCCTTGTGATCAATTGAATGTCACATTTAATTACTGTACAGAAACTCAGAGTAAAATATTGGAAATTCTTTTACTTATTACATGAATTTCTTTAAAATTTACCACTTGAGGTCTGAATATTGTGCAGCAAGTGGGGCATATATTTTGGACTGAAGCTAATTGTGTGTGAGGAGGTCTGTCTATGTAGTGATAAGTTTTTAAAAAGCAAGAAGGTACTTTTCTGCACATGAATTTTCAGCTAACATCAGTTATCAGGTTCAATCCAGTGGTTTGTTGGTCAACTTCATTCACATTTACATCCTTGTTCTCCAAAGCGGATGTCCACTTTCTTTCAGTGGTAAAAAAGTTTGTATTTTGATGTACTAATTGAAATGAGAGTCAAACCTCTTCTGAGGTCCTGTGAGACAGACATTATCTCTTGTGCACCGTAACTAATTTCCTGGGAGCCAAGACCTTTTAAAAAAACATTTTATTAAACGCGATTGCAAATTCAAAGTTAATTCTCATCAGCTAATGGTGGGACTGAGTGTCTGGTCACACTTGCAATTATTTGAGGATGATTTTAATCCTCTCATTATTGCTACCATTTGATGTGTTGTGCCAAATAATTTATGAAAGTTTGCTTTTGCTGCAGACTGTTCGAAGAGAGGCTACTGAGCTCAGTCATCCTTCCAAAAACATTCTAGAATTATATATGCCAACTGGCTGGAGCTCCAAGCCAGCTCATTTTTTTCTTAGAATTGATTCGCTCCAGCAATAGAATGTCAATGAGTATAATATATCATCAGTGTATGTCCTAAGGAGACCTGGTATTACTAGTCAGCATGGTTCCCTTGTATGCTGAGCTGATGGTTAGTGGATCAGTTTCCATTGTAATTCAGGGGAGTGTGTTTTTCTTATTCTGTGTCAATGCTAAGCAATTAGCAATTCATTCTGCCAGATGAATACACACTAAACCATTATTAAAAGCTTCATTTCGTTCTTTAATTTATTTTTTATGCATTGGCAGATATAAAGACTGAACATGCTTTATACCCTTAGTGCATCTCAATATGTGTCATAGCCAAAAAATATTTCTGGGGTGTAGTCACTATACTAAGAAACATACTATACTAAGACACATTTGCCATAAACAGCAATGAGATAATGGATAACCATGATCTTTAAAGGAAGTTCAGAACTACCTTCTTAAGGACCAGAGAGAGTTAACCTTGCCTGTTATGTCCATAGCCTCAAAATTAATAGTTCTCCATCGAAGCCGAGAAATACCTCAATTTGTCTCTTAGCACTCAGTGAGCATAAATTATAACTTTTTTTTAAACTGCTAGTGGAACTCGGTCTCAGAGAGCATCTATGGATAGAAATGGACAGCCAACTTGATTTTGGATCAGGAGCCATCAGACTTATTGAGTTAAATTGCGGCAATTAGATTGTGTTGCAAATGCCTCAGTCAGCATCAGTGGTGCTGAAGTATAGATGGCTAAGAACTTGAGGTTCTTTGGCGTAAATATTACCAACAATTCGTACGCTTCCAACCACATGAACGCAATGGCCAAGAACGCACACTAACACCTCTTCTTCATCAAAAGACTAAGGAAATTCAACGTGCCTTCTATGACTTTTAGCAATATTTACAGATGTACCACAGAAAGCGTCCTATACTAAACAATCTCAATCTTGTTTGGCAACAGCTCTACCCATGACCACAAGAAATTGCAGAGAGTTGACATTCTTGTCAATCGCAAATCCAACCTCCTACCCTCACCCCCGGAATTGACTCCATCTACACTTTTCGCTGTCTCGTGAAAGCCGTCAATATAATCAAGGCCACTCACATCCCGGTCATTCCCTCTTCTCCTCATTTTCCTCAGTCAGAAGATGCAGAAGCTTGA
The DNA here is from genome assembly GCA_038087875.1 of Malacoraja senta. Taxonomy (NCBI): domain Eukaryota; kingdom Metazoa; phylum Chordata; class Chondrichthyes; order Rajiformes; family Rajidae; genus Malacoraja; species Malacoraja senta. Next base: position 9,132,843 of record CM075990.1, on the reverse strand, counting down.
GATGCCAGATTCAGGAACAACTTTTTCCCATCTGTTATCAGACTACTGAACGGACCTCTCATAAGCTGAGGATGTAGTCCCGATCTCCCATCCTCCCTCATTGCACTTTTTAAAATCTGCTCTTTTTCTTTAGCTATAACATTGTAATGCTGCAACACTATATTATGCACTCTAGTTATAGAGTGATACAGCATGGAAACAGGCCCTTCGGCCCAACATGCCCACACCGGCCAACATTTGCCAACTACACTAGTCCCATCTGCCTTGTTTGGTCCATATCCCTCCAAACCTGTCCTATCCATGTACCTGTCTAACCGTTCCTTAAACATTGGGATAGTCCCTGCCTCAACTGCCTCCTCTGTCAGCTTGTTCCATACACCCACCACCCTTTGTGTGAAAAAGTTACCTCTCAGATTCCTGTTGAATCTTTTCCCCTTCACCTTAAACCTATGTCCTCTGTTCCTCGATTCACCTACTCTGGGCAAGAGACTCTGTATTCCTCTCATGATTTTATACACCTCAATAAGATCACCCCTCATCCTCCTGTGCTCCAAGGAATAGAGTCACAGCCTACTCAACCTCTCCCTATAGCTCAGACTCTAGTCCTACCAACATTCTCGTAAATCTTCGCTGTACCCTTTCCAGCTTGACAACATCTTTCCTATAACATGGTGCCCAGACTGAACACAATACTCTAAAAGCAGCCTTATACGACTGCAATACAACCTCCCAACTTCTATACTCAGTACTCTGACTGATGAAGGCCAATGTGCCAAATGCCTTTTTGACCACCCTATCTACCTGTGACTCCATCTTCAAGGAACCATGCACCTGCGCTCCGAGATCCCTCTGCTCTAGAATACTCCTCAGCCCTACAATTCACTGTGTATCTACAACACTCCCCAGAGCCCTACCATTCACTGTGTAAATGGTAGTTATTTGTTCTCGTTGCATTAGGTGTTGTACTTGATTATGGCTTGATTGTATACATGTAAGGTACGATTTGACTAAATAGCAAAACAATTTGTCACTGTATCCTACTACACAAAGCAATAATAAACCAATACCAATGTAGGCTGAGCAAATGGACAAAATACATACATCATATTTTAGTGAAGATCATTGGTCTATTTTTATTTGTTTAGAGTTCTTGCATCCATCCATGCTAATATATATGCTCGACAATTTTTTAATCTATTACAGACGCATATTATTCTAAATATAAAACAGCATGCCTTCAAATAAATTAGATTTGTACTGCAGGCTATCTGCTGTTGTGCAAAGCACTGCACAGTGTGATTGTCACATGATTTACCCACTCAACGTACAAGAGTTTTTGCAGCAATCTCTTCATCTTAAAATAATGTACAATTCTCTTCCAGAGAAAATTAGTTAAGTATTTGAGTTTTTACTTTATTTTGTTGCATTGTATGATCATTGTTGTGGCCATTATTTCCATTGATATTCCTTAGGCAAATGTTCCCAGTAACTATCAATCAATTAATTCTTCTCATTACTAATCTATATTAAAAAAATCATAAACATTAGTACAAAACTAAAAACTTTGTCCCAGATTTTTTTTTTTTGTCAAATTAGCAGAGAGGCTAATGATGTTCACTGTTTAGTTTAGTTTAGAGATACAGTGCAGAAACAGGCATTTTGGCCCACCGAGACCTCACCAACCAGTGATCCCTGCACATTAACACTATCCTACACACACTAAGATAATTTTCATTTTAAACCAAGCCAATTAACCTACAAACCTGTACGTCTTTGGAGTGTGGGAGGAAACCCACGTGGTCATGGAAAGAATGTACAAACTCCATTCAGACAGCACCCATAGTCGGGATCGAACCCGGGTCTATGGCACTGTAAGCGCTGTAAGGCAGCAACTCTACCACTGTGCCACCTCTACCTGCTGCCTTGTTTATGTGCCAGTGATACTCCAATGGCAAGCAGAAGATGTTTGGTTGAAACCACATAAAGGTTAATGCCTGAGACGTGGTACGTAGATTTGTATAAACAGCATCTTACATAAATTGCTGCCTTGCTTACAGTTAATACAAGGTAAATTCACAACAGAGATCTTGTGATTTCAAATTGTATCTATCCTTTTAACAATGTGATAATTGTAGTTAAATATCTCTGCTGCTCTAAATTAATTATTACAGGTTCAGAGTTTATTGTTTTATTAGTTGAAAACTTCAAACTTTTTACATATTTATTTTTTCTTTCTGTGTCTGAGTTGCACATTTGAGTTTATAATGTGGCCATTGGTGGATTTGTAAACTTTTGATACTGAGTTATGAATGGAAATTATGATTTGGGATTATATTAGGTGATTATCAAACATGTACGTTATTTTATTTCTATCTCAAAATCGCTTTCAAATCTGACATTCCATGAAGTGATTCGTTATGCAAAATAGATTTTCATGTGAAGGCTTAGATAGTTAAACATGTATCACATGAACAAAACCAGCCAGTAAAAATCATAGTGAGAAAATCGTACTGAGAAAATGCTTAGCTTTGAGAGTTGGTCCTACAAAAGATGAAGATGAAGGTGAAGTGGACTTGTTCTCATTTCTCCCTCTTAATTGTTGAGGGAATTATGTTTGTACCTATTACATTAGACCCAAGTCATCTTTTCCCTTGTTGAACACTTATTTAATGTCACTATGGGTCTAGGGATTCCTGCTTTATTGTCTTCTAAGTTCACGTTAATCAACCTATTGTCGTAATACATAATACATTTTTTGTTTTGAGTTTTCCTGTTGGAAAATGAACGTAACAATAAGGACTAAAATTTAGAGCATCATAATAGCTTTGTGTAGATGAAGATAGACCTTTTATAAACTGATTAAAAGCCAAACGCAGGCACAATTGCTCCGTAAGCCTTTGGGGACGGCACAGCGGTAGCGTTGCCGCCATACAGCGGCAGAGACCCAGGTTCAATCCTGACTACGGATGCAGTCCTTACGGAGTTTGTACATTCTCCCAATGATCACGTGGATTTTCTCTGGGTCCTCTGGTTTCCTCCTGATATCCAAGATGTGCAGGTTTGTAGGTTAATAGACTTCTGTAAAAACTGCCCCTGGTGTGTCGTTTATGGGAATCGCTGGTCGGTGTGGACTCAGTGGTTCAAATGGGGCTGTTTCCATGCTGTATCTCTAAACCAAACTAAACTAAAGCCATTAATCAAGTCAAATCCAGTCGGATTTATTGTCATATGTACAAGTATAGTGAGTTTCAGGTATATTGAAAAATATTGCTTGTAGCAATTAGGTTAAAAACACAAAAGTGCTGGAGGAACTCAGGGGGTCAGGCCCCATACTGTTGTTTTTGCTCTATGAAACCTGACTATACTACTTATTTTCCAAGCTGTAGTCCCTTCTCTCTTTGCCTTTATCTCCTTTTTTCTCATTTGTGATATATTTTTTCATTTTGCCTATCACTTCCACAACATAAATATTCTGGAATATTGAATTCCTAACCTTGGACACTTTACCAGCATATCCCATTATTGGTTATTAGATTGTACTAATTCATTCTGTTCTATTTTTCATTTATGTTTTTTCAATTGATTATGTTGCAGAGTGATTCTGTATGGTGTAAAATAACTGCATCTTTCTCTTGACAGAATTATAAACATTGTAGTCCTTTGCTTTAATTACTACCAGATTCCTTCAGCTCACTGGAAGCTGAGGATGTCTTGCTGACCAGAACAGTATAAATTGAGTCATCAGCTGCTGCTGAAAGAACACATTCATCTGTGTTGTTTGACTGGTGTATAGTCTAGCTGTTCCTGATTAGAATAAGGACATTACGATAAGGATAGAAACTCATTACTGCAAGAAATTGCTTTGCCTCAGGATTTGCAATGTGGTGCAACATCTCCAGAAATGAATCTCTGTCCAACAAATGTTTCATTAATAGAAGTTTTCTAAAAATATTTACCATTTGGCCAAATCATAAGTGTTGTTCAATATTGATAGATATTGTAAAAAGAAAACCTGTATATGCCTTGAGGTAAAGCATTGATTATTTTTTTTAATGTTCTCTGCGATTACAGAGCCATTGGCATATGATACTACAACATGTTCTGACCAGCAGTATGTGCTATCGTATCTAATATTGTGTTAAGAAATACAGGGACCGCTTTTATATGTGTAGAGGCTGCAACAAATAGATAGGTTTTCAAAATATTTACCTTGTATCTCTCTTCCCCAGGTATCTCGCCTTGAAATAAATTGCAATGGAGGACATAGTGGATCAGAAAGTAAAATAGCTGCATAGCCTTAATTGTAAGATGTTTCAAGGTGCTTTACAGGAACACACTTGGTTAAAAACTTATGCCAAGATAATGGAAAAGCAATTAGGAAAGCTTTATCAAAGAGTTGTGTTAAGTAATTCTGGAGAAATTAGTAGACAAAGAGGTTTAAAGAGCTAACATCTGAAGAAGGGTCTCGACCCGAAACGTCACCCATTCCTTTTCTTCAGAGATGCTTCCTGTCCCGCTGAGTTACTCCAGCTTTCTGTGTCTATCCTGAATTCATGAGCTTGGTAAAAACGCGGTTGCCAATAGTTGCAAGGATGGAAGTGGGAAGTAGATAAGATCAGAGCTAAAGGAGCACGAGGCATTTTGGAGGGAAGTTAGAAAGAGAGAGAGGTGTTGGGGCAAATTAGTCAAATTTTGATTGAGGAATTGCAAGGTTTGTTAGGGCGAGAAGCCATGTAAAAATTTTAGCAAGATAATAAGAACTTTAAAATCAAGAAGCTTTGAGAGCTATAGCTGATTAAATTGAGCACACTTGGAAAGCATGACACCAAGGTGTTTTGACATTATTTTATGTGGGAGTTTATTTGACCAATTGGTGTTTTTTTTATATACAGAGCACCAGATGTCATTGCCGGAAAGAAAATTCAGCCACAAAAGGACCAGCGTGTTCTAATGCCGATAAGACCACCCAAACAGTCAATAAAGGAATATCCGTAAGTCCATTGCCTCCAGATCACTTAGCCTGATCATCACTCGCCTCATGTATCCTTTCTCGATTTGTTTGTCTTTCATTTTCCATATCTCCATACCCATCATTGTTTGAAATACTGTTGCACCAACTCAAGGTAAAAGTTACGATATTTAGGACTTGTGTACTGGCATGCGAATTAAGAAAGTACATTAACAAAATATATCTCCTGTTATGAATAGTGGATTTAATAGTTTTCTGTTCTGACTTGTTGTCTATGGAGGGTTTTGATGTGTTAAAACAAAATTAAACATTTTAAATATCAAATACCTTGTCCTTACAGAGCCTGCTGACCCAGTGGTTGGCATAGTAGGAAGTATTGTGTAACAACATCATGAACATTACCTTCCAACCAAGCTCGATGAAGCTTATGTTGAAATTATGACAATTAACACTAAACCTGTCCACCGTCTGAAAATGTTTATGCATATCTCAGAACAGAGATCGGCTCTCATGTTGCTGTGACAAAAACTAAAATGCTTGCTTCAATCTGTTGATTATAGTATGTAGCAGCTGTAGTAACATGTAGTAAAACTTAAGTAGTTGGGGGAAATTTCAAACATCATACTTATTTTTCCTTTTATTGTTTTGGTATGCACTTGGTAAAACCAATATATGCTAAAATAAATAATCAGCAAGCATTTGTTACCGGTTTCACATATTATCTCGCACCTGCCATATTTTTTATCAGGCTGATAACTGTAGAGGTAACAGGAGAACATGTCATGACCAAAATAATCACTCCAGTGGTGGTAAACTATACTCAACTTTTCTCCCAGTCATGCTGGCTCTGTTGGCCTCACCACTTCAACAACTAAGAGTTTATTGTGTTCTAATCACAAATTATACTGATCTTCGATACTGAGCATAATTGACAATTGATTAAGGTTATAGTGCAAGTTCATACACTATTAATAAATTCTACCTGCATTTACAGGGGATAACCTGTTATCCAGCTATGGTGGTGCATGAGAAACAGTTAATGTAACCGCAGTCAAGATACGCAGTCAAGAACAACCCAGACTGTTCAAAAGTAACCATGCATCAAACTGCAAAAACAAATTAAAGTTTTGTTTATCTTTCTAATTAAAACAGTTTTCCATTACCTTCAGACTAATGCATGGTAACATGCACAAATGTTATCTCTATCTAGGTACATGGTATATAGCATATTCTGCTGCCTTTTATATTATCAGCAAAGAGGTATTTTGCAGTTTTAATGCAAATTATGTATGGATAAAATACACTATTGGTTTCATTTTTACAAAGTCATTCCAATTTAACGTTCTCATTGCCCTGGCACCTTTCTTTGGAACAATTATAAATGTAACCTCAAGCTGCACCAACATATCCATAAAGAAAGAGTAATCAATTAGCCCTTCGAGTCCTTTCCACAATTTAATGAGATCATGGCTTTTCTGTGACATAACTCATGATCTTCACCCTTATTCGCTAACTCTGTTCATGAATAAAATTCTGAAAATTTCAGGTTAAAAGTTAACAATTGACCTTGCATCAATTGCTGTTCCAATTTTTTACTGCATTTTATATGCAGAAGTGTTTCCTAAATGCTGCTAGGACTGGTTGCATTTTTTATTTGCTACTCATAGACTTGAAACTCCCAACTGTCCAAAACAGTATTTCCTTCTAAAATTCTGGGTTTTAATATTGAGGATGCCATATACTGCTTAATTATCCAAAATTATCCAAACCCCACTCCCCTCCCCCTCTCCTCTCCCCCCTCCCCCTCTCCCCCCTTCCGCTCATCCTCCCTCCCCCCCCCTTCCCCTCATCCTCCCTCCCCCTTCCTTCCCCCCCTCCCTCCCCCTCTCCCCCATGTGTGTGGGGGTGGTTAGTGTGTCTGTGATGCCGCTGGCCCCCCACCCCTGCAACCGCGCGTCTCCCTAGGTCTAGTACCTTTTAAAAATAAAAACTGGTTTGTACACAAATCAAATATTGCTTCTGATCCTACTCACCTAACTTTAGAAGCATCCTAGAGAGAGAATGCAGAAAAATATCATTAAGATGGTTTCAAAATTGATCAATTTCACTGGTAAGGTTACATATGAGAATCTGGAATATTTTTCATTGGAGCAAAGAGGGTTGAGAAGAAATTTGATGAATTCATTTAACTTGTTCAACAGTGGCTGATCCATAAAGAGTAGATTACGTACCTGATTCACATTGGGATAGGTTGTATGTGTCCTACAGCAGATAGGTTCTTTGTGTCACCCACAGTACAGGACAATCTACAAGGTCTAGGTGAGAAAGATTGCAGTAGGATTCATTGAACTTGGTCTGTGGTCTGCTTCACGTGTAGAATAATGCCCCTGTCCCACTTAGAAAACCTGAACGGAAACCTCTGGAGACCTTGCGCCCCACCCAAGGTTTCCGTGAGGTTCCCGGAGGATTTGGTCACTCTCCGTAATGGCGTAGTCGCGGCTTCTTCTATGTTCCTGCGGTTATTTAAAAAAAAAAAAAAACGGCCTCGACTAAAAATAGGTTGCCGTTTGGTCGAAGCCAGTGGAGTGGGGTTGCTATTTACTTACAGGCAGTCAAAGGCAATCTCCTTCACTGACTGGCTATTTTGATTGGTTCATTGGAGTTTTCAGCAAAGATCCTGTAGGATCTTTGGTTTTCAGGACCTAGAAGAACTGCCGGAAGGTAAAATGCTTGCTAACTTTATTAAACTTCTTAAAACTGTCTCCACTCTTACTCCCCCCTCTTCTCTCCCCTTCTCCCCACTTCTCTCTCCCCTTCTCCCCCCTTCTCCCCCCTTCTCTCTCCCCTTCTCCCCACTTCTCTCTCCCCTCTCTCCCCTTCTCTCTCCCCTTCTCTGTCCTTCTCTCCCCTTATTTCCCCTTCTCTCCCTTCCTCCCTCCCGCGCTCTCTAAAGGACTTGCCGTGCTCTGTGGCAGCCGTTTACTTCCTCTTCATCGCGCAGACAGCGCTCCTCAGCTGTCCCTGGCCCCCACCTTCGCGATGTGTGTGTGTGTGTGCGGTCGGTAGCAAAGATCCTGTAGGATCTTTGGTCAGTAGATGCAGCTCACGCTTCGGTCGAGGCTTTCCAGGCAAGTGACCAAACCCTCTGGCGACTCATGGAAACCTTGGGTGGGGCGCAAGGTCACCCGTTCAGGTTTCCTAAGTGGGACAGGGGCATTAGACTCACTGTATTCAATTTTGCAACATGTATTTTAAAAGCCCCCAACATAATCCGTTGTTTTGCTATGATTTTTGACTCATTTTGCCATTGTTCATTCTTGATGCCTGCTAATTGTGCAAAATGCAGAGTCATTTTCTACAATGGGTCAAGCCTACCAAGAATTTGTTCAGGATATCTTCAGTTTAGTTTGGGTGAACTAAAGCGGAGAGGAAACCATTTTGTTGGTCAGGTTCAATGTCAAACCATATTTGAAGTGACAAATAAATACATTATTTGCAATATTGATAATATTCTATTACCCTTTGTATCATAGAACATTAGAAACACTGTTCTATTAATTTGATTAAGGTGGTATTATTGAATATAATATTGAATTATCATGATTTATTGTTCATTCAGGTAGTTGTTAGTCCTCTACATTTCAAAGCTGGTTTATTACTGGTATGGTTGTGCTCTATTCCCTTCTTTCATTCAGAACCTTGGAAGTAATTTGTGAAATGGTGGGCTTCTGCAGCCCTGTGTTAATGGTTGTTATCCCAGTTCAAACATAACAGCAATTTTAATCTAATTGAATTTCTGCCTGAATGAAAGCAGTGGAGATGCATTTTATTGGAGGTGGGAAAAATTGTTACTTTCATTGAGCAACTGACAAGCAAGAACGATCTGCAGTTAATCCTGATCTTTTACTGTTTCAGAGACTGGAACAAGAAAGATGACAATTTGTTCATACAGTATGACTTAGGCCTAATTACTGAAAGATGTCTGGCTTTGCCTCGTACTCTTTTTGTAAAAGTTATAGAGCCAGAGACTATCCTAAATTTAGAAGCACTGACTGCTATGAATTATTTTTGGAGTAATAATTCACTTTAAATGGTTAAGCCCTCTGAGATTCCCATCAGAGATTAACTCACTCAGAAAATGTTGGCAACAGCAGCAGGTCAGGCAGCACCTGTCGAAAGAGGAACAGTTAAAATCTAAAGTCCGACAGTCTGAAGTTCTCACGAAGAGTACGTGAATTGTACCACATTATGAAGGAAGCACAGAATAATCAATAAAATGTTGCTTTACTTCCCTGAATGTCATTGGTGTCACATGTGTGTTCTCTGATAACACAGACAAAAAAATACGATGGCCAAGCAGATTCATGGTTTGACACAAGGTAAATACATTCAAAATAAATCAGTGGTTTGAATTCTTATGAAAATGTGGAAACCATATGATTTGTAATTGTGCCGACCAGTTGAGAAGATTTAGAGCAGCTAATGACTGTGTTAAATATGAGTGGGTTAGAGGGGCAAAATGCATTTCAATGAGCTGCCCTTCCATTTTTGAAGATCTATTTAATAACAAATATCACTTATCATTTTAGAGACTACCTAGTCCGGAATAAATTTTGCTCGAATTGTGAGGATTAAAACCATTGCCTGACAATCCTTATAAGAAACCCTGTTCTCTCAAAATTGACTTCACCTTTTGACCTGAGGCTAAACAAATTCACCTTTTTACCTTAGCTTCCCTTGGCCTGAGCTTGGTCCTATTTCTTCGCTGTCACCACAGCTGCTCACTTCTCTCTTTTCTCTACAACTTTTCTCATCCCTTCCTATGTACTTGTTGTCAGCTGCTATTCTTTTAGAATTCTCATCGTTGTCCAATCTTTTCTGACTATCACTTCTCTGTCTCCGTAACTTTCCCCAGCCCTAAGGTAAAATAAGATATCTAAACACTTCCAGTCCTGACATCTTATGATTTCTTGATTTTACTTTGTCCACCATATCAAGACCCTTTATCTATGTCAATCTGTGCTAATGGAATTTAAAGTGATAATCTGTTCATGCGATGTAAATCATAAGAATAAAACACAAAGTGCTGGAGGAACTCAGCAAGTCTGTGGAGGGAATAGACAGATAACGTTTCAGATCGGGACCCTTTAGCCTCTTTGAACAGAAAGTTCCACCACTTGTGTTTGCTCAAGACCCTCCACAAGATCCTCCTACAGAAGGTCTATGGGTGGCATGCACACCCTCATCCATATTAACGGGACGGAGGTGGAGCGTGTTTCCAGCTTCAGGTTTCTGGGGGTCAACATCTCTGATGACTTCTCTTGGACCCACAATACCTCAACACTGGTCAAGAAGGCTCACCAGCGTCTCTTCTTCCTGAGGAGACTAAAGAAGGTCCATCTGTCTCCTCAGATTCTGGTGAACTTCTACCGCTGCACCATCGAGAGCATCCTTACTAACTGTATCACAGTATGGTATGGTAACAGCTCTTGTCTCCGACCAGAAAGCACTGCAGAGGGTGGAGAAAACTGCCCAACGCATCACCGGTTCCTCACTCCTTTCCATTGAGTCTGTCCAGAGCAAGCGATGTCTGTGAAGGGCGCGCAGCATCGTCAAGAACTGCTCTCACCCCAACCACAGACTGTTTACCCTCCTCCCATCCGGGAGGCACTACAGGTCTCTCTGTTGCCGGACCAGCAGGTTCAGGAACAGCTTCTTCCCTGCGGCTGTTACACTACTTAACTCTGCACCTTGGTGATTGCCAGTCACCCCCCCCCCCCCCCCCCCCGAGCACTCCTTCCCCCAGAAAAAGTGCACTACTGCTACTGTATGTACATATATATATTTTACTGTTCCATTATTCTATGTTCGCTCTTCTGGGTGAGATGCTAACTGCATTTCGCTGTCTCTGTACTTGGACACTGCACAATGACAATAAAGTTTGAATCTGAATCTGATCTGAGATGCCGTCTGACCTGCTGTTCCTCCAATGCTTTATATTTTGCTCAATATTCCAGCATCAACAGTATCTTGTGGATCAAAAGAATATATTGATATAACATTATATAATGAATTCATCTCTTTATTAATACTTATTTTAATCCTGTTACTTTATATTAAGTAAAATTTAATTTGAAGATGACCATATTGAAGGACTCGGGATCTCTGAAAGTCATGACCTTTTGGGGAAGTGTTCAAAGATGGTACTGGAGCAAATGATTCATGCGTTTCTTTATAATGTTCTATCGAGAATTCATTTTGGCAAATTTGAACCACTGATTTTTCAGGACTGGAGAAGTGATGGAAGAGGTTATGGACAAGGCTCTTTCCATTAGGTTGTTATCCTGCTCTCCTTCACAAATTCTGATTGTTTCACTTTTAGAAGTAATCTAAATAAATATTTTAGCTGCTTGGGATGATTACATTACTTCTCTGCGATAGATTGCTGCCATAGCACATACAAGAATACAGTCGTAAATGGATTGCCTTAAATGAGATAATTATTAGTCTTGAGGTCACAGAACTGAATGCAGAGCAGGGTATTGATTAGGCATTGAGCTTATAAATGCTGCTGCAGTCTATTGAAAAAACAAATAGTTTTGTATATCTTGGAAATGTAAAACAGGGTTTATTACTTTAAAAAACAGGAGCTGCTATGACAAAATGGTGCATTTTGTGTCTTACTATTTAGAAAACAGTTTAACAGTCTCGGATTTCCTCAATGGCAATAGTTAGTTTGAAGACATGCTGATGTGATGTCAAAATAATTGTAGTGGATATGCAATTTGACAAACATGTTCTGAAGTGCACTGACGTCTGGTTGGCAGATGTGCAGAGCATTGCTGCCAAGCTGAAGTGGATGCTACAGTGCATTATGGACTTCTGCCCCAGTGCACTGCCCCCCCCTCTCCCCCCCCCCACCCCCGGATCGATCTAGAGCATGGACAGGACTTTGAAATTTGCGCCAAAATTGGGCACCTCTTGCATGTGGATTATTTCTGTACACTTTGCTAATCAGGGACTGTGGTATGGCAATACCTGACTGAACTGTATGCAAAAAAGAATTTCATTGAGCATTTGCACATGTGGCAATATGTGACGCGCGGTCGCATGCGGCGCCCCAGGATTTTGGGATGTACAAAATCTTTGCGCGCCATCTGCGTGACGCCCAAGTGGGGCAGGCCCTTTACTTGCAACAGCACAACAGAATATGTAAACATAGTTCACTGTAGACAATATAATAATGCCTGTCCTGCTGAGTTACTCCAGCATTTTGTGTCTATCTTCAATAACAATAATAGTTATGTTGGTCAGAGCTTATTTGAGGTTGTAGTGTTTAATAGCCGAATGGCTGTAGGGAAGAAGCTGTTCCTGCACCTGGACGTTACAGTTTTCAGGCTCCTGTACCTTCTTCCCAATGGCAGGGGAAGTCATGCACAGTCACTGAAGGAAATACTCAACGTCCCAGACAATCCATCCATGCACTTGATCATGAATAACATGCCCAATTGTGGGAGAGTCTATGGTTCCCATATCATACTCTCCAGCCATCTCAAATCCTACAGAACTTTGGAGCAAATCATTCTCAACCCCGAGAGACTGCTTTAGAAGAAGACATTTAATTTAGAAATATTTCACCAGTTTAAATTGCAGTCTTTGGAATTAGTTACCTTCAAAAACTGTAGACTGAAGTTTATTGTTTGTAAAATTATAAAATGGTGTCTCAGCCAATTGTAATCACTTTGGTTCTCCTGGATAATATCCATAGACATGAGCATTAAAGAATTGAGATTATATCTTTACATTATTTTAATGCACGGAAACTAAGTGTAGTGCTTTGGGGTTTGACATCCCAACAAATAATTCAAAAAGATGTGTCTTATTCCAGATGGCTACAGTGCCTGGGGATTTTGTTTCACTTCGTGTAATGCTACTTTGATAAGAAGCATTTTGTTTGATATACTAGTGAATTCAACATTAAGTACTGAAATTTACCCGGCAGACATTTCACTGGAGCAGGAAAAGGATGGGAGGTGATATGGGTGTATCAGTTAGAGATAATGTAAATGTTATAGGAAAAAGAATCGTACGGATATAGTGGATTGCCAATTCTAATGAATTGAGTTTAAATGTAAGGGATTTACTATCCTAATAAAGATATTTCCTGCAACATCAAATAGTTGGAGAGGAATTGCAGAAAGAAAATGGAAATAAATCCAGACACACATTAATAACTGTAGCAGCTTTTAAAACTGAAAGCACTAAAAATCAATAAGCAGACAAGAAATAGTTGTGTCAGGAGAAAAAGGAATTGAGTATTTCCACACTTCTTTCACACTGAGTATACATCAGATAGAGAAATATCATGACTGTGTCTTTATCTAACTGATAATGAACAAGAACAGCTAAAAGAAGTAAGACAGCGAGCATCTGTAGTGTAGTAAGCACAGCTTGGTAATGTTCAACATTAAGTTTTAGAGTGACATATGCAAAGGAAAGTGATGAGTTGATTAAAGTTTTCATTCTAAGAAGAACTGTTGGAGAAGAGTGAGAGAAGAAAATGGTCCCAGAGACAGGCATTTTAGGCTTAAAGATAGGAAATGCTTTGAGATATAGTGGATACAAGAAATTGGGAACTGTAATTTTGTGGCATATGAAATAAACTAATTGCAAAAGTGCAATCAATGTATGATAAATTTTCAATACCAAATGTATTAAGGGCAATGGGCAGGTGTGCGGACGTAAATCTCTATGATTCATTGAGTGGTAGAATAGAATAAATGCCCACTTTCTGTGTACTTGAAGATTTTTTTCTGATATCCACTCACACTTACTCAAGGATGTTAGGCAGGAGAGAGCAGGGCAATAATTTATCTTTCAGAATCTATTTGAAAATAAAACCTAGAGAAAATAGATTTTTTAAAATAATTGGCACAGATTTTGAAAGGTTAGTCAACTTTCTCATTTAGCACAGATTTCTTATGAAACATCTACAAAGTAGATGGCAAGTATAATCTCGGGAATTAAATCAAAGAATCAATAAACAAAGTAGTTGACATATGCTTGGAATGTCTTTTTTGAAGTATAACACTGCTCAAGCAAAAATGAGAACATTATGGAATCAGGCCAAACTGCTAAATGAAATGCAAATCTGTTGAAAATAGAAATGGAAGCTTAGGGTAAAGTGTAGATATCGAGATTTAGAAGATCAAGTTTTAGACGCAAGAAACGTTTCAAAATTTGCAGCTGACTCCAAATGGGAGTTGAAATTAGTTAACTTTGAAAAAGCAGAATTCTTCAACATATCATTGAAAAACTTGCTGACTCAGTAGTTATGCGTTAAATGAACTCTAAGGGAAACATCTTCTACAGGAAATGTTAAAATGTGAATGAAATTGTGGAGCAAAAGGATTCTTTCATAAAAGTGAACAAATCACTTTAAGCAGCATCGCAGGTCAGCAGAGTGATGCAAAATGCAAATTAAACACTGGGATTCAAAAGGACTGAAGTTTTGTTGAATTTGTTTAGGAAACTGGTCATTTAAATTATCGTGCATAATTTCTTTTTATTGTACATCATAAGCATGCTGGAGAAAGGTGACAGTATTGAGAGGGTACAGTTATCAAGTTCAATGGGGAAGGTTTCTTATCCCTTTAGAAACAGATTTAGAAGGGGTTTAAAGTTATAAATAGTTATGACAAGATAGCTGTATATGTAAATTGTCCCTAGTGTGTGTAGGATAGTGTTAATATGCGGGGATTGCTGGTCGACGCGGACTTGGTGGGCCAAAGAGCTTGTTTCCACACTGTACCTTTTAACTAAACTAAAATCGTTGCTGATCTTTTATTTGACCTGCATTTTCCTGCACTACTTCTATACGTTTTCCCTTAAAAATCACTCCATCTGTGTTTGAATAAACACGATGAACGAACCTCCACTTTGGGTGACCTTCAGGTCGGAGAATTCCAAAGATTCATATTTCCCATGAATGAAAAAAAATTGATCCCAGTCCTAAATAATTAATCCCTTATTCTATGGTGATCTTTGGTTCTAAACTCCCCAATTAGCAACAAAATTCTCTCTGCACCTGGTCAGCCAAGCCATGTATGGCTTTACATTTCAATGAGTTCAGCCTGGAGAATACAGCCCTGATCTACTCAATCTCTCTGCATAGGGCAAACATTGTGTTGCATAGCTATAGCAGCAGACACAAGCATAGATACTGGAATCCAAAGCAACAAACAAACTGCTGGATGAGCAGTTATAGGTCGAATTCCTGCATCAGGTTCTGATGCAGAGTTTTGACCCTAAACGCCAACATTTCCTTTTCCATCACAGATGCTGCTCAACGTGCTGAGTTCCTGCAGCAGATTATTGTTATAACAACAGAATGAGCTCCCTTATTTTCTACCTCTCTGGAAATGTAAGATGTAGAATAGGAGTAGGCCATTTGGCCTCTTGAGCTTGTAACACTGTCTAACAGATGAAGGCTCATCCTCTATCTCGCATTTATCCAAATCATCCTGGTGTCCTAACTCTTTCAGCTTAGTTACACTCAATGACTGAGCTTCTGCACCTCTCTGGGCTAGAGAACTTGAAAGTGAATTTGCTTCTGAAAGAAAAATAAAGAGTAATGACAATGCAGTTGAGAAGCTCAAAGATTCATATAGATATGACTCTCAGTTGTGTTCCCCTATTTAATTCCATCTCAATTTCAGATTCTTAATGCCAAACTTTCATTATGAGAAATGTTTTCATGCCTAAAGCTCTATTATAGTCGGTGTAGTCAAGAGTGGAATGCATACTCCAGTAAGGCACACTTTGATGAGAAGAATCAGTTTTGTCAGTCCCCTGGAGTTTATAATAATGAGCATCAGCTATGCTGGTTTTATTTTGATGTGAATTTTCTGATTACTAGCAAATTGATTGACAACGATTATTGTGTACCAGAACCGCCTAAAAAGAGGGGGAAAAAAATTGCTTTTTAACCATTCCCTCTGCAGAAATTTCTACGTATTTACAATCAATTACCTTGGAAGTGAAGCAATTGTTGGAATGGGATGAATTGCAGCAACTAATTTATCCACATCTCAGAAGGGAAAGACCAATTGGTTAAATAACGTTTGGGTTGGTGAATGTGATGAAGTTACTGTTAAAAATTGCTTACTGATCGAGTCAGAGAGCAATACTGCATGCAAACAGGATCTTCGGCCCAACTCAATCATGCTAACCAAGTTGCCTGACAGAGCTGGTCGCGTTGCCTGGGCCTGTCCCTGTACCCTCCAAACTTTTCCTATCCATGCACCTGTCCAAGTGCCTTTGAAATGTCATAATTGTACCCACCTCTGCAGCTTCTTCCATCTAAATACATCTTAAATTTATTGTGAGCACCTGCCTACATCACTTTCTTAGCCAGTCCCATCCAGATGGCAATCACCTGTGGCTGAAAAAATTCTCCCTGAAATTTCTTCTAAATTTTCCACCTCTAACCATAAATCTATCCTCTCTAGTTATAGTTATAGACACCTCTCCTAGAGGGAAAGCTTCTTACTATCTATCGTATCATCCAGCTGCCACTCAGTGGGACATTCCAGCTTGTAATTAACTGACTTATTCCTGCTGCTCATCTTAAATAAAGTTACACATTTGTCGTAGTTATTTAGCAGCTTTGCTGCAGCCAAATACACTGAAAAATTCTGTCAAATCCCCAGTTCTCTTCCTTTCTTTTCTGTCATAATTTAAGATACATCTCATCAGGTGGTGGGGAATTATCTACTTTTATGTGCTTTGTTCGCGACTGTCGCCAAAGTTGAACAATCTTCAGAGTGCAGGCTTTGGGAATGATGGTATGTCGGGACCGTGAGAGCTTCTCAACACTTGTCTTTGTTTCCTGAATCAATTAGATATCTGATGGGTCTTTTGACATTTTTATAATTCAATACTGTCAGGGAATAGAGACGGTACAGGCTCAGCATTGGTTTAGAGTGTGGTTTGTAATTAGCATCGGATGGATATTTCCTGTATTGTAGTTAATTGGATAAATTAAGCGTTAAAGACTTTACATCGATGTAAGTGGCATTTGTAATTTAATAAGGTGTATACCATGATAATTATTCTTTAATTAAGCAGTGGGGGTAACTAGGATATTAATATAAGGGTTTTTCTTTCTAGTTGGATTACATTTGAAAAAAAGGGGCTCTATATTTAAAATTAAAGACGTGGCAGGAGAACTCGGTCACGTGTTGTTTGAGCTGTTGCATTAGTAAACTCTGGATTCAGTGGAGGGAAGACTAGTTGGTGTGATGGACTGGCTACATCCACAACTCTCTACAATTCCTTGCGGTCTTCTGCAGGGCAGTTGCCAAATGAAACAGTATTACATCCCGATAGGATGCTCTCTATGGTGCATCCGTAAAGGTTGGTAAGACTCATTGGAGACCTGCAAAACTCCCTTGGTCTTCTGAGGAAGTAGAGGCATTGGTGTATTTTCTTGACAGTAGCATTAATGTGGTTGCACCTGGACGAATTATTGGTGATTTTCACCTCCAGGAGCTTGAAGGTCACAACCATCTCCACTTCAGCACAATTAATGCTGACTGAGCTGTTTACACCATCCCATTTCCTTAAGTCAATGAGTAGCTTCTTCGTGTTGATGACATTGATGGAGAGATTGCTATCTTGATGCCATGTTACTAAACTCTCTCAGCTCCTTCCTGTATTCAGTCTCATCATTGTTCAAGATGTACATTACTAGGGTGGTGTCATCTGCAAAAAGTTGAAAGGTAAGGCCAACCACATCAAGACATCTTGGATGTCAAGGATTAAAAAAGGGGGAAAGGCAGCCTTTGGCAACTGAAAACAGGAGAGGCTCTACAAAAATATAGAAAGTACAGGAGGGATACTTTAAATGAAATTAGGTGGGCAAATTAGGGGCACAAAGTTACAATGGCAGCCAGATTAAGGAAAATTCAAAATAATTTTATTATTAAAGACAAGATTATAAATAAATGAACAGGGATAATTAGGAAACAAAGTGGACATTTCGTCATGGAATTGGAGGGTATTGATAAGATCTTAACTTGATATTTGTTTGCATTTACTATGGAGAAATTAATTGTGGAAATATTAGGGAAAATAATTGTGGGATTCTTGAACAAATTAACCTTGAAAAGAAAGAGATAAATAATGTAATAAAGTTGAATGGCAATCATAGGCTTTTAGACTCTCTTATTGCTCATTGTTTTGCTTTTTCTGGCACAAATGTTACATGCCTGAATATGATCCAGTTTTTTTTACTATGCCGGCGTTGACTGCAAATGGAATTGAACATTGTACAATCAGCAGCATCCATCTCTACCTAACTTTATGGTGAAAAGACAGTCATTGATAAAGCTGCGGAAGATGTTCGGTCTGAGATACTGCCTCAAGGAAATGCTGCAGTAATATTCTGTAATTGGGATAACTGATCTATAAAAACTGCAGTCAGGTATTACTCCGTTATTCCAACTATCAGTGTGATTTCTCTTTGTTGCTCGTTGACTTTAGCTTTATCAAGCCTTAATTGTCATAATAAGACAAATTCTGTCTTGATGTGACTCTCGTCTCACCTTTGGAATTCAGTGACTTAGTCTACTTTTGGAGGAGATCATGATGTGGTTTGGGACTGGCACCTAAGTTGGACACTGCTGCTCAGGTTGTTAGTAAGTGACTGCCACTTGATGGCACTGTTGGTTAGACCTTCCTTTACTTTGTTGATGATTGAGAGTAGACCGTGGGAAAATTAGCTGGACGATACATAATTGGGCAATTTTCCAAAATATTGAGTATCCCATTCTTGTAACTGCACAGGAAAAGCTTGGTTGAAGGACAATTGGTTTTGAAGCACAAGCATATTGTATTATACTTGTATTATATTTGGAATGTTGTTTGAGGCCCTCCAACCTTTTCTGCATCAACTGCTCTCAGTCATTTCCTAATGTCATGTGGAGTGAACTAAACTGACTGCTGGTGTGAATTTCATGAGGAAATTGAAATGGATTGTCCACTTGGTACATACTGCAGTATTGACTTTAGCACTCATGTGCTGATCCTTGCAATTGAGGGTGAGGAAATTCCTAGAACTCCCTTCCATAACTGTTTTAATTGACAAGCACCATTCACAGCCAGAAGTAGCAGGACTGCATGGATTTCTTAATATTTGTTGGATCTGAGATTGCCTAGTTCTATTGCATTCATTTTTGCTGTGTAGTCCTGTGTTGTACTTCAGTAGTACATCTGATGGTCCTTTGTCATGCCCTTCTGCACTCCTCACTGAACCAGGGTTGATCCACTGGCTTGACAACAATCGTAGAGTGAGGAATGTATACTCTGCAATTGCTAACAAACCAGAAGTTACTGATACTGAAGAAGGGTCTCGAGATGAAACGTCACCCATTCCATCTCTCCAGAGAGGCTGCCTGTTCTGCTGAGTTACTCCAGCTTTTTGTGTCTATTAGAGGTTACCGATAGGTAGGTTGTACATTTCTGCTGTTACTGATGGGTTACAACATCTCATTCATGCAGTTTTGAGTTAATCCTGTCCAATCTCATTAAGTTATGAGATGAGACAATATGTCACAGCAATTTTCTTTCTTCAGGTCTATGTCTCGGAATTGAAGAAACTGCGAAGGAGGTTAGCCTGAGCTGATCTTAGTAACTGACTGGGGAAAGGTATTGACATTGGATTATGAGCAGATTGACAGTTCACTGCTTGGTTGTGGGACACCAAATAGTGTATGGAATTCTTTAGAAAAAAATAAATGTGATGAAATTTAACAAAAGAAAGTGACACCCAATAGTGACTATCAAATTTGAAGTCAGATCTTTAGACATATTCCGGCAAAATTCAGAGTCTTGGGATAGACATACAGGGTGCATGAGGGAAGGAGAGAGCGTGATAAATTTGTTGATCTTTCAAATAACTTTTTTTTGTGGTGACAGAAGGAATTAAGATGCAGATTTACAAGAAAAATAAACAAAGTTCTGGAGCAACTTAGTGGGTCAGGCAACATCTCTGGCGAGCATGCATAGGTGACATTTGGGGTCGAGACCTATTTTGTGGTTGTTGACAAACTGGCACTAACCCAGGTCTATGCCCGCAAGATGCCTGTATATCCTCTCAGGCTAGAGAATGACTTGAAGAGGAGCAATAAGAAGAATGGCTAAACAACTAATGTCTTTGAGTCTCCAGATCTGTCTGGTCACATCTTATTCATCACCAGGAACAGAGCAAATCACAATATTGAGAAGAGTTTGTTGGAAATGATTATATAATGTAGAAGGTGAAATGAATCCTAGGAATATAAACATGTTGTACAGGGTGGGAAAAAGTGCAGAAAAACAGCGTCTCATGCAACGATTTATCATGAATTTGTGATTGTGGTTAAATCTCATGCTCTGCGTCTATGGGCAGTTCAACATATAAAGCAGGGAGTATTTCTTAATGCAAAGGTTGAACTGCAGCTAGGTCAGGAGGCGACTGAGATCAGGACACAGGACCTCAAAGATGCTGAAAGGATACAATAGAGTTTGGTATTTTGTATGTGCTGAAACGGATTGAAGGTCTTTCCTAATTTGAAACAATTTTATAATAATTGTTGAGAATCAGTAGCTTGGTGCTTTTTCAGTTTTTATTGTTCTAGTTTCTACAGTTGTATCACAGAATATTTGTTATAATTTGTTGGCCTTGCACTATGGAACTGATGGCATTTTCGGAAATTCACTCAAGAACCGAATAACTTGGAAATCCGCAGTTTGCTGTCATCGGTTCCCCTCTCATCGTATACAACCTTTCATTGTCATCTCTATGAATAGACAATAATTATGTATTTATAAACTATCGCTAAAATATCCTAGAAAATGTGGTGATTTTCCTCATAAGATCTTTTAGTATTTTAACAACTATATCAGCAATATTGTAGAAAATATTCTGGACATAAAATAATTAATTCTCTATATACATATTTAAATTTGTTTAATTATATATTTCAATAGTTCGAAAGGTTGTTTAGGCTGTTTCAGCTACTGAACAAATCTATGTATGTTTGAATATTAACAGCAAACTATTTAAGATACATTAAAAATGGTGCTTTTTATTTTTGTATTACTGTCTGAACATTCAGTGTGAATGATTAGTTAATGTGACAACATCACTGTTGTTAGATACCTAGATTCAGATGCCAGTAATTGATGGCACCTGGCATTAGATAAATACAGGGCCATGCCATTGAGATCATCAGATCTTTGCAGGTAGCTTTCTTCAAAATCAGTAAAGAGTGCCATCACTTCATCCCGATAATTTGCTCGTAAAGTGAATTCTAAGGCACATGTTTTGACATTGCACAATTATGTTATGGGGAGGGAATATTATTGTTGCTTCTACTTTATATAAAGAATATCCTGATAGAATGACATACAACAACGTTAAAAAATAATGTGATAACTGATTCCTCCACAGTATGTTTTGATGTAAATGGTCAAAGCAGATCTGCTAGAAATTCTAGAAGTTTGCAAGCTGTCTGACTAGTTCTTGGGAGTCCCATTTCTGCTTTCACTTTGTGTCTGATTCTGTCCAATTGATGCAACTTTTCCTGACATAATGTGTGTTTGTTTCTCTTTTTTTTTGTTTTCACCTTCTTCCCTCCCCCACTCCTTTTCTCCTGCACAGGCTGGGCCTTCTGCTCCATCCTCCTCTCCCTTGCAGGCCACGTTCCATGGCAACCCAGGTCCTGTCCAGCAGCATCGCCGACAGAGTGAGTGTAACACTCTACAGTCAGACTTACACAGCACTGCCAGAGATACAGCATGAAATCTCTCTTACTTTGACATAGTTAAAGATCTGGCACTCTTATGTAGGTTTCTATATATAAAAAAACAAATCCGACTTTCACATTGTGTTCTTGCTTCTCAAAAATTGATTGATGTTTTGTTATTAGTTCTTTAAAAAAAGTCATTTAGTATAAGTCTTTGCTAACAATGTCATCATGCCATACGTTGTAAGTTATTCCAGTGAAACCATACAATTTACTTGAAATCGGGAGGAATTATCTCTTCATACAAAAAAGCCATTTATTTTCTACTTTAAGACAAGTAAGCACTTAGCTACATTTACTCATGCAACTAACTGCATCCAATTCTTCAATTCTTTTGACTTAAGTTGTTTATGAACATTCCTAGGCATGCTTGATATAAGATATGTATATGATGTATGATTCCTTATAGGGTTATACTTACCTGGGGAGCACTTACAATTTATCTGGTAGAAGTGCATGGAGTTCACTGGTTGCATTTTAAGCCCTGCAAAGATATGCAAGGCACTCGCATTGTTAATTATAAATGAATTTGAATCTTCTAAGTTGAGGAAAACTTTAATGAATCCTCAATAAGTTCAGTGTTAGTGACAGTTTTAGAACTTGGTAAATACATTGTGCAGTGAGATAAGTAGATGGTCATTAACCTGTGTAATAGAGTACTGTCTTTGAGGTTTCCTCCACTGTGATTGAAAAGTTCTTGAGCAGTTGAAGAACAGAGCACGGTATGAGGCTTTGACATCTTTAGCAACAAAATAACCTAACTGGTGAATTGAGAAATGGGCTGTCAGTTTATCTAGTGTATAAACTTAAGATGCTCTCTGCAAGGTCTCAACTCTAATAATCTCAAGGTTATTGTTCATTGAAGCACTGGCAACAAATGGGTTCAATAGTAAATAGCCATCAAGATTATTGATGTTGTAAAGAATGGGACAGTCAGGAATGTATAATATTTTACCATTACTTTAATTATCCTGCAGTTTACAAAATCTGCACAATCTCAACACATTACTGTAAAAGTGCATAAAATATACATTAGGCCTAGTATGTATATTCTAGTTTTTTCACCACTTATGAATACATGATAAGGACTATTTTTGTATGAGGGCTTGCAATATTGTTAAATGTGGATTTTGTATAATCTTCCATGGCACTGATCAGATGAACATGACGTGGGTTTCTTGTTAACTTAATTAAAAGGATAACATTGCAAGGTTGGTGCTATAATAAGCATTACGTGCAATGGGTACGAAGCATGCCACAAGAGAATCCATTGACTCCAGGAGAAATTGAGATGGTTATTATTGGTTGTTCAATGTCCTCCCTTCTTATATTGTAGAGATTGTCAAGCTAATAGTTTAAATTGGTTAGCTAAAATAATTTCTGCTCACTCTTATATTCTGTTGATGACTTCTTCAATATTTGTAACTAAGGAGATTTTTTTCTGCTTGGTCAGTGCCTTCCCTAGCAGTTGAAATTCATCATTGTTGTGCACATTTTCTACCTAGAAATACATATAATTACTGAGTTTGTTTGTTTCAAAGAATTTGAAATTTACTGCGATGCACATCTGCCATAACGTAGCATAACCACACTATTAAGTATTTCTGTCCTTTCTCTGTAGTTTCTTAGTTGAGATCATGATTATGTATATTCTGCATTATTCATGTTGCTTCTCTCCTGAGTTAGTCTGACTGGCATCCATTTGTCTGATATCTCTGGTGCATTTTCTCCTTCTTTTATTTTTTCAGTTACCAGCTGTTAAGGTCAGTTAGCTATGGAATTTTGTTTCTTTTTCATCCATGGAAGCAAATTATAACAATTGTCGAATCTGTGCCATTAAATCCTTGAAATGACCACTCCAGCTAGATAAATACTCTGGAGATAGAACAGGTCAAAGGCTGGATATCTTGGGGCAGGCGATTCACTTCTGATATCATAAAAACGTTCCACTACCTGCAAGGCATATTTCAAGCATATATCAGAGTACTCTGCACTTACTTGCATGAATGAATCAATGGGATTCAATATTAAACATCCCACTTGATGGGCATGCTGAGCATTTGTTTCCTGATCATTTGTTTCCTTCACTGAAGCATAATAGCTACATTGTGTACAATCTACAAAATGCAGTGCAGGTATTGATCTAGGCTGAGCTAGATAAGCCGAGGTAAATAGGGTCCCAAACCCAACACTTCCAACATCAACAAGGGTATGGGTGTCAGTGGCATAAGAATGCCACCGTCGGTTCCCATTCAAGCTGCACATACCTTTATCTTGGAAATATATCGTCATTCTTACATTGTTGCTTGGTTTTGGTCCAAAATCTCCAAACCAACAACTTGTGGTTGTACCATTTAGCAGGATTGTAGCAGTTCAAGGCAGCAGCTCACAATTACACTTTCATGGGAGTTAGAGTAGATACACAAATGCTGGCCTAATCAGGACCACCCACATCTGGGGAAATGAATGTATTTGTTTTGGGGTAAAAATAAGCATTGGAGTATAAGTGGTTTTTTTGTGTGATGATACACAAGGTACCACAGAGTAGCACCTCTAGAAAGTTAAACATTATTATTTTGTTTTCCAGACATGTATGTTTATATGGTACCTTTTTATCTACAAAAAAGTATTGCCCTCCAGCAGATGTGTAAGGTACTATCCTTCAATGATGCCAGCCTACATAACTAACTATAAAAGGGATAAATAGTAGGATGCTTATTAACACAGATAATTGATGGTGAAGGAAGGGTACATTTAAGGTGGTGGATGACCCAAGCATTCAAATGATGTTGAGATTCACTCAGGAAGTGCAGAGAATGGCCAGTTACCACAAAAAAAACATTCTTTCACAAGCAGATTAATCTTTCTCAATGGGTAAAGCAGATCTGAGGACTAGACGATTCAGCAATCCTTGCCTAGCCAATGCATTCACCAACGAAGCCGAATGGCTAAGTGGTACTTAGCTCCCACATATTTACTGATATTATTTATGATGCCAGTAATAGAAATCAAACTGTTTCAAATACATAATTCTATGAAATAATTTCTTGGATAATTACTGTCCAGGGTAAAAGACCTGATTTTTACACCAGTTCTTTGTTGTGAAATGTTCTTCAGGTGTCATAGCTTTTTGATTGAATCTCCCATCGCACCTTATGAACCAGGGGTATTTGGTTTTAGCATGAATTTCTTTTACATATACTTTTTTTTTTTAAATTGATTTACTATGTTGAGCATAAAATCTACTATAAAGTTTGAATATCTCAGTCCATTTTTTCAGTTATTTTGGCGCAGTTCCTTAAATCACCCATTTTTGTACATTTTTGTTACATTAAATTTCAGAATTTTGTCATTCTATAGAAAAGAATAAATGCAGCCATGGCAGGAAGTAAGTACTTTAGCACAGTATTGGGAACATTTTGACACCTCTCCAACCTGCTTAAATTTGCTGTTGTCCCTTGGGTATGTATCCCTGACACCTGTTACCTGTGTTCAGTATTTAATCCATCAGGGTGGAATAAAGCTCGTCAAAACTCATGCGGCAGCACAACTTCTATTTTGTTGAAACTAATAAAACCACAACTACCATAATGTAAACATTATAAACAACGTAAGATATTTATAAGACACTGTAGTTACACAATATAATGTTGCTAGAAAATACTGCACACCATAATAAAGTGCTGTGTGCTGTTACAGCCCTTGTGTTTTGATGATGTTGCACAGCTTTTAATTCTTAACTGTTACTCCAGCTCCCAATAATTAAGTCCTATTCTGAAAGCAACTCACCCGGGTGATCAAGCAAAGTAATAGGCCGTGTATGTACTGATTAATCTAATCTCTTATTAGTTTCTCTGCAACCAGTCTAGTTTTGTCCCAGATCATCCCCCACCCCTCTTCCTTTTTTATAATACAATAAATTGATGCTATGGTGATCGATTGTCCCTTCCAAATCCAGTTTCTTTCCAATAAAGCTGTGCACTCTAATTCAATTAATCCCATGGCATTGATTTCCATGCAGAAGTTGTGATGAGAAAGACTTTGGCCTTATCAAAACCTGGATAAATTGTTTTCAACCTCTAGAAAGACCAGAGGCAGTCAGACTGCAGAGTCTTTGTGGAGAGAACGGATGATGGTCATTACATCCTTGGGTTAACCTTGTCTGTGAAATACAGACTCTTCTTCCAGTCAGATTTCTTTTAAAAGAAATATTGCTTTAAAAAATGCTCCATTCTATCCAATTACATGCTGGCTGGAACTTCTGATCATTGTTGGTTGATTTGGAGGTCAATACATGTCTGCCTATAGTTCCAAGTATGTGACTGTTGAATCGGCTCTGCATTATGATTTAATTTTGAAAATTGTGCCTACAATTTGAGTTGGGTATAACATTTGGAATGTGGCATAAAAAAAAGTCCAAACCTACTAGGAGACCCATCATCTCATTGTCATATCTTTTTTTGCAAAATGGCTTCTTTACTTTCCTTCATAAAATAGGCATTCTGACAAGTCATTAAGTGTTATGAAGATAATGATTTCTCAGACAATTTTTTTACATATTAGCATGGTGATAAAATAATCAAAATCAAAAAACTGCAGATGCTGTAATCTGGAATAATACCAGAAAATGATTGAAACATTCAGCAAAAGAGACATCATCTGTGGAAGGAGAATATTTCAGATTGAAATATCCTTCATCAACATATACTGTAAATGGGCTGGGACAATTAAATGAATAAATTGAGTAAACCCTCACTCTTCCTCTAAAGCAGATGTATCCTTCCTTAAAAAGTAATCTCACCAAAGCCTCTGTAATAAAACAAATATTTCCTTTGCCTTAATTGCTGTTAATGTAATTAATGATTTGTAAAATTCTATTATAGTCTACGTGTTTGTATTTTCGATGTGAGTGTCATGTACGTCTATTTCACTACCTATCGGTGCTATCATTTTTAGAGATCCTTAAGCTTAGACTTTACACAAGTCTCTCTGTTCTTCAATATACCCTAAAGCCCAGTCACTCATTGTGTCTGTCCTCCTTTTATTATTCCTCACGTGCATCATCTTCACACTTAACACAATTAAATTATATCTGCTGTTGCACTGCCATTTACCTCCTGATCAATGTCAACCTGTAACCTGCGATTGTCCTAACATTCAATAACCTTTTTTGTGTCAACTGCAAATTTAATTATTACATTAAAGTTCATATTGTTAATGTATAATAAACAGTAAGTGTCCCAGCACTCATTCATGTGCTACACCGTGGATATCAGGCTTCGAACCACAAAGAGAACTCTTCATAATCACCTCTACCTCCGATTGCCAAACTAACTTTGGATCCTATTTCCTCTGAATCTCACGGGCACTAACCTCTACTTCAATGCAAGAGGTATCTATGCTGCTGAGACAGTGTGATCATTCCACTAGTCTATTAGTTAGAGCCACTACTTGGAGACTTCCAAACTAAAATGCTCACAGAGCGTGGATATCTAGATTAGTTCTGGGATAAAAGAAGCACTTGAGGAAAGCTATGCATTAAATGAAATCGCATGAGAGAGAACAAGAGAGAACGTTACGAATCGAGAAAGAACACAGTGAAATTATAAGATCATCATGGGAAGACAATTTGGTTTTCTGCAGCTTATAATGTAATGGAGTGAAATTAATTTTGAAAAATGTAAAACTTGATTCAAGTTCTGTTAGGGTCTTAAATATTTTGATGTTTAACATTTTTCTGCAACTGATGAAACTTCCAACATCCTGGTCATCATAACTCCATTAAAATAAGTAGGAAAGAACTGCAGATGCTGGTTTACATTGAAGATAGACCCAAAATGCTGGAGTAATTCAGCGGGACAGGCAGCATCTCTGGATAGAAGGAATGGGTGACGTTTCGGGTCGAGATCAGTCTGAAGAAAAGTCTTGACCTAAAACATCACCCATTCCTTCCATCTAGAGTTGCTGCCTGTCTATCCCACATTTTGTGTCAATCTACAACTCCATTGAAACCAGAAGCAAAGAGGTTACAAACCCAAACAAACAGCCATGGTATAAATGTTGTTTTGCAGCTTGCAGCCAAACGAAAGCACAGCCATCAGTGCAGCAATATTAAATATCTGAACCTAACTTTTGTTGAGTTTTCAGAAAAATGATTGGAGAAACAGAGCGTAGGAGAGAGATAATAAAGTAACTATGGAAAAAATATCTGCTAGTCTAATAATTACAAACTAATAAGTAACTCTACATGTTCATAAAGATTTCAACAGAATTAATAATTGAAGAAATATATGATAGTGTCCTTTAAGAGGTTTTTAGATGGGCAAATGAATATGTGAAAAATGGGATATAGATCACATACAGGCAGAAAGGGTTTGTTTAATTTGACATCATGTTCCACACAGACGTGTGAGCCAAAGAGCCTGTTCCTATGCTGTACTGTTCTATCTGAGCAGGTCATGATATACAGTGCCCTCCATAATGTCTGGGACAAAGACCCATCATTTATTTATTTGCCCCAGTACTCCACAATTTGAGATTTGTAATAGAAAAAATCACATGTGGTTAAAGTGCACATTGCCAGATTTTATTAAAGGGTATTTTTATACATTTTGGTTTCACCATGTAGAAATGACAGCTGTGTTTATACATAGACCCCCCCATTTCAGGGCACCATACTGTTTGGGACACATGGCTTCACAGGTGTTTGTATTTGCCAGGTGTGTTTAATTGCCTCCTTAATGCAGGTATAAGAGAGCTCTCAGCACTTAGTCTTTCCTCCAGTCTTTCCATCACCTTTGGAAACTTTTATTGCTGTTTATCAACATGAGGACCTAAGTTGTGCCACTGATAGTCAAAGAAACCATTATGAGACTGAGAAACAAGAATAAAACTGTTAGAGACAAGCCAAATCTTAGCCTTACCAAAATCAACTGTTTGGAACATCATTAAGAAGAAAGAGAGCACTGATGAGCTTACTAATCGCAAAGGGACTGACAGGCCAAGGAAGACCTCCACAGCTGATGACAGAAGAATTCTCTCTATAATATTTTTTTTTTTAAACAAAAACAAAAAAAAAACAGATTAGAAACATTCAGGAGCCAGGTGTAAATTTGTCAATAACTATTGTCCGCAGAAGACTTCAAGAACAGATATACAGAGGCTACACTGCAAGATACAAACCACTAGATTGCCGCAAAAATAGGATGGTCGTGTTACAGTTTGCCAAGAAGTATTTAAAAGAGCAACCACAGTTCTGGAAAAAGGTCTTGTGTACAGATGAGACGAAGATGAACTTATATCAGAGTGATGGCAAGAGCAAAGTATGGAGGAGAGAAGGAACTGCCCAAGATCCAAAGCATACCACCTCATCTGTGAAACACGGTGGTAGGGGTGTTATGATCTGGGCATGTATGGCTGCTGAAGGTACTGGCTCACTTGTCTTCATTGATGTTACAACTGCTGATGGTAGTGGCATAATGAATTCTGAAGTGTATAGACTCATCCTATCTACTCAAGTTCAAACAAACACCTCAAAACTCAATTGGCGACAGCTCATTCTACAGCAAGACAATGATCCCAAAAAGACTGCTGAAGTAACAAAGGAGTTTTTCAAAACGAAATAAATGGTCAATTCTTGTGTGACCAAGTCAATCACCCGATCTGAACCCAGTTGAGCATGCCTTTTATATGCTGAAGAGAAAACTGAAGGGGACTAGCCCACAAAACAAGCATAAGCTAAAAATGGCTGCAATACAGGCCTGGCAGAGCATCACCAGAGAAGATACCCAGCAACTGGTGATGTCCATGAATCGCAGACTTCAAGCAGTCATTGCATGCAAAGAATATGCAACAAAATACTAAACATGACTACTTTAATTTACATGATAGTTCTGTGTCCCAAACATTATGGTGCGCTGAAGTAGGGGGACTATGTATAAACATTGCTGTAATTTCTACATGGTGAAACCGAAATGTATAAAAATGGCATTTATTAAAATCTGACGTGCACTTTAACCACATGTGATTTTTTTTTTTCTATTATCTCAAATTTATCTCAAATCGTGGAGTATAGAGGGAAATAAAAAAAATTATGGGTCTTTGTTCCAAACATTATGGAGGGCACTGTATCAAAGAAGGTACACTCCTCGTTTGAACAGTAAAGACAGAAAGAGCCCTTTACTTATGTCTAATATATACTGCATTCGTTGTTTAATATATACTGCAGTATATCTGTCTGTAAAGATCTGTGATTTATATAAAATACATGAGTCATACAAAGAACTGCTGATGAAACAGCATTCTCATCCTCGTATCTACTGCAGTGGCACTGACAGATAAATCATTGTGCATAGAGGAAGTGACATTCTGATTATTAACTTTACATTATAGAACAAAACAAACAAAAATAAATGGATTTTGTTAGCACATTTCAGAACCTTTATTTGTCGTATTGAAGTGTGATGGAGGAAATTGTTGATTAGTGAATCTTTCGATAATATCCACAATGAAGGATGAGACAGTTATCTTCACAATCCATTCACAATTGAAACCCCCGCATCAGCGCCGAATTCTCACAAAACTCCACATAAACATCCAACTAGATTGGTCATCAATTCTCTGATATCACTAAAGTGCACAACTTTCTGATTCCAAGAGATGGCTCAATTCCTCTGTCTCTGCCCTCATCTTTCATCCCACCAGCCTCTGCTTCAAGCACATTATCCTCCGACATTACTGTTGCTTCCAACGTGATCTCAGCACCAGTCACATCTTCCTTCTCCATCCCTTTCTGCCTTCCACATAGACTACACGCTCTGCAAATCCTTGGTTCACTCATCACTTCCCACCCAAACCACCCCCTCCCCAGATACCATCCCCTGCAACCGCAGAAGATGTAACACCTGTCCCTATACCCCCTCCCTCGCTTCCATGCAGGGACCCCAGCAGTCCTTCCATGTGTGTCAGAGGTTTATGTGCACCTTCTCTAACTTCATACTAACTTTTTTTGTCCCAGGCCAGTGTGAGTCCATACGCAAACTGGAGGAACAGCACCTCATATTCCACTTGTATAGCTTACAAACCCAACAGTATGAACATACAATTCTCCAATTTTAGTTAATCTCTAACAAATCCCCCCTCCCCCCACCGCCTTTTTTCCACACCCCCACCCCACTCCTGCGCCACACCGGGACTCGCAGCGATATTTTTCCATTTTCCCATCACCTACATTCCTTCCTTTGGTTTCATAATTTGCAACACTGCAATCGTTTAATTTTACATCTTTTATTTATCTCTGGCCCTATAAACCCCTTTCCCTCACCTGTGTGCACCCATTACCTGCCACATGCTGTCTTGCCCCTCTCTTCCAGCTTTATTCCGCCCCACCGTCCCCCCACAATCATTCTGAAGAACAGTCCCAACCCAAAATGTGACCTATGTTCCCCAGAGATAACCGAGTGACTCCAGCACTTTGTGTCTCTTTCTTTGTAAACCAACATTTGCTGTTCCATGTTTCTACAAGAGAAGTACCTCTCTGAGTCACAGCCGGCATGGCAGGGAGGCAAATATGGTCAGAAAAACAATTGTAATGAATGGCCAGGTAATTATTTTAATAGCACTGGGAAGAAAGAATGAGTATCCCCAGTTGATTCTGGAATAATGTCAATGCCCTCAGCATTGCAGGTAATATATCAATTGAATAGTTGGGTAGAATGGTGAAGCAGCTAGTAGAGCTGCTGCCTTGTAAATTTAGCAATCCAGGTCAATCCTGACCACTGGTGCTGTCTGTGTAAAGTTTGCATGCTCTTCTTTTGACCATGTGTCTCCCCCAAATATTCCAATTTCCTCCACATCTCAGATATGGGCAGGTGATAGATTAATTGATGAGTGTAAATTTTGTGTATAGATGTGTGGTAGAATTTGGTGGGGTGTGAGTGATGGAAAAATAGAGAGAATATAATGGGATTAGTATAGGTGGATGCTTGATGGCCAGTATGAATGGTGTTTTGAAGCATTTTCTAAGCTCGATGACCATGACCTAGTACCTATAACAACAGTGAAGTAAAGATAGACACAAAAAGCTGGAGGAAGTCAGCGGGACCGGCAGCATCTCTGGAGAGAAGGAATGGGTGACGTTTCCAGTCCAGAGATGCTGCCTGTCCCGCTGAGTTACTCCAGCTTTTTGTGTCTACGGTTTAAACCAGCATCTGCAGTTCCTTCCTACAGAATATTGAACAAGCTTACTTGGGTATTCATGTTAAAATCCTGGTGTGCTGCTTCACCGTACCATGTTCCGACTCCTTTTATTGACTGTTCCCTACCCCTACACCCTGACATATTTGCATCTCAACATTTGAACTAGAAAATAGATTATTCATGAGGGCAAGTTGTAACATATTATCACTGGGACAAAGGCATGGAATCACATAGTTCTTGAGACAACAGCATGGAAGAATAATGCTTCCACTGCTTTTTGTGATTGGTCCTGCTGAGATTTGACAAGGCAACAATTTAGCCAGTTATAAGATTGCTGCGCATCTGGGACAGGTACTGCTTAATAAGCCTGTGATAATTATCTATGATTTCATGGTTTGTCATAATTTCACCATTGGCATTGTTTATAATTGAGATGTTAAAAATAAAACTACTTACACATTTGAATTAAATCACAGATGTTCCTCATTCCACATTAATGATCATTATTATTAAAAGTCAAATAAAATCCAAGTCCAAATGCTGATTCATAGTTTAATTTTTCATAAAGACCAACAATTTTTCGGATCATTATTACACAATTACTCTTATCATATTCTCCAAATCGTTACTTATTTACATATGTACTTGTTATTTATTGACTTTTCTTTCAGTCTATAGTGCAGTAAATGTACAGATGAGTATGACTGCATTATTTTCAAGGTATATTGCCTCTAAATATCAAAAACCTGTGGACCTGTGTTCAAATCCTTACTGGTGCTGATTTAACTTATTTCTAAATGAGGTAGTAGTGTTATACTCCATTTAATCTCTGACTCCATTTATGTTGAAATCATGGTTTTATTTGATGCACACCATTGACAGCTGGAGAAAGATATACTTTGCCTTATTCAAACTCTTAGATTGCAAAGATAGTATACAAGAACTCTTGCACCGTATACAATCATCAAGACATGAGTTGAATCGTTTTAGTCAGAATTGTGACTTTTATTTGTTCTCTGAGTCCCATACTTGGCATCTCTCCTTGTTTTTGTTGTTTCTTGGTTCTCTCTGCAATCCCAAGTTCTTGTGCTGTTCAGTATTTAGTGAGGAGTTAAATTCTATTCCTCAGATTCATCTCCCTCCTATTCTTTCTGTTTTTTCCAATAAAATAGTATAGATTGCTAGTACAGTCCAAATCCAACCAATAGTGGCCATTGTCATCCCATAGCCTATTGGTTGCCAAAGTATCATCTCTGTTTTTAACTTCAATTGAGAAGTATCCTAGTTATTGATATTGTGCCAATTATATACAGAGATTTGTGGAATTGATTGCATAGGCAAGGACCTTGTTCACAATATGGGGCCCATGACCAAGCCATGCCATTTAGGTATTTGTGTCTTAAACTGGGCCTTTAGTTATTTTCTATTACCAATACAGCAGAAGCCTGATGCTGAAGACTTGGATGGAATTGGAGATGTCTTACAGCAAACCCATTGTTTCTTATCTCACTGTAACCACATGTCCACTGTCTTATACCTTTCAATTTATTCAGTCTTGGTCTTGGTTAAATAAACTAACTTCCCAGGCTGCTGTTTACTGAATCTCAGTGAGTGTTACAAGTGTTGTCCCTTAGCTCTTGCTGGTTTAGTTCATCCTAAAATCAGTCATTCCAGGAGCACAGTTGTGGCTGCATTCTGACAGATACAGTGGGTGCCGTGCTTTGCTGGTGACCAACAGAGACTGCCTCTGGCTGGCTGTAATATCAGTCTCCTTGTTTGTATTTTCTTAACATTCACAGACCACTCACCGATCCATATGTGGGAATCTGTAAATAGGTGTTTCAGCAGTGTATGGTGTTCACTTTCCTATTTTGTGATAGTTGTTTTAATCCTTTGAACACTTCGCATAGCCTGGAAGGCAAAGTAGCTTCTGAAATGTGACTGGTGCCATACAGTCCCTGATTTCTGCTTCTGATACAGCCTTGCACTACAGTAGAGTCACAGAAGCATGTAGCACAGAAACAGGCCCTTCATCCCAACTCATCCATCACAACCAAGTGTCTATTAATATGCAGTTGTTGTCTCCTCAGTAACAACTTCCCCAACTACTTGTAATATTGTTAATTGGCCCAATTCAATTCCTGTCATCAGGTCAATTATCCAGCAGAGGTGGGAAAGGTTGGGTTTTGCAGCCTCTGAACCAGAAGCCCTTGAGTGGGTGTGCATATTTTTAATTCAGACAACGTGCCAAAGGAGGAATTAAAGTTTTGATGGAATTCTGACATTTTTTTACAGTCACATTTTAAATAATTTCTGAACATGGAACTTTTTATGAGGGTGGTAAAATTGGCCAATAAATGTACAGTGAGAAATAGTCAAACAAACAATACTAAATTTCAGATAAAATGCGGGAGGCCAATCCATGTGCGCCAATGCAGGCACACGTCTAATTCTAACAAGTAATTAGAGAACACTGCTGTGTGGAATGATCAAAGCATTTTGATTCATGTACTATTGGTTGCTTTAATTGAAAGTGAAGATAAATAATCCCAAGATAGTTACAAAAAGATGGAGTAAGAGCATCTTTGGAAAGAAGGAATGGGTGACGTTTAGGGTCAGGATCCTTCTTCAGGCTGGTCACGACCCGAAACGCCACCCATTCCTTCTCTCAGAGATGCTGCCTGTCCTGCTGAGTTACTCCAGCTTTTTGTGTCTATCTTCGTTTTAAACCAGTTCCTTCCTACTCATAAAAATCCCCAAATGATTATTTTGGTAACTAACCTAACCAATAATTTATATCAAAATTATGTGAAGTATTCTAATTGAAAACCTTAATGATTAAGATTTAGACACTACCAAAATAGAATAAAATCCAATGATTTGATTTTGCTGGAATTGAAACATAGATAAATAAGAAAAATGAAGAACGTGCATACGCTGAAATGAATTGTCTAAATGCAGTGTACCAAAAATTCAGGAGATGAAGAGGTTTGGACGTTTGTTAAAGATAGTTGACCAGTGTCTGCTGGGTCAACGATTATCAGAGGAGCTCTTGACATCATAAATTCCCCATTATTTTTGCTGCATATCCTATAGCTATAACAGTAGACTATGAGCCTTCATTTTAACTTGTGGACCACTGATTCATTGCCATCAGAATCGGTATCAGATGTCTTTCAGAAATCTAAGTCAATTTAATGAACAACATTTCATCATAAGGGTAATTAAATCCTGATCATTATTTCTATGAATTATAAATGTTGAAAATCTTTCTTCTGAAGTCCACACTTCTTCTCTCAAGTTATTTCATTATTATTTTTTATACCTTTTAGTCCAATGCCAAGTCAAGAGCTACGGGCACTTGCATGGGTCCAAGCAAAGCCTGCCTTTTATTGGGTACATCAAATATTCTCTGTTCCAGGCATATACTAGCCCTATCCCCGGACTCTATCTCCAATCCATTGACGACTGCATCGGGACTACCTCCTGCACCCATCCAGAACTCATGGACATTATTAACTTCTCTACTAACTTCCACACTGCACTCAAATGCACCTGGACCATCTCTGATATCTCCCTCCCCTTTCTTGATTGCACCATCTCCATCACAGAAGATAGACTATCGTAAACGTATATTACAAACCTACTGACTCCCACAGCTATCTGGACTACACTTCTTCCCACCCTGCCTCCTGCAGAGACTCTATCCCCTACTCCCAATTCATCCGTCTCTGCCGCATCTGCTCCCAAGGTGGGGTGTTCCATACCAGGACATCTGAGATGTTCCCATTCTTTAGGGAATAGGGGTTCCCTTCTTCTATCACAGATGAGGCCCCCACACATGTCTCCTCTGTATCCCATAGTTCCATTCTTGCTCCCCCTCTCCCCAGTCGCATCAGGGACAGAGTCCCCCAAGTCCTCACCTTTCACCCCATCAGCTGTTGCATACAACACATCATCCTCCGACATTTTTGCCACCTCTAAAATGGGATACCAGCATGAATGTGATTTTTTTCCCTTGTATGTATAGCACAATGACAAAATACCCAAATTATGGAGACCCTTCCTCCCTCAAACCCACGAACTCCTTCCCCAACCCTTAACACCCCAGATAGACGCAAAGTGCTGGAGTAACTCGGCAGACTGAATCAGTCCGAAGATCCCAACGTCACCTATCCATATTCTCCAGTGATGCTGCCCAACCCACTGAGTTACTCCAGCACTTTGTGTCCTTTTGGGTATTAAGCACCATCTGTAGTTGTTTGTTTCAAACTATGTACAATGATACTTTATTCGGTTATAACGGATAATCGGCAATAATGGCACACCCCCTCCCCTATGGTCCATTATAATGAGGTTTTATTATGGTTGCCATCATATATAACTTGCATAACATGTTAGGTGTCATGCATTTGTGCCCCAATGGCAAAAATTATCTCTATATTATTGCACATACTGTTACCATCCTTCCCTACTGACATGTTTCAGTTCTCTGCCCTGGAACTTTGAATACAATCATCCTTTCTTCCAACACACCACTGCTCTAGTTGATTTTATGAACATGCCATCAGTTTGTCTTTATAAAGTATTATTTCATTTGTACTCGTTTCTTTTAAGTCATGAACATGATTCAATCACATTGTTGTCAATCTCCGTCATGTTTCAACATTTCTTGTAACTTAATCGCAAGGGGACTGACCCACATCACAAACTGCATTTACCTGAAGATTGGATATAAATGTTCCATCTCCAATCAGCAGCTGTTCGAATATGAACAATATTATAAGTATAATTTTATGTGCGAGTATCCGGTGGTTCGTATTGATCTTGTATATTGCACCGTACATACTTTGTAGAATGAAGAATGTTCAGGGGAACCTATATTAAAATGTAATTTTCAATCAATAATTTGATTTATTTCACCATATTTAATTTTCGTATAGGCCACTAGCTTTTCATATGTTCCTTTCACATGATTCAGTGCTGTCCAGCAACCTAGCTAACCTTACCAGCCACTAGCTTATTCTCTGATGTCTGAGTAAAGTAAATGAAGATGTATCAGTCGAAAGTAAGGTCAGTATGAGCTTAAATATGTCACGTTCACGTAATGAATTTCTGATGTCTTTCACTGATTCCAGACTAATCAAGTCGCTTGTTGTCAAGTGCCCATTAATAGAGGAATATTATTGGAGGCTTCATTGTAAAGCAAAAGTTAGAGTTTACCATTTTCACCCCAGTCTTACTCTTTCCTCCTGCCTCCTGTTGGACAGAAGATACAAAAGCTTGAAAACATGTGCACCAGATTCAGGACCCCACTGTTATCAGATTACTGAATGGTTCTCTCATAAAGTAGTTGTGGTCCTGACTCTCCAACCCATCTCATTGTGGACCTTGCACTTTTTATCGGTAACTGTATTGTTATAATGCTATAATACTATATTCTGCGTGTTGGTATTTTTTCTCTTTGCTCCTCCTGTTGTATGACTTAATTGTACTCCTGTTAAGCAAGTTTTGACTGGATAGCACACAAATAAACTTTTCACTGTATCTCAGTACACGTAACAATAATAAACCATACCTATCTATCCTAAAGTTCATTGGAGCAGAAAATTCAAGATCAAAACTTAGAATAGATACCCAACATAAACATTTAGTTTACCTATTCGAGGTGTACATCACAGAAGTGTGCCTTCCCTCATGCCATGCCCATGCCGACCATTTTGCCATCTGCATTAATCCCATTTGCCTGCACTTCGGCAAAATAATTAAAAATGAGATTTAATTTTTGTTAAGAATACTTGAATCCGTGCTTCAATAAAAGTCAAATTGATTTATGGCTTATGTCTGCAGTTTTGCTACACCCTCGGCCATCTGTATTCACTGGATTAGACTGCACTAAATTCTGGCAGTCGATAATACATTAAAAATGTACTATTGGTCAATGTTTTCAGAAAAGACATAATTACATACTTTGCTGTCACTGATAAATGACTATTCAAATAGAATTAAAATTTTCATTTTTAACATTACGTTTCATAGACATTAAGGGATACTTGGAACTGACTAATTGGTAATCTAATCTAGCATTCAGTGAAGTTATTTGGAGAATAAATTGATGACTAGGAGAAATATAGTCAACGTAAAAATAATGGGACAGAAATCTTTACAAGGCAGCATACTAAAATGAACTCAGACCTGCCAGTAATTAAAAGGATGACACAGGAGTGTAATCCCCTGTGGAACAATATTGGAATTGATTGACTGCCACTGCAGTTCAGCCTGTAAAGATGTATACCACAGCATAAGGCAAGTGTTCAGATGCAATTTTATCATTACAGGCCAGGACAATTGGCAAGCTACAGACATCAATGTTAACAGTCCTATAACAGTGTTGTGCATGTGATAGGCATCTAAACGACTATGAAATGTAGTGCAAATCCATCTTTAAAATAACAAGATGGAACATGTGTTACCAAAACTTCCCATAAAATCCTTGCTCTTATTCTTCATTTTCTCATTGTCAGCTGTTTGACAACGATTCTTTGTCTTTCATTGTGTCTTTTTTTCTCTGTGCTTTCCTTAATCTTGGTTAAATGTTAGTTTGCCAATAATTTGTGTTCAAGCATTTCTGCCATATCTGCAAAATCCTTTTTTTTGGTTTCCATGAAAATGATAAATGCTCATTGAGTCAAATTTCGAGTTTGTTAGACAGAAAAACTCGACATGTCAACTGAAATCGGACATATGATTTGTAAGTAATGCTTCAACACCAAAGCTGCATCTTATGCTGCCCATTCCATTGAGCATCACTCCCTGCCTAGTGTGAAGTACAGACTAGGCTGTACTTTGAGTTTAAAAAGATCGTGGCTAAACTTGAACTCCTGCTGAAGGATAATTCCCACTAACTAAGCCCACCAACAAGCCCCCATACCACTGCCCCCACACCTCCCAGCTCCACAAATGAACCCTTAAGCCAAGGAAACCCTTTTAGATATGCATATTCCATCTTTTATTTGGACACTAAGAATCATAATGAAACATGCTCTGCTAAAATGTGTTTCATGGTTGCCAATCAATATGTTCTTACCTTCACAACATTAAACAAATCTATGAATAACATTATTAAAAAGTTATGACACAACTAAAAATGATCTACACAACATCATCCCATTTTCCAGCACTTGATCCATAACCCTACTGACTATTAAAATATGATGATTGTTTTTGTTTCTATTGCCCTCTCTGGCAATGAGTTTGAGAACCCTGCACTCTCTGGATTACACAAAATTGCTTCATCTTTCCTCAAGTTTACCAATTACCAAGTCTATGTCCTTTGTATTTTGACACACATATGGGAAATGGATCTTTCCTATGACAGAAATAATTTCCCAGCCTATCCAACTTTTCCTCATAATTAATAATTTTTAGTCCTGGGCAACATTCTTATAAATTACCACTGCACCATCTCATGTACAATTATATATTTCCTGTACAATGGTGACCCGAATTGTATACAGTACTTCTGTTGTACCTAAGTAGAATTGTACTCTTCCATGCTTTCATTCCACAACTTTCATGCTCTTATATTGTATGTCTGACAATAAAATGAAGCATCCTTTTGCTTTCTTAATTTGCTGATCTTCCTGTCCTCCCCAATTGTCCTGTCCTGCCCCCTTTCCTGCACAATTGACCAAATTATTCACATTCTCCTGAGTTTGGAAGTTTCCTCCTCCCTCGGTACCACTTGACAATTTTTAAATCATTTTTAAATTTCTTTATCTTGCTCACTAATTGAAGAAAAAAATCCATAATATAATCAGTAACCAGCAAGAGCCCTAAGGGCCTATCCCACTATGGCAACCTAATTTGCGAGTTTAGAAGAGTTTGCGCCTCACCCAAGGTACACGCACACACACACACACACACACACACACACACACACACACGCACACACGCACACACGCACACACACACACACACACACACACACAAACACACACACCACCCCCCCCCCCCCTCTGTCTGTTCTTCTCTACCCTTCTCTCCCTCCGCCCCGCACTCTCTGAAGGACTTACCGTGCTCTGTGACAGCCGTTTACCTTATCTTTCATCGGGCAGACAGCGCACCTCCGCTGTCTCTGGCCCCCACCTTCGCGATGTGTTTGTGAGTGTGTGTGCGGTCGGCAGCAAAGATCCTGTAGGTGGGGCGCAAGGTCTCCAGAGCTTTCCGTCCAGGTTTCCTAAGTGGGACAGGGGCTTAACTCTCCCTCATGCTCGAGAGATGTTCCTGCATACTCGCACCCTCAGTTTGGTCGAGGAAAATTTTTCAACGTGCTGAAAAATTCACCATGGTCGGCATGGTTCTTTTGAACTCGTAGTGCAGTGGTAGTGGGGTCGCCATGTAGTTATAGGTAGTCAAGGTAGCCGTAGGCAATCTCCTTTGCTGACCGGGCATTTTAATTGGCTCTTTGGGGGGGAAAAAACGTAAGCACGAGTTTTCAGAACGAAGTTAAAAGTTGTCTGTCTTTTTAAAAGTGTCTCCACCTCTTCTCCCCCCCCCCTCTTCTCCCCCCCCCCTCTTCTCCCCCCCCCCTCTTCTCCCCCCCCCCCCCTTCTCACCTCCCAAATGCAGGCAGATGGGGCTAGTGTAGCTGGGACATGTTGGCCGGTGTGGGCAAGTTGGGCCGAAGGACCTGTTTCCACACTGTATCACTCTATCACCCTATTCTCCTGTTTTACGTATTTTTATAACAAGCAAATGACATACCTTCCACCCATTCTTCTCCTGACAGTTGTAAGAACCAACATCATGGTGTTGAATGCAGATAAACATTCTTAGAATTTTTTTCTGGCTTTAAATTACCTGATTTATTGAATTCAATTTCACAACCTGCTGTGTGATTTTGAACTTGAGCCCTTTGGCTTGCAGGCCCATTAGCTACTATATACCATATGTTTTTGGGCTGTGTTCCAAATCACCAATCTGGGTGATGAAATAGTGGCTCTTTCCTGAATCTCCCAGATTCTTGTAAGTTAAACAACTAAAATAACTACTTAAGAAGTCGTCGCTTTCAAGATATATTCTAGATTGTGGAAAAGAACTAGCTTTATCATTGGCCTCATCAACTACTTCATAACTCACAGAACTATAGTCCATCCCAAGAGACTGCCTGAAAAGAAGTATTAGGTGGAATTCCATTAATTTTCTGCACTGGCCAAGAGTGCTTGCAAAAAATAAGGGCTGAGCAGTTAAAGAACGAGTTGCATGTGAGAGATTCAGCTTTTTACAGTGTCCATCAGAAAATACAATCGAGAATTGTATACAACCATATGCGCGACAAAGAACTATCTAATTTAGCTAATTTCAATTTTTTTTAAATTATGTGGCCTCTTAGTGATTAATCTGTGAATATCTAATAACAGGGCAATTGCTAGATGTAACAGACAATAAGATTGTGGATGTTGTGTGGTCTGTGCCACCAAATTACTTTTAGTATTTATAAAATATTGTCATAAAAGACCAGTATTTATTTCAAGCATTTATTTCAAGAGGGTTAGAATACAAAAACAGAGATGGAATGCTGGTCAGGCTGCATTTGGAGTATTGTGAGCAATTTTGGGCACCATATCTGAGGAAGGGTATGCTGGACCTGGTGCGGGTCCAGCTGAGGTTTACAAGAATGATCCCAGGAATGAATGGGTCAACTTATGATGAGTGTTTGACAGCACTGGGCCTGTACTTGCTGGAGTTTAGAAGAATGAGGGGAGACCTCGTTGAAACTTACCCAATAGTGAAAAGCTTGGATAGAGTGGATGTGGAGAGGATGTCTCCACTAGTCGAAGAGTCCAGATCTAGAGATCATAGCCTCAGAATTAAAGGTTGTTCCTTTAGGAAGGAGGTGAGGAGGGATTTCTTTAGTCAGAGGGTGGTGTATCTGTGGAATTCTTTGGCACAGAAGGCTGTGGAGGCCAAGTCAGTGGATATTTTTAAGGCAGAGATAGATAGATTCTTGATTAGTACAGGTGTCAGGGGTGATGGGGAGAAGGCAGGAGAATGGGGTTAGGAGGGAGAGATAAATCAGTCATGATTGAATGGTGGAGTAGACTTGATGGGCCAAATGGCCTAATTCTGCTCCTATTACTTATGACCTTGTAATCTTAAATCATATTTAATAGTAAAAATGGAACTTGCTGGAAATATACAGCTATTCAGGTAATTGTGGAGAAAGAAACTTAATTATTCTAACGATAGACATAAAATGCTGGAGTAACAGCGGGTCAGGCAGCATCTCTGGAGAAAATGGATAAGTGATGTTTTGGGTCGGGACCCTCCTTCTGACGCTTCTTTATTTATTCTGACCATTTGCCTGACCTGTTGAGTGTTTCTAGCATTTTCTGGTTTTATTTTGAATTTCCCAACACCTTTTCATTTTGAACATTTAAATGTTTACATTATATATTAAGAGTACTTTGAAATATTTCATAAATGTAGACTTATTGACATATCAAATAATTGACACATTTTGTGGGAGGGATGTTCTCAAGAACATAAATCTCATTCCAAGTTTTTATACATGAAGTAATTCCAAGATTTTCTCTCCTCGTTTCATTTCACTCAAGATTCAAATTCAGCAAACAGTTGGGAATGATAATCCTCTGGTTTAAAATGTTGTCCTTGTTCTCTTTCCACCAATGCTGCTGATTTTTTCCACCATTTTCGGGTTTTTTCTGATTTCCAGCATCTACAGATTTTTTTTATATGTTGTCTGTAACAATTTTACCCCTGCTGTAAATAGCTGGTAATACTCTTTTTCAGGCACCACTAATTTCTAATTTTGTGTGCAGAATATTTTAGTGCCAACTGAAGGGGCACTGCATTGCTCAAGAGTCAAGCTTTCAAATAATGCAAAGGGAATGTATCAAATCCCTTGAAACTACTTACAACGACACCAGGGAACCCTTCTGTTGTCCTTGCTATTATAATGAAAAACAGATTAAAACTAATGGGAACTTGATCAGTGGAAATTGGTGGTTGTTTTTGCCTATTTAACAGTGGTAACTATTCAGTGGTACTGTCAGTGGACAGTAATTATGTAGAATAATCTATGGATGAGACAAACTGCTCTATGAATTTAAGGTTAATCTGCAAAGTAAATATTCTTGAACTGAGCAATGCATGTGAAACTCCATAGAAGAAAGCAATTTGTAATTTGGGACCAACTCACTGTCACACTCAGACATTATTTGGAATTTTGATACGGTTTAAATTGCCATTCCAGTAAAGAATAACTGCACTGCATTTCAGGTCAAGGCATGTTATATTAGATTTGCAGTTTAAATTTATATTGAATTTAATTGGGCCCACAGGATGAAACAACTTGTTAATTAGCTTCCTGTGGAGCTTTGCTTGCCTGTAGACGTGTGTCTGCACACGTATAGTTCCACTACAAGTCCTGAAGAAAATTACAGACATTTTAACTCGCTTTTTAAACACTGAAATCTCCTCGCTGATACTGTTATTCCAAAGTGAGGAAATTCAATAAATGATCACGATACATTTTTGTTTTTGCAATACAAGGCCTTCAATCATTTGGTTCAGCAATCCTGAAGGATAATCTTTAAGGGCCCTAAATAGTCATGTGGAACTGCATCTTAATGTAGAATTCTATATCCGACAGCATTTTATTTACTGTTAAAATATTTGCACGTTTTCAGTGAACAAATGCAGCTGAATCCAAAATGGTTATATCTTATTATGGTTACCACTCTCAATTCAGTCCACACCATTCTAAAAAAACACTTAATTCTTAAAGCTACTAAGCCCAGGAAATATTTGAGTTTTTATTTTCCAGTCACATCAATAGTGGATGCTTATGTTTGTAGCTGAATAAAAAACCCAAGCAATTGTCAAGAAAAGAGTAGGCTGTCAAAATAATAGTTAAGAATGTTTCGATAGAATTTGTAGTAATGAAGAATTGAGGGATTTGAAATTAGCAAATCATTCAAGAAAACAAAAGTCTAAATTATCGTTGAAGATCCATCACAGTGAATACTCCTTTTCTAGTCTTTTCTAATTTTGCAATCATTTGCCATCTGAGAAAATGAATTGTCACTAACCCAGTAATAATGGTAAATTGACAAACAACTTGTACTGGCAAAGTTATTCTATGATTAAATGGTTAGATTTTTGTAACAACATTGGCATTCCATGATTGATGGGCACTGTGTTTGCAATGGGATTGTGTGTCTATGATTGATGGGCTTTCTGTTTA
This sequence comes from Malacoraja senta, assembly GCA_038087875.1. Lineage (NCBI taxonomy): Eukaryota > Metazoa > Chordata > Chondrichthyes > Rajiformes > Rajidae > Malacoraja > Malacoraja senta. Next base: position 9,088,556 of record CM075990.1, on the reverse strand, counting down.
TGATAAGCTTGATGCTGTATTTGACAGACAATGTATTTGCAATGGGGTCAGTGCTCTTTGATTGACAGGAAATAATTCTTTGGTCTCCATTTCTACTGGGACTGCTCTCACTTCTCTATTTTGTTACATTAACATTGTTCTTTAATTGCAATCCTCTTGACGACTACCCCACGTGGCCCGTCTATTTCATTCCCTTGGTATACAGTCAACCTATCTCAATTTTTTCAGGTTTTTTTTCTTAGCATCACTATTGCCCTACCAAACCTCCAGCCTCCTTTCCTTGCCCCTCCATTCATGGAACAAGACCTGCTCCATGTTGCTGGCAAAAGCACTGCAACCTCGCAGCTTTCTAGCCATTTGTAAACATATATTTCTGCAGCTAAATTATCTGTGCAGTCTTCCTTCCTCCATTGATATATCCTGACCCCAGTAAAATATTAACTCTCAATCTGAGCATCTCCCATGCAATGAACACCACATAACTTTTAATATGGCAAGGGGCACAACATGAGCAAATCGTTCACATAATTAACATTGTCTATTTCTGGCTAATCCCCATTAAACACCACTGAAGCTTCATGTTTACTATCAATGATTACTGATGTGGAGTCTTCCTGGTGAGCATCCTTCTCTATTTATTTCCTTCAGATGCCATCTGTTCCTTAAATCTCATCTGAGAACTGTGAGTTAATGGTTTTCTTCATAGCTAACAATAATACCATTCTTCGAGTCCACAAACTTCTCCGAGTCCACTAGTCCAAAGATTCCTCTGGTCACTAGCCGTGGAACATTTACTTCAAATTCCTCTTTTCTTTCCTACATCACCTCACAAAGGTCTTGTTTTTTTTAAAGAATATATTCATGGTTAGGTATCTGGATGTCACTGATGAAGCCAGAACTTATTGCCTATTGTTCATGGGCCAACATCTTGAATTTCTGCAGTCCTTGCCTTTTAGCCACTCTTAAACTGTGTTTAGTAGGTTGTAGATGTATATATACTCTGATCTGCTCTTATGACTGCAGTATTTATAAGATTTTTATAAAATCTTAGATTGTAAAAGATTTTTATAATTTATTTATTCTGTAGCTAGGTGCTATAGAATCTATCATCCACTCTGAATGCACGTCCTCCCTGGACAACTCTCTCTAACCAAGTTGTACTGTGAGATCTTACTACTGAACCCTGAAGTAAGTTATTAATCTATATCCTTTATCAGAAATGTCCTTCATCATCTTCCTCTCCATCTAGTTATCCCCAGTCACGACTAGTCTAACTTGTTCTTGTTTGGCCTCCTAGTCCCCATTTCCTGTAAACATATCCAATTTCTGTTACCTATTTATCATGCAACACTGTTCCAGGTTTGAGTCAGCTGGAGGGCATACTTCTGCTTTTGTTTCTCAGTTCTTTGGATAGGTAAGAAGTAGAGGGACATGGCATGGACAAGTGGGCTGTGGATTGTAAGGGTCGGTTTCCATGCTGTACTTTTCTATGATTATATGATACAACCATCTCTGTACAAAATTCATCTCCGGATCCCTTCGACAGTCAAAAAGGCACAACAGAGGATGTACTTCATGCGGCAGCTGAGGAAGCACAATCTACCACAGGCAGTGATGGTCCAATTCTATAGGGCCATCGTAGAGTCTGTCTTCACCTTCTCCATCATGGTCTGGTTTGGCTCAGCCACCAAGCACGACACCCGGAGGCTGCAGCGAATCGTTCGATCAGCTGAGAAGGTTATTGGCTGCAACCTTCCCTCCATTGACAAACTGTACACTGCAAGGGCCAGGAAGTGAGCGGGCAAGATCATCTCTGACCCCTCTCACCCTGGCCACAAACTCTTTGAATCACTTCCCTCTGGAAGGCGACTCCGGACTGTCAAAGCTGCCACAGCCAGACATAAATCAGCTTTTTTCTACGAGTAGTAGCTCTACTCAATAACCAAAAATCTGTAGCCTCCTTTTGCTCTGGTATTTAATTTAATTCACATGTTTAATCAATAATGTTTTATTATTAATGTTTAATGTTTTATGTGTCATTCTTAACTGTCACTGTATGTCATGTTGTCATTTGCGGGCAGAGCACCAAGGCAAATTCCTTGTATGTGAATACTTGGCCAATAAACTTATTCATTCATTCATTTATTGTCTCCAACCCCAGAACCACACATTTCTATCGGTCAGCACTCTTGTCGATTCGCCACCTACCATGCTTACAGTGCAAAACTCTTAGCTCTGTCATCCTCTTCCTCCTTCTTATCTCTTCATCTTCATCCCTGCAGTATCTTCTTTACTCATTGTTGGTCTTTGTCTCATAATTCTTCTGTGAAAACTCACAGGGCATTTTACTTTAAAAAAAAAGAAAGGTGAAAGTGAGTTATTCTTTCTGCACTCCGTGTCACTTATCTTGACTTTTATCTGTGGAAGAATAGACATTCCGTGATTAAAAGAAGCTTTAGCTAATAAGAGAAGCTTTGATTGAAAGACACTTGCCAATGAGAAAGGCGGTGTGATTGGCAGTGTATCTTATAGGAAAGACACTGACTGACAGTGTCTCTAACAGGAGAGGCACTATAATTAATGGGTAGAATATCTAACGGTGCACAATGAGATGCGCAAATCTAAAGACAGGATGTCGCCATTTTATGCACCTATAGTAGGAGTGGAATTGTAAACAGCATAAATGGTATAGCTAATTGTAGAAACCCTGTGTTTGTCACAGGAGGTTTATTCTGATAGGGACTTGGCATACTTAATAGAGGTCACAATGTCACCCATTACATGAGTGATGCCAGTGTTGCCACTGTCACTTCATGATTCATGAGCTCTGATTTAACAAGCAGTAGATTCTTGGTTGGGAATCTTTTTCTGAGGTAGTTCTACTGGATTGACTTTTACTCTTGTTCTGTGAGTTCCAAGGAGACTGATAAAGCCATAATGGGAGCAATAGAAGATCCACATAGTAGGGGAGAGAACACTGCAGCTTACATGAAATTTATCCCACCTCTTAATCGCTCAATAACTCTTTCCTGTATGACCAAAGTCTGTGGCAACTCATTAAAGCAGCTGTGAATTCCATCATCGGTGTCTGCTTGAGAGGTGACTCCACGGAAGAGGAAAGTCCATTTTCCAAGTCCCATCATCTGCAAGGCAGTGTGGAGCAAGAGGGGCATGTTGATAGGGTGTCTTGTGGATGTATGAGTCCTTCCACTCATTTGTTTCAGTGAAAAAGCTTCACTTAATGTAGCGATCACTCATCAGCGAAGAGGATAATCCTGAGAGATGAACATGGATGTCTTTTCATGTAAGTAGATCAGTCTGAATGCAGTAACTATAGAGGAGTCTCCCTGCTATCTGCCACTTGAAAGGTCATCGCCAGGATCCAACCTCAACGATCTCCTCCCTGTGGCCAAAGAGCTGTTCTCTGAATCACTGAACTTTGTCCATCCAGAGATATAGTGAGTATGAACAAGAAAAGTGCAGGGAATAACACTAATTACTGGACTCTGCCTTACTCAATCTCACTAATTGCCTTACTCATTCTCACCAATTTCTTGGACTCCTTCAATCAGGAAGGAGATGAGCACTTGAATCGACAAGGCATACAACGCTACAAATTGAATGCTAGTAAATATGATTAGTATAGATGGGTCCTCAATGAATTGACATGATGGATTGATGGGTCTTCTTCAGTGCTCTATTATTCTGGCTACTTAAATTGGCATTAGTTCGCAAGTTAGAAGAATCTGTGAATGCATTTTATAAAGCTGGTGGTACTTGAGAGAAGCATGTGATCAAAAGCATTTCCATCTAATTATTTCAGTTTAAATACTAGAACTCCACATCCAACAGTATATTGGGTGTACTTTCCACAAAAACACTCCAGAGATCCTAGAACTTAAGCCATCACTTTCTCAGGGAACGTTGGAGATCGGGGAGGATTGTTGTGCTTTTTGTAATATCCATTTTTAACAAATAATATAAAAACATTTGATTACAGCTCCACGCAAGTTAGACCTTCGCAGCCGCCTGCCTAATACATGGTGATGAATTGCATTGTTCATAACCGACTGTCATAATAGGTAGTGAAGATGTTCACAATGCTGAATCAACTTTCCAAACTATATTGAGTTCTAACATTTCAATTTATTTCATGGCAGTGATCCATGTTACAATGCTGAATCTGGTGTAGCAAGTGGAACTTGGTTTTGTCAGTTCCCAATGAGTAACATGTAATCATGAAGTATTTGTAGTTAATCAAAGAAGTAATTTGTATTTGGAATTCAAGAGCTCAAAATCAGTATGAGGGTTATTGCAACAAAGGTTTTCCATGTTGTATTGATGGAATGGTGTAATTGAAACTATCTAACGTTGGTTTAATGTGAAGGATGCCAAGCAAGTTTTTCTTTCAACCACACACACAACTGTTTTGTGTAATGTTTAATGCCTATTTTTACCAGCGTACTCTACATATATAAGAACATATATTTCAGATCATTTGTTACTGGTTTGGTACTGGTCATAAATACTTTGGAACAATCAGTATGCTAAGTGATTAATGCAGGAATTTTCTCTTGCCTTTTATAGTTGTGTATAGGGTGCTAAATCGTTCATTTATTGCTTTTTCTTAGGATATGGATGTTTCTCATTCCAATGCCTTTGTAATACAGGGACTGAGCTATTGGGCAGGGGCGGCCTTGTGAAAATATTCCCACTGGGTTGTTAGGTCAATTGGGACTCAATTGGGGCAAGAAACAGTGTTATAATTACAAACCAGAATGATGTACTGTATGATTAGTAGAATAATATGCCGGTGGTGATATTTCCATGCAATTGCTGTCCTTTCCTTCTTGACAGTAGAGGTGATGGGTTTGGGAAATGCTGCCAAGTGTTTTAGTAAGGAGTTTTCTAAACTATGCCCAAGGGGTTGTCTGTTGTTTGCAATATAATCAGATAGGACAATATGTTTTAGAATCCAAAAAATAGCATATACAATCTAACCCAAATTTAATACACACGGTAATTTATAGTTGTAGATGACAAAGCATTTGGGACTAAGTATAGATCATTTACACATATAACAACATCAGGGAAGGGAATAGTGGTTTACTTAACTAATCTGGTGTGTGGCTTTCAGCTGAATGTATGATTATAATTTGTGAAATGCTTATATGCTCTAAACATGAGCACCAATTTTCAAAGATAAAATACTGAAGATAGCAGAAATGTGAAATAAAATTATGAAATGCTAGCAAGTCAGGCACAATAAAACAGTGAATGTTTTCAAGGGCTCGATTTAAAATGATGACTGCTTTTCTTTTCTCAAATGCTGCGAAACCTGCTGAGTATCTAAAGCTTTTGATATTCAGATTCTATGAATTAGTGGTTTATATGAATATACTGTAGGCATAACCAGCAGGAGAATTGGCTCTTTGTCATTGCAAGTGTCTTTTCCTTTTCTTGCACCTATTTTTGGAATCGCACTTGCAAGCTTACAAATTCAGTGCACTTGTGGCATATGCAGACACAGAGAAACTGCTTCAGGTCAATGACCTTTCATTGCTCTGCTCATCATTTTGCTTTTGGAATATGGTAATCCTGACTGGGCCACATGAATTACATTGCCCTAAGAGAGCTGGCGACAATTCCGTTTAATATGATGTTTAAATGTACAATGGTCCCTATCACATGAATTATTGACATTTACATTACTATGAATCACTTCCTTTCAAAGAAAATAAATTTCAAGAATAAAACCAAACTGGTAGAAATCTTCACTTCAAAAAGAAAACTCATGAAGCAACTTGACTGACATCTGAGCAAAATTTTCAGGCGATTCAAGGCGACTAGCGGATATGTAGCCATGCAGATAGATATATATATTCATATAAATTTATGATAATCTTTTTTCTATCCAACAAATAATAAATATTTTTCTGTTATAATCTCTGAATTGCATAGGTGACTGACAATCTAATTTAATTCCACAGAAATTTCCAATTTCAGCAAAGTTAGCTAATGGTTAGCTAATCTCATCAAAAAGTGTAATGTCCACTCATGTTAAACTGTTAAACTATTGAAAGGCAAATTAATGTGGTTTTTTTAATCCTGAATGCCAACAGAGCATTTTTTTCCAAACAGATATATCTGGCAATACTGAATGCTTGGAAGTGATTATAAAATGGCAAAAATATATTCAAATGTTTGGGATTAAACACTAGTTGCTCTATAAATTTTGAGTTAGTAGGCTTGAAATTTCTCAAGAAGATCATAACAATATGATATGTCTGATGTGATCACAAATAACATGATAAGACAAATGAGGAAGATTGTTTTACTCTCAGGAGGTTGAGAGTCTTTAAGAATTCCATGTCACAGAAATCTGTGGAGGCTGAATTGTAAATAATGTGGTCAGGTTCACAATATAAAAATAACTATCATAGCTTCTGAATTCAAAATGACATAAACTCACCATATTCATTGATGTGGCCAAACACGAATAAATGGAAATAACCAACTGAACCCAGTCTTTCACGATAACAAAAGAGACACTGACCCCATCAATTTATTACTGTTGTCATCACTTGGCTCTAATCTAAATACTCTAAATTAAAAAAAAACAAGAATATAGGTGTGGCAGTGATTGGAAAGTCTAATGGAATGTAGCATTATTTTAAGGGGGTTATAATATAAATGTAAGAACATCTTACTACAGCTGGAGGCATTACTTTATGAGGAATGGCTGAAACATTTAGGTTTATATTCACTGGAGTTTGGAAGAGTGAAAGGTGATCTAATTGAGACATGTCAGATATTTAGCTCTGAACAACATTAATGCTTAGAGGATTGTTCCCCTCTCGGGAGAGTCAAGGACCAGAGAGCATCATGTCAAAATCGGCAAGTCCATTTAAGACTGAGATGAGGAAGAATTTATTCTCTCGGGGGGTTGTAGTCTTTAAGAATTCCTAGTCCCAGAACCATATGGAGGCGGAATCTCTGAATACATTGAATGAATTTTAAGCTGTGAGGGAACCTTGGGTTATGGATAGGATTGGAAAGCGGAGTAGGAAGTTGGATCATCAATGAGTTCAGGCTCAAGGGGCCAAGTGGCTGTTCCCATTTCTAATGGTCTTAAGGTCTATATTTTCCTGCCCTTCTCCATATCTCTAAAATGTGTTAATTACTTCATTTTGAATCATCGTCTGTCCAAACTAGTAATATTTCTCATTTACTGGAAGGACAATGCCTGATTTTCAATTGATTACAAAAAGAGTGCTATTAAACTAGTACCTGTTACAATGCAGAATTAAATCAATGGACTCAGATGAGTTATAAAGATATTATCAGATGAATGAAGTAATTAAAATACAAAAGGATAATGTGAAGGCTCAGAGCTTTTCTGATGGCATACTGATTAAAAAGCTTTTAGCCTTTCATTGAAAAGGTAGTCCGCAAGCCAGTGTGTTCTGCTGCCAGGGCTGGAAGTGTCCATTTGTTGAACTGCATGTCGCTCACCTAAGTAAGTAAGTTCATAAGTTCATTTATTGTCACATACACCAATTGGTGTAGTGAAATTTACTGGCCAGGTCAGTCATACAATTTTAAAAGCAACAGACTCAAAAAAACACATTTTGACATATACAGTGGCTTGCAAAAGTATTCATACCCCTTGAACTTTTCCACATTTTGTCACGTCACAACCACAAACGTAAATGTATTTTATTGGGATTTTATGTGATAGACCAACACAAAGTGGCGCATAATTGTGAAGTGGAAGGAAAATGATACATGGTTTTCAAAATTTTTTTTACAAACTGAAAAGTGTCGCGTGCAAATGTATTCAGCCCGCTTTACTCTGATACCCCTAAATAAAATCCAGTGCAACCAATTGCCTTCAGAAGTCACCTAATTAGTAAATAGAGTCCACTTGTGTGTAATCTAATCTCAGTATTAATACAGCTGTTCTGTGAAGGCCTCGGAGGTTTGTTAGAGAACATTAGTGAACAAACAGCATCATGAAGCCCAAGGAACACACCAGACAGGTCAGGGATAAAGTTGTGGAGAAGTTTAAAGCAGGGTTAGGTTATAAAAAAATATCCCAAGCTTTGAACATCTCACGGAGCACTGTTCAATCCATCATCCGAAAATGGAAAGAGTATGGCACAACTGCAAACCTACCAAGACATGGCCGTCCACCTAAACTGACAGGCCGGGCAAGGAGAGCATTGATCAGAGAAGCAGCCAAGAGGCCCATGGTAACTCTGGAGGAGCTGCAGAGATCCCCAGCTCAGGTGGGAGAATCTGTCCACAGGACAACTATTAGTCGTGCACTCCACAAATCGGGCCTTTATGGAAGAGTGGCAAGAAGAAAGCCATTGTTGAAAAAAAGCCATTGTTGAAAAAAAGCCATAAGAAGTCCCGTTTGCAGTTTGCCACAAGCCATGTGGGGGACACAGCAAACATGTGGAGGAAGGTGCTCTGGTCAGATGAGACCAAAATTGAAGTTTTTGGCCTAAATGCAAAAGGCTATGTGTGGCGGAAACCTAACACTGCACATCACCCTGAACACACCATCCCCACTGTGAAACATGGTGGTGACAGCATCATGCTGTGGGGATGCTTTTCTTCAGCAGGGACTGGGAAGCTGGTCAGAGTTGATGGGAAGATGGATGGAGCCAAATACAGGGCAATCTTGGAAGAAAACCTGTTAGAGTCTGCAAAAGACTTGAGACTGGGGCGGAGGTTCACCTTCCAGCAGGACAACGACCCTAAACATACAGCCAGAGCTACAATGGAATGGTTTAGATCAAAGCATATTCATGTGTTAGAATGGCCCAGTCAAAGTCCAGATCTAAATCCAATTGAGAATCTCTGGCAAGACTTGAAAATTGCTGTTCACAGACGCTCTCCATCCAATCTGACTGAGCTTGAGCTATTTTGCAAAGAAGAATGGGCAAAAATTTCAGTCTCTAGATGTGCAAAGCTGGTAGAGACATACCCCAAAAGACTTGCAGCTGTAATTGCAGCGAAAGGTGGTTCTACAAAGTATTGACTCAGGGGGGTTGAATACTTTTGCACGCGACACTTTTCAGTTTTTTATTTGTAAAAAAATTTGAAAACCATGTATCATTTTCCTTCCACTTCACAATTATGCACCACTTTGTGTTGGTCTATCACATAAAATCCCAATAAAATACATTTACGTTTGTGGTTGTAACGTGACAAAATGTGGAAAAGTTCAAGGGGTATGAAAACTTTTGCAAGCCACTGTACATCCATCACAGTGACTCCTACACATTCCTCACTGTGATGGAAGGCGAAAATAAAGTTCCTTCCCTTGTTGTTCTTCCTTGGTCGGGGGCCTCGAGCCCCCGAAAGGACCTGTCCCACTGTACGAGGTAATTCAAGAGCTCTCCCGAGTTTAAAAAAAAATCAAACTCGAGGTAAGTACGTAGCGGCTACGTCGGAGCTCATGGATGTCTCGTAGCGGCTCTTAACGCTAACGGCAGGTACTCGGGAAACGCGGTAACTCGGGAAGTTTTTTCAGCACTGTGAAAAATGTCCATGAGAGCCACGAGTACCTACGAACGGCTATTACTGTAATTCTCCGAGTTCAAATCAGGGGAAACTCGGGAGAACTCTTGAATTACCTAGTACAGTGGGACAGGCCCTTAAGTGTGGAGAAGGGTATAAAGCAGTCCCACCTTCTAGGCCATTAGAGGCAAGTGCTGACCTGCTCTCACCCCAAGACCTTGTTGAAGGCTAAAAAGAGATAGCAATTGATTCTTAACAGGTGGCATAATACAACAAGATACAAGGTGTTCTTTTAGGAAATATAACAGGTGTTTACGCTGTTCTCCCTAATGCTAAATAGTCAGTATTTCACACAATTTTGTCATCTGAGATTCTTTGATAACCTAACTCAGAACCTATCTGAAGAAGAGTCTCGAACCGAAACATCACCCATTCCTTCTCTCCAGAGATACTACCTATCCCGCTGAGTTACTCCGACCTGTCTTTCATTAAATGGATAGACACAAAATGCTGGAGTAACTCAGCAGGTCAGGCATCATCTTTGGAAAAATGGAGCTCTGATTAAATAAGGATTGAAGTGGCTGAGGGAGAAAAATGTACTTATTTAATAAATGAATTCATTGTTGAATGGACATTTGTCATTGTCTACCTTTTGATGAGTTTAGCAACATTGGCACTCAGAGGTTTACTGGGAAATTATTTGGAAATTAATATGTGGCAATGCCCACAGTGGCTCTCTGAGATATGAATGTATAACTTCAATTCATTGACCAATAATTGTGGGGAATTTCATCTATATAAATATCTATATAGCATCTTTATAACATGTATATCAAAATATTTCATCGATATCTTATACTGTAAACTCTCAGTGGGTAGGCAGCATCTCAAGGGTTTTGACAGGAAACTTTTTAACTTGCTTTACATAGATGCTGCCTGACCTATTGAACATTTCCAGTATGTCTTTGTTTTTATTTCAGATTTTCCACATCTGAAGTTTTATTGAATGTAATTGTATTTCAGTTTTGATAAAGGATGTAGAGAATTTTTAATTTCATTTCATATAATAATCATCCATACCTTAGTAGTGAAAGCCGCAGTATTATGTTTATTTATCCTTCAAGAATGACTGATACAGTTCCACTTGAAACTAAATTGCGTAAGAAGTTGATTAAAGGAGAAAAAGGAAAAGTAATCAGGCTCTAATCACACAATTATCAGATGCCCATTTTTAATCAGACATTAGAATTAGGAGGGACTAGCCTCCTTGTGCCTGGTCTGCTGTTCAAAAAGACATTGGTTAACATTTTGCCTCCCTTAATTTATTTAAAATCACGAAATATATCCATCTGCCTCCATATACTAACTGCTAAAATCCCCAAAATTGATATAGCTTAAAGTATCAAGAATAATAGAGACGGGAAGTGCCATTAAATCTTTCCGGTGGGTTTAGTCCTGCATTTCAGTAAAACACAGCTGAAACTTTATCCTTGCAGATGGTACAGATTTACACTTGGAAAAAGCGTTTACAATGTGAGTGTACAGGAAATGAAATAAAATCAGCACATGGAGATGAAGGAAAGTATTTCACAGTTGTAATAGTTTTCACAAATCCAGTGAATGAAAAGTGATTGGAAGCAATAAATGCAGTGTACCCATTGATCTAGAGAATCAGTGACCTACTTGCACCAAACAGGTTCTGATTAAAACGATGTGGGATACGCAACTAAGTAACCTTTATTGATATTGATGGGATGAGAATTAGTAGTGTGTGAAGTAAATAGTATCTGTGGTTGATTAATCCTCAAATAGTGCTACAGGATTTTCAATGCGTTCCGAAGAAAGTTGTATTGTGAAAGACAGCACTTCCAAATGTTTAGCGCTCATTCGGGGCCAAGTAAAAATGTTATTATTGCTCATCTCCTGAGGGGAGCTCAAACCTATAATTATTTGACTTTTAGATGAAGTTGATGGCACTCAAGTCTATTAGTCTGACACCTAAAGGATGAATTGCAAGGAAAAATCAGAGGTGCACAAGCTAAAGAAATAAGTAGTAAGCTGCTTTATAAAAGTATATAAAATATTAATCCGTTAGCATTAAACTGGCCAGTGGTGAAATCTGTTTTTAATAAGTTAAAGTAAATGCTAGAAAATGTCATGAAGAAATGCTGTTACCAAACAGTGATTAATGCTCAGAATAAGTCACCAGCCTCTGGGAATTAATAGAATTAGATTGAGGGAAGACCCGTGTAAAGTGATTAAATGAACTCATTTCTTCTTTGATCATTATGATGTCACATAACTCTTCATAGGAGAGATTATCGCAATGGGTCTGAAGAAGGGTTCCGACCTGAATGGTCACCTATTCCTTTCATCCAGAGATGCTGCCGGACCCGCTGAGGTACTCCAGCATTTTATGTCTATCTTTGGAATAAACCAGCATCTGCAGTTCCTTCGTACACAATGTAATCGCCATTAGTTGTCAATAAACAAAATGGCAGTCGATTTTGAAAGCATCAGCTGAAGGCCAAGACCTTGCACTTTTATCTTACGATTGCAGTTCCATTGTTAAATGTTGACAGAAATAAAATGGAAACAAAATACAGGGTGAGTGCATATAAACAAGGTTTTTAATACCTGAATAGATGGAGATTTTATCAATTCATACAGGCAGAACGGTTTTGGTTTGATTTTGTTTGGTTGATTGGTTGCCTTTCTTTTTTGTGTTGATTTATTTAAAATGAAAAAAAAGTAAAAATTAAATAAAAAATAGATTGGTTGCCTTTACATTATTATGGTGAAGATCAGTGATCAGGATCATGCACAGACCTTCCGCGGATTTTCACACAAACATATTGGTCACTGCACTTCAATTAACTGAAAGCGAATTTATCGCTATCACAAAATGCATTTTCCTCCCTCTGAGGCCATACATATCTTAGCACTCTTTAAGCTTTTATATTTATGACAGAAACACAGATTCTGAACAGTAATGTAACTTCACATTTCAAATTTTCTAAATAAGTTTTAACTTTTCTGTTTCCAGCACAATCTTATTCACCAAAAAGTATTACTTTCTGACACCTATTTTCTGCATGACTAACATGGCGAGGCCATCTGTGTTAAGCAGTGCCACTTGCTCAGAATTGAGGTAAATTGTTGTCTCCCGCCTGGAACACAGGATTGTTCTCACCAATTAGAAAATATTCTGTGACGCTCTCCTTGACCTGCATTTGTATCTACCATACAGATATCCAATAGGAGCAGCGTTCTGATTTGCACAATCTACTCTGGGTGTGTTATGATGCTTCAAAGATAAGACTGCACTAACATCTTCCTGGGGACCCATTCATGCATAGGTCTCTTATGGACTGACTCCATGGATGTCTGCCAGACAAAACATTTCTGGGAAGGGTTATTCTTGACCTTGTAAATTAAATATCAGTGTATGGCCTTTGAATTTCCTCTAATTCTATTAGTGGCAGGTTTACCCCCATCCTGGGTTTCTTTCTGATTTACATGATAAATGACATGATAAATGAAGAAGTAACTTTGAGGATTCTGACAGTTTTGTCACCATGGGAATAATTTTAAAGTTGCGTGTTTTATTGATCTCTCATTTCAATTCAATATTGGTGTGATGGAAAAGCCTAGTCATATGAAAAACAACCCTTTCATTATATTTTTCTCTGTATTTTTTAAACTCTCCATTACTTTTGCCATGTCCATTGCCATGAATTGGCCATTTGAAGAGTTTTAACCAGTCATATGTTGGGCATATCGTTTTAGTGCAGTAGCATGTTCTTTGCTGATAAAAATGCAATGTTACTTGTTATGTGCTTTTCCATCACATTGTTACCTCTATGACTAATAAGCTCAATTATGTTGCACTACGGATCAGGGGAGATGGTGGTTGCATAGCAAAGCAGCAAGGATGCACTGTGTGCCTGGACCATGCTCTCTCCTCGGACATTTCATTCTAAGGCAGAGTAATAACTCTCAAGCTTAGCTTTTAACTCTTAGTACCTAATCCAATAAAGAATTGTAGAGAAACTCCATGCACAGGAACTCCTCTGGGACAATTTGCTGGTGGAAATGCAATCAAAGCAGTGGGTTCCATTGGAGCAGATTTATGTCAATAAGTGGTAAATTCATCAATATAAGAATTGATTTGATGATGCTTCAGAAAGCAACATCTAAAAGAAACTGTCCCTTAATAAAATACGTTGGCTGAGGCTTCCATCGACCATGTGGGCGGCACAATGGTGCAGTGGTAGAGTTGCGGCCTCACAGCGCCTGAGGACCAGGGTTCGATTCTGACTTTGTGCTGTTTGTTCGGAGTTTGTAAGTTCTCCCTGTGACTGTGTTGGGTTTTCTCCGGGTGTTTCAATTTTCCTCCACATTCCAAAGATGTGCAGATATGTAGGTTAATTGGCTTCTGTAAAATTGTCTCTAGTGTGTAGCATAGTACTAGTGCATGGGTGATTGCTAGTTGCCGTGGACTCGGTGGGCCAAAGGGCCTGCTTCCATGCTGTATATCTAAACTCAACTCTTCATTAATTCACATGGATTTGAGTTTAGAATTTATATAAAAGCTACTGTGTGCATATCTGTCTGCATATGTTTGTATGTAATAATCAATATGTAAATCCAGCCTGAAGTGTTGAATAGAGCAAAATACAAAATGCTGGAGGAACTCAGCGTGTCAGGCAACAACTATGGAGGGAATGGACTAGCGACATTTAAGATTAGGACCTTTCTTCAGACCCAACCCGAAACATTGTCTGTCCATTCCCTCCACATGCTGCCTGATCCACTGAATTCCTCCAGCATTTCTGTTTTGCTCAAGATTCCAGCATCTGCAGTTTCTTGTATCTCCATTGTGCTGAAGATAAAAATGCTTGGACTTTCATAGGAACAAATAACTTTGGCGAAGTTACAATCATTGATCATTTTGTTTTGCATGGAAATATTATTATTATTTTTTTTAATTTGTATTTATTAGAAGTACATTACATTACAACCAATTACATTAGTACTCATCACGTATATCTTATTACAATTAATGTACTCCGTCATTTTTTACACTGATAAAAAGGAAAGGTTGAGATTAAGAAAAAAGAGAAAGTGAAGGAAAATAGTGAAGGTGTAAAAACGTGACAACAAGAAAGAACAGAGACCCTGTAGAAAAGAAATTAAAAAGAAAGGATTAAGAGATAGACCCTAAAGAAGAAAGAAAAGAAAGAGGAAAAAAGAGAAAAACAAATACTTTGTTATAAGCATCACGCAAATGGGATATACCAACTGGAAATATTTTATGACCTATATCCAATCAGCTAGACTCAGCCATCTACTTTCTGGAGTTTAAAAAACATTATTTATAGGCTGTTCTAGTAGCAATATTCTCTTTACCTTGCAGACATCCTTATGAATCTTCTCTGCAGTGCTTCCAATGTCACTTTGTTCATTTTTACAAAATGGTGACAAAATCTGTCTGCAGTAATGCAGTTTCTCTGTTGTGTTTACCTGTCATCCAGCGATCAGCAGCTACAAAGTGATAACTTGCCTTGTGCCTGATGGTGCCACTTTGGTGATCAGATATTCCCTCATTTCTCTGTTTTATCCAACTTACTGGAGCTACCCATTTAAATGTAGCATTAGTATTAAAACACTCGTAACTGTCAATTAGACTAATTTTGAGAAGGGAAGGCACTGGACAATATCTGTTGTTAAAATCCTCCTCTTTCTGGCATTATCTTGATGTGACAAAATTAAGCAGATTAGGATAAGCTGATCAGGAACCATAAAAACTATTTATAAAACTGTGTTCTAATTGTTGTTTTCTCTTCCAATTCACTGTGGCTTGCTGGGAACAAAGCGGCCACCAGATTTGGCTATCTAGCACTTGAAAACAATTGAAGTGTGAAATGCTTGATTGCCTCTTGAGAGATATGATAATATTTAGTAGAAGTGAAAGATTGGTAGATGATTTTGTCTTGTTTTTGGTTTCAATATTTTATCTTCAGCTTGTTGTAGAGATAACCCTTCGCGAGATGACTACAGTGACTTGATACATAAACAAAGATTATATCGGTAACAGAAATTATTACTAGGAAGCCAATAGAAAATGTTTCTGGGCTTTTTATGAAAATTGAAGTGGAAATTCAAAATGAGGGTTTTCTTCAAACACAACATGTCTTTTGCCAGTCATTCAGTACAATTTACTTGCATTGTAGTCCAAGAACCCGCAACCTTGTGGCTACAATTTGTAAACAAAAATGGGAAGAGAATGAAAATAATCAATGATCAATTGTTAATTTAAGAGAAGTCAACTGGATATTAAAATGAACTTCTGTGAAGAAATGCTGTTTAGCGGAATACACAAACTTGGTGCCTTGAGAACAGTTGTCATAAAGTTTTGCGACCTATATCTCAATTTTAGAGTTATCAAGTTTGTGATATTGGTAATTGTTATAGTGGACCACATTTATAGTTGGCTGTTACCACCTCAATGTTTTTATTTGAAATAAGATCACTAATTTCAATAATGAATTTAATGTCATCTTAAAAAGAAAATATCCTTATGGCACAGTTTAATGAGATGGTAACATATTGGATTCACCAACACAAAGATTGAAGGTAGAAGACTAATGACATTAATTGCATTGTTAACAATGTTTATTGTAAATTACAGGTAATAATAATGACACCATGATCATATTGCAATCTCCTGGACAGTGTGGAACTGTTATTACATTCTGCAGTGAAGCTATTTACTGAATTAAGAATGATTACAGGAGGATAGTGCATTAAATACATTGCCAGGAGACTTTATATCAATAGAGCACAATACAGATGGAAAGTTCAGTATAAGTAGTAGATTACACTGGGGAACTTGTAAATTAAGCAATAAATTAGGAAACAATAGTGTATATGTAAACTGTTATATTACTGTAGGAAGAAACCCTTGTACAGAAACTTAAAATACTATATTGTGCCTATTTAACACTGTCAAACAAAGAGTTCTGTGTACTCAGCTGTACAATACATGGAAAAGTTTGTACACTCAACACTTCATTGCATAGAGAACTTATATACTGGTATATACTAGACAGTATAGCCTCTGTGGTCTGCTTATAATGTACATCCTTGATGAAGATGTTGCTTATAAAATTGAAACCCTCTAGTTTATAAAGTTAAATTTCCTTTCAACTGAGGCATTGCCAAATACTCTAATAAATGCAGTTCATTGTTTGTGATGTCACTGCCCATGTCCTTGTCTTTCTTTGTCTCTCCCTTTTCATTGGCTGGTGCAAGGAATTGAGGATGTTGTCCATTACTTCTATGATAAAGTGTGGTATGGTATAACGCAAAATAATCCCCCGCTGATTGCATGCTGCACGAGTGGTACAACCATGCATGCGTAAACTTGTGTGGTCAATGATTGATGATATTCTGGCTGATTTCTGTGTGCTCATGTATAACATACACTTGCATATATACAAGCTGCAATTCTCTGTGGGCAATAACATGGCTCAGCAGGCCCATAACGTAACATTGTATAACCAGATCTTAATATCACTGTGAAAAATGGCATTGGAACAGTTTGAAGACAAGCAATTGAGATAGATTTGAGAGCAAATGAGACTGAGGAAGGGGCTCGACCCAAAACGTCACCCATTCCTTCTCTCCAGTGATGCTGCCTGTCCAGCTGAGTTACTGCAGCAATTTGTATTTATAAACCAGCATCTGCAGTTCCTTCCTACACATTGAATTTTTTATAGTTGTACCCACTAGGGCGGCATGGTGATTCAGCGGTTAAGTTGCTGATTTACAGTGCCAGAAACCTGGGTTCGATCCTGACTATGGGTGCTTGTCCGTACAGAGTTTGTACATCCTCCCGTGAGCTGCATGGGTTTTCTCCGGGATTTCTGGTTTCCTCCCACACTCCAAAGACGTACAAGTTTGTGGGTTAATTGGCTTGGTATAATTATAAATTATCCCTGGTGTGTGTAGGATAGTGTTAATGTGCGGGGACCGCTGGTCAGCGCAGACTCGGTGGGCCGAAGGGCACGTTTCTGCGCTGTATCTCTAAAACTAAAAACCAAGACATATTTTGCACTGAATTAAGACAGTGTTAATGTCCACTCAATTATGGAATGTAAGATGCTAATAGATGACACTGATAATTATGACATCTCATTTCCTAAGCTGAGCGACTGTGATTCACTGTCCTTTATCCATTAGATTCTCTTTTAAAGTATACAGATGATGAGAAGGAAAGGGCATAGCAACAGCAAAAGGGAAGAACATAACCAATAAATTTGTGAATTTTAAGAATCTAGAATAGGGCACCATTGTGAATTGCCAGTTTTGAATCTGTGCCTTTAAACTGGTATAGGCATCATTTCCATCTTTACCAGTAAAATAATGGGAAACAAGCACCAACTAATTGGAAAACCAGTAGCTTATAAATTCGATCGATTTCAGTGTAAAATCAAATTGGATACATTTCATAACATCTGCCTGTGGCTACATTTGACTTGAAAAGTGGTTAATATAATTAACAAAAGCAAATCTTTTGTGGGGTATTCAAGAAGTTAAAAAGAAATTCTAAAATACTTTTTTCAAGAACCAGTCTTACGATTCGTTTGGGCAATTTTGGGCAATATATTCGACAGGTCCTAATCATTGCAGAACTTGGCTCTGTTTAATCATGAGTTGCTCTTTTGTAACTGCCTAAATAGTGTTTCTTATTGAAGGTGCTTTTCATTATTTGCATAGCAGTCAATACAGGTTGATATCAAATTGTTTTTGAAGTCATGCTTGATGAATAATGAAAGGCATCGATAGAGTGGATGTGGAGAGGATGTTTCCAGCAGTAGGAGAGTCTAGGACCAGAGGGCACAGTCTCAGAATAAAAGGACGTACCTTTGGAATGGAGATGAGAAGGAATTTCTTCAGTGGTGAATCTGTGGAATTCATTGCCACCGACGGTGTCACGTGGAGACCAAGCCATTGGGCATTTATAAAGCCGAGATTGATATGTTCTTGATTAATAAGTGCGTTAAAGGTTACAGGGAGAAGGCAGGAGAATGGGGTTGAGAAGGAAAAATAGTTTAGGCTTTATCAAATGGCGGAGCAGACTCGATGGACCGAATGGCCAAATTCTGCTCCTACAGGTATGTCGTATGATCTTGCTGGCCACAAAAAATCGGTCTCACTTTCTATGGTAAAAATGCTGCTTATCAAACGTGCCCATTCATCACAGTCACACTGGTATCTTTCTCATGCCAACAGGTATGTCTTATATCAGAGTACATTGAAAGTGATTATAAATGTGAGCACCCATATCTGAAGGGAATTGTGAGCATCCCCAAGAGGCAAAACAACAGGCAGATTTCTGTAAAATAACATATTACCAAACTGTGTTACATAGCAAGTGTGTTATTGATTTCCATCATCTACTCCCAATTTGGAAACATTCTGGTCTGTGTGTGTATCCCACCCCTGCTTTGCATTGATAGAGTCACACCTTGATGTGTAAATGATAAGGATAAAGTAATCATTGGACTGGTTAATAAGTTTGCAAACACCAAGAAAATTTACAAATTTGTGGATCGTGGGGAAGACTGTCAAAGGATACAGAAGACTGTGGATCAGTTGAAAGTACGTGAGTTGAAATGGCAGGTGGACTTTAATCTAAGCAAGTGTGCACTTCAAATGATCAAATGTAAGAGGAAAGTATACAGTAAATGGCAGGACACTCAGGAACATTCATGTACGGAGGGATCTTGAGTGCAATTCGTGGCTCCTTAAAAGCGGTAATTAGATGGGGTAGTAAAGTAGGCATATGGCACACATTCCATTATCAGTCAGGACATTGAGCTTTAAGTGGAGTAGTAATGTTTCAGTTGTATAAAACTTGGTTAGGCTAAATTTGGGGTATTGTGTGTAGTTATGGTTGCCGCATTACTTGGAACCTGGGAGATTTTGGAGAGAGTTCTAAAGTTTTGAATTGTTTTCTCTAGACCATCAGAGGCTAAAGGACTGGAAGTATATAAAATTATGAGATAGTCTTTGGAAATGTCAAATACCAAAAGGCATACATTTAAGGTTAGATGCGTGAATTTTAAAGATTTGCAAGGTTTGTTTTTTACACACAGAATAGTAGGTGCCTGGAATCAGCTGCCAGGAGAGGTAGTGAAACATGAAATGATTGCAATATTTAAGAATCATTTAGACAGACATATAAACAGGCAGGAGATGGGGAGATGTAAACCATATGCTGGCAGGTAAGATTAGCTTAAATTGGCATCATACTCAGCACAGATATTGTTGACTGTCAGTCCTGATCCTGTGCTGTACTGTTCTGTATTTTATGTATGCATTTAGTCTAATCTCTGCGTTGCTACCCAATTCCTTTTTCTTTAATATTGCAACCAATATTCTTCACTATTTTCTCCACTGCCTTAGCACAGTTTCTCCACTTCTCATATTATTTGATGTTTTTTTCTGTACAAATTGCATTCTGTTAATATTTTAAATTAGAATATTGATGCCTAATGCAAATGTCATGAATGAGTATGCGAATCATGTTAATATGAGACGTGCAGCATTTTTAAGTGTGCACAAGGTATGAGAATGTTAAGATGTTTCCTTCCCCAATTCTGATCATGTAGAAATGAAAAGATTCAGATGGCTCAGATGCTTTTAGGTCTGTCCCCGCCCCCCCCCCCCCCCCCCCCCCCCATCAGTCCGCCCTTCTCCACAGACGCGCATGCGCACACACGCACACACACACACACACACACACACACACACACACACACACACACACACACACACACGCACACACACATATATACACATACACACACACATGCACGCACGCACATGCGCACACACACACCTGCATACACACACACACACACACACACACACACACACACACACACACACACACACACACACACACACACACACACACACACACACACACACACACACACATGATATTTAAATTTCTAACCAACTGTAGCCATGAAATCAGAATTGGACAACTTGAAATATCATCAAATAGGGCCTGGAAAATACATTTTCATTTTATATTCAATCCATACCGATTTTCAGTGAAGTGTTAATCACAAATTGATAAAATATTCTATAAATTAGTCATAATTGTTGGGAAAACTTCAGAAACCATTTTCAAAGATCTCGCAAAATTATCTACTTTTATTCTAACACTAATGAACATTTCCAACGTTCCAATTTGTTTTAATACTAAAAGCATAATCTAGAGCCAAAATACATCAGTGAAATTGGAAAAATAAAAAATTTGCAGCTTTCTCCATCATGGTACGAATTTAAAATAAGTCTTAATAATGGGAAACATTTCCATGCTTTGAGTTAGCAAATTTAAGAAAACGTTTTCAAATTGTAGATACAAAATTGATGATCCAAGAGAATTGCTCATTGGTTTGCACTTTGATTAGTGACATTGTCAGCACACTGGCAGAATGATATTAAAACCATCTAAGGGACATAATGTACCTATTAAAGCACACTCAGGTAATGTTAGATAATTTATAATGCATTATATCCAGTCCTTCCAATATGGCTGATAAAAGGCAGACATCTGTTTGCTGAGTGGATTCATTTTCTCAATGCAAGAAATTCTTGCCGTCAAGCAGTGGGGGCTCAACAGGCTGTTAATTTGCTGGAACAGGTTCAGTATAGATGGAGTGCAGCTGGCTGCTGGTTCAATTTCAGTATGTAAATGGAAGTTTACATTGTCTCCTCTGAGCTCCCACCCCAGTGCAAACCTTGTTAAAATAGCTCCCTGGCAGTTCCTCGACTGGCAGCAGTGAACTTTGTTGAATAAAAATTATATCGACAAATCAAAATGTAAGCTTATTAAACTTAAAAATATACCCATTTTATTGCCTTATAAACTAGTCCCATGTGCCCATGTTTGGTCCATGTCCTTCTAAACCATTCCTATCAATATAATATCAATATATTATACTTTTAAATTCTATTATAGTACCTACCTCAACTACCAATCTGAAGAAGGGTCTCGACCCAAAAAGTCACCCATTCCCTTCTATCCATAGATGCTGCCTGTCCTGCTGTGTTACTCCAGCATTTTGTGTCTATCTTCAGTGTAAATCAGCATCTACAGTTCCTTCCTACACTACTCAACTACCGTCTCTGTCAGATTGTTCCGTGTACCCACTACCCTCTGAAAATGTTGCCACTCAGATTCCTATTAAATCTTGCTTTTCTCACCTAAATGCTGTGGACAGATCTTTGTGAAATCTTCATAGTGAAACAAAAAGTAACTAACGTTATTCACTAAGACAACAGGCACAGTGACAGTTATAACAAGTTAGTAATTACGATTAATTTTATCCTCAAATTTTTCAAGAGTCTGTTTCCGTTAGTTTTATTGCACCCTGGCAATTCTGGAAAATACTTACATTACCTTTCAGCTCCTTATGCTTTCACACATTAACCGTGCGCAGCTGCTGCACACTAGCCAGTTTGCCAGGGAGAGATATTTGGACAGAGAGGTGTGAGATAAGCTGTAAAAGATATTGGTTTGAACGAACATAGTGGAATAGGTTGGGTTTTTTGTTTGCTCAGCAGCAAGTTAAATCCTCTTTGATTTGAACCAGACAGTCGAATATTTGCAAGTAAAAGGAAAACTGAATAAAATATAAAGTAAAACCATTAGTGTAAGATGCACACACGCATTTCAGCCATGTCCCTTTCTGGTGGCTTAAGTATAAACAGAACAAAAACATTTAAGAACCTGTTAGATCAGCATTTCAAAAATTGAGACTAGTCAAAATTCAGTTCCAAAGTGAGAATGCCATAAGCAATCCTTTATCTTTTACACAATGTAGAAACTCTCTCAGGCCTTAATCTGGCATCTGCTATGACTGCTATTATTAAACCGTCTGCTTTATAAGCACCAAAGGCTTAAATTCCTACTGCTGATCAGAGGAAATTACTTGACAAGTAGAATATCCCTATAAACAATAAGGTTTTGGAGAACTTGCTCTGTGTTATTGGTTTTTACATCATTATTGGTAGATTAACTATCCACAAATGTTTGGTTTTAGCAATAGTCATACCTTTAATTTCTGCATTCTCGCATGAGCACCATCATCACAGTTTTGCCAAACAGAGAGTGAGGAGAAGGGAAAGTAGAGGAACATACTTAATGAATCAGAGTAGGGGAATCAAGAACCAGAGGACATATGTTTAAGGTGAGGGGGGAAAGATTTAATAGGAACCTGAGGGGTAACTTATTCACACACCAGAAGTGGTGGTTGTATGGAATGAGCTGCTGGAGGAGGTAGTTGCGCCAGGCACTATTGCAACATTTAAGAAATGTTTAGACAGGTACATGGATAGAACAGGTTCAGAGGGATATGGGCCAAACGCAGGCAGGAGAGACTAGTGTAGATGGGACTTGGTGTGGGCAAGTTGGGCCGAAGGGCCTGTTTCCACACTGTAAGACTCTATGATTCTGAGGGTTTGGGAAACAGATGGGGAGGTGTCTTCAGATGCAGTTTCAGAGCTGTGATTGAAGAAACATTTCCAAAGAGAATGGGGAACAAGATTTAAGCCAACATTAGAGACCTGAAAAGGGTGCGTAGTGTCATAGCTTGTGCCAATGTTTAATTTAGGTAATTAAAGTTAAGAGTAGTATCATTGTCAAGTCAGTTTCTTTCCTTCTGAAAAAAATTGTTTATTATAGAAATATACACCACTGAATGAGATAATTTAGGTTGGGGTTAGGGTTCATCATATGCCTACTGGCTAAAAAGCGGTTATCACCTAATCTTGCTTCCCAGACCTTATAGCTTACAGTACAACAAGTCTTCATTGTTTAAATACAACTAGGGCTGTTCCCTCCATCACGTTATCATGCATTGATTTTCAAATCTATTCCACTTGGTGAAAGATCAGAATTTGCGAGGGGTAAGAGTGTTGTAAAAACAAGCCTGAAGGCTTTGTGTCTCAATGCAAGGAGCATTCGTAATAAGGTGGATGAGTTGAATGTGCAGATAGCTATTAATGACTATGATATAGTTGGGATCACAGAGACATGGCTCCAGGGTGACCAAGGCTGGGAGCTGAACATCCAGGGATATTCAATATTCAGGAGGGATAGAGAGAAAGGAAAAGGAGGTGGGGTAGCATTGATGATTAGAGAGGAGATTAACGCAATGGAAAGGAAGGACATTAGGTTCAAGGATGTGGAATCGGTATGGGTAGAGCTGCGAAACACTAAGGGGCAGAAAACGCTGGTGGGTGTTGTGTACAGGCCACCTAACAGTAGTAGGGAAGTTGGAGATGGTATCAAACAGGAAATTAGAAATGCGTGCGACAAAGGCAAAACAGTTATAATGGGTGACTTCAATCTACATATAGATTGGGTGAATCAAATTGGCAGGGGTGCTGAGGAAGAGGATTTCTTGGAATGTATGCGGGATAGTTATCTAAATCAACATGTGGAGGAACCAACGAGAGAGCAGGCTATTTTAGACTGGGTATTGAGTAATGAGGAAGGGTTAGTTAGCAGTCTTGTTGTACGTGCCCCCTTGGGCAAGAGTGACCATAATATGGTTGAGTTCTTCATTAGGATGGAGAGTGACATTGTTAATTCAGAAACTATGGTTCTGAACTTAAAGAAAGGTAACTTTGAGGGTATGAGACATGAATTGGCCATGATTGACTGGCAATTAATTCTAAAAGGGTTGACGGTGGACATGCAATGGAAGACATTTAAAGACTGCATGGATGAACTACAAAAATTGTTCATCCCAGTTTGGCAAAAGAATAAATCAGGGAAGGTAGTGCATCCGTGGATAACAAGGGAAATCAGGGATGGTATCAAAGTGAAAGATGATGCGTACAAATTAGCCAGAAAAAGCAGCATACCAGAGGACTGGGAGAAATTCAGAGACCAGCAGAGGAGGACAAAGGGCTTAATTAGGAAAGGAAAAATAGATTATGAAAGAAAACTGGCAGGAAACATAAAAACTGACTGCAAAAGTTTTTATAAATATGTAAAAAGAAAGAGATTAGTTAAAACAAATGTAGGTCCCTTGCAGTCAGAAACAGGTGAGTTGATCATGGGGAACAAGGATATGGCGGACCAATTGAATAACTACTTTGGTTCCGTCTTCACTAAGGAAGACATAAATAATCTGCCGGAAATAGCAGGGCACCGCGGGTCAAAGGAGTTGGAGGAATTGAGTGAAATCCAGGTTAGTCGGGAAGTGGTTTTGGGTAAATTGAATGGATTAAAGGCCGATAAATCCCCAGGGCCAGATAGGCTGCATCCCAGAGTACTTAAGGAAGTAGCTCCAGAAATAGTGGATGCATTAGTAATAATCTTTCAAAATTCTTTAGATTCTGGAGTAGTTCCTGAGGATTGGCGGGTAGCAAACGTAACCCCACTTTTTAAGAAGGGAGGGAGAGAGAAAACGGGGAATTACAGACCAGTTAGTCTAACATCGGTAGTGGGGAAACTGCTAGAGTCAGTTATTAAAGATGGGATAGCAGCACATTTGGAAAGTGTTGAAATCATTGGACAAAGTCAGCATGGATTTACGAAAGGTAAATCATGTCTGACGAATCTTATAGAATTTTTCGAGGATGTAACTAGTAGCGTGGATAGGGGAGAACCAGTGGATGTGGTGTATCTGGACTTCCAGAAGGCTTTCGACAAGGTCCCATATAAGAGATTAGTATACAAACTTAAAGCACATGGCATTGGGGGTTCAGTATTGATGTGGATAGAGAACTGGCTGGCAAACAGGAAGCAAAGAGTAGGAGTAAACGGGTCCTTTTCACAATGGCAGGCAGTGACTAGTGGGGTACCGCAAGGCTCAGTGCTGGGACCCCAGCTATTTACAATATATATTAATGACCTGGATGAGGGAATTGAAGGCAATATCTCGAAGTTTGCGGATGACACTAAGCTGGGGGGCAGTGTTAGCTGTGAGGA
Source organism: Malacoraja senta (assembly GCA_038087875.1). Taxonomy (NCBI): domain Eukaryota; kingdom Metazoa; phylum Chordata; class Chondrichthyes; order Rajiformes; family Rajidae; genus Malacoraja; species Malacoraja senta. Next base: position 9,062,992 of record CM075990.1, on the reverse strand, counting down.
GGATGCTAGGAGACTGCAAGGTGACTTGGATAGGCTGGGTGAGTGGGCAAATGTTTGGCAGATGCAGTATAATGTGGATAAATGTGAGGTTATCCATTTTGGTGGCAAAAACAGGAAAGCAGACTATTTTCTAAATGGTGGCCGACTAGGAAAAGGGGAGATGCAGCGAGACCTGGGTGTCATGGTACACCAGTCATTGAAAGTAGGCATGCAGGTGCAGCAGGCAGTGAAGAAAGCGAATGGTATGTTAGCTTTCATAGCAAAAGGATTTGAGTATAGGAGCAGGGAGGTTCTACTGCAGTTGTACAGGGTCTTGGTGAGACCACACCTGGAGTATTGCGTACAGTTTTGGTCTCCAAATCTGAGGAAGGACATTATTGCCATAGAGGGAGTGCAGAGAAGGTTCACCAGACTGATTCCTGGGATGTCAGGACTGTCTTATGAAGAAAGACTGGATAGACTTGGTTTATACTCTCTAGAATTTAGGAGATTGAGAGGGGATCTTATAGAAACTTACAAAATTCTTAAGGGGTTGGACAGGCTAGATGCAGGAAGATTGCTCCCGATGTTGGGGAAGTCCAGGACAAGGGGTCACAGCTTAAGGATAAGGGGGAAATCCTTTAAAACCGAGATGAGAAGAACTTTTTTCACACAGAGAGTGGTGAATCTCTGGAACTCTCTGCCACAGAGGGTAGTCGAGGCCAGTTCATTGGCTATATTTAAGAGGGAGCTAGATGTGGCCCTTGTGGCTAAAGGGATCAGAGGGTATGGAGAGAAGGCAGGTACGGGATACTGAGTTGGATGATCAGCCATGATCATATTGAATGGCGGTGCAGGCTCGAAGGGCCGAATGGCCTACTCCTGCACCTAATATCTATGTTTCTATGTTTCTATGTGAACTCATCAAGCTTAGATCCTTTGCGTGTCTTCCTCCATTAATCACTTGAACATTTGTTACATTATATATGTGATAGAAATTCAGATTGATGAGTAGAATTTAATGCGTAACCTTTACAACGCAACATTTGAAGTATGAGAAATATCTTTGGAATTTTGTGTAAACAAGTTGATTCTCCCATGGTGATGGTTATGGATATTTTTGAACATAGTGGTCATATTTAACTTTTAAGTCAACACTGAGATATGCTTTGGAGAAGTGAGGCATAGAACCATGTGGAATTACCATGCATTAAGTTTGGAAGATAGTTCAACATATTCATCTGAGCTAAAGGATCACATAACTGAATTGATAAGTTTTTCTTTCATTATAAACACTGGAGTATTCTATCATCTTGTGGATGTCAGGCCAACAAATCACAATCAAACAACCTGAAAGCAGTTTTCTCGCCAATCTCTTTGACTTAAGCGCAACTTCAAACAATCAAGCTAAAATGTGCTGCTGCAAAAGTAGAACAAAAACCTCAAAATAATTTCATTTGAGCCAATTCCATGCAGTCCTCATCTAGGAACCACAGGGTCAGCAGATAAAGATCTTAAACCTAGATTACGATCAGGTTGGTTTATATGGGATTTTGATGCTGTCTTTTATGGATGTTATTCTTATAAAGACTCAAACATAATAAAAAGTCATCATTCATACTGTGATCAAATTAAAATCAATTATTGTTCATTTGCAAATTCATGTGGACCTAATCATTTCCCTCATCAATAAATCAGAAATTATTTTTCTGATACACCTGAATTGATCATCACCAATTTTGATCCTCATCTGTCTTTCTCAGCTGACCTGAGCGGTACTACCCAATATTGAGCTAGATTTAGAGTCATCGATATACAGCATGGAAACAGTCCCTTTGTCCCAACTCATCCATAAAGACCAAAGTTGCTAAACCTGAGCTGATCCCATTTGCCTGCATTTGACTCATATTTCTCTAAACCATTCCTATCCACGTACCTATTTAAATGTCATTGTTGGTAACATACTTGTTCTATATACCATCTACCCTCTGGTACCCCTCAGGTTCCTTTTAAATATTTACGCTCTCTCTTTAAAGCTATGCCTTCAAGTTTTAAACTCCACTACCCTGAGAAAATGGCAGTGACTATTCATCTCATTTATGACTCTCAGGATTTTATGTACCTCTATAAGGTTACATCTCAGCCTCCTATGCACTAAGGAAAAAAGGCCCCGCTTATCTAGTCCCTCCTTATTACTCCAGCCCTCCATTCCCTATAACATCCTGGTGAACCTTCCCTGCACCATTTTCTGCTTATTGACACCCTTCCTATATCTTGGCAACCAGAACTGCACACAATACTCTGTTTGGTCTCACTTGTATAGAGTCATAGATTGATACAGCATGGAAACAGGCCCTTCCGCCCAACTTGCCCACAGCAGCCAACATGTTCCTGCTACATAGAAACATAGAAAATAGGTGCAGGAGTAGGCCATTCGGCCCTTCGAGCCTGCACCGCCATTCAATATGATCATGGCTGATCATCCAACTCAGTATCCTGTACCTGCCTTCTCTCCATATCCCCTGATCCCTTTAGCCACAAGGGCCACATCTAACTCCCTCTTAAATATAGCCAATGAACAGGCCTCAACTACCTTCTGTGGCAGAGAATTCCAGAGATTCACCACTCTCTGTGAATCTCTGGATTCACACAGAGAGATTCACTAGTCCCACCTGCCCGTGTTAGGCCCATATCCCTCCAAATCTATCCTATCCATGTATAATGGATATCTACATCTTGTACAATGTCAAATATCTTCATGAAACTGCCTACCTGTGTTGCCTAGACCACTACCCTATCCCAAACTCCAGTTATCGCAAGCAAAACAACATGAGTTTTACCACCAAGTAAACATTTCAGCTCACTTATCTGGAAGAGAAGAATAACATTATTGGACATTTCTTCAAACCTCCCATCATCTGTGAGCTTTGCCAATATTTCACATACATATTTGCATTATAAATCACACTGCTGAGCAGAACGAATGCTTACAGCATGAGAGTTCTTTGATCACAGTGTGAAATGAGTGAGACCACTGGCTAACAGATTGAAACTGTCTCTAAATTCCAACACGAGAGATATCATGTAAAATATTTGCAGTAGGAAATGTTAACACAAACCGCATAATTTGATTTGCAGTTTCTAAGCCATCCAGAATTCTAATCCCCCCCCTCTTCCCACAGCAGTCTGCGGCAGCATCTTCCTCATTGTTCTGAGGACAGCGTGTATCAGGGCAATCAATTAATTTCCGTCAAGATACCTTAATGGGTTTCTTCAAACCTGAAGTTATGCTTGTTAATTCTGATGTGTAAAAATGGCAATGAATAATTCTCCAGAAACTGGCAGAAAATGACTGTCATGTGTACCACAAATAATGGTCATTGAAAGAGATAACCCATCTGATCAGGGATTAAATGGACAGAAGGAAACTATTTGGTCCATTGCGTCTTTAATTATTACTCGGACAGCTCATTGAAAGAGCTCTCCATGTTACACACTTCCCTCTTTATTTCTTTTTGAGTATTTCTATTAAATCTGGTTCTATTGCCCTTTCAGAGAGTGTGTTCCAAATCAGTATAGCTTGCTGAGTAAATTATTTTCCTCCCGTAGGCTTCTGCCAATTATATTATATCAGATGTCCTTTGGGTTTTGACCATTGTGCTACTAGATAAAGTACTCAATGTGCTTTGAGACTTAAACCTTTCTTGGTTTAATACCGGTTTTCAGACATCATGGATGAGATTTTCACATGATTTCAGGGTAACTCACACTTGTTTCAACATTAGTTTAGGGTCAGCACAAATCATCAGAGATTGAAAATCCCTGCATAGAATTACATTTAGCACAATTTTCCAGGGAGAAAAAAATTGCTACAAGTTAATGGGCTGTGGTCAGTTTTAGGAACCTTCTGTAGGCAGCGAGGCAAGATATTTCATGGAGAATAATACATAGGACTGATGAAGGAAAGATATTCAGTGTGACAGTTAGAGGAGTCTTAAGGCATTGACATAAGATTGGGCATCAGCAGAGGCAATGCAATTGAATTTTACTATGAAATCATATATCCCGCGACTTTTTCAAATCACGTGTAGTTCGTGCATGATTACACTTTGTGTCGTATTCTCATTGTAAATGTACTGTGTGAAGAGGCAGATAGTGGATAGAGGTGATTTCCAGGAAAGAGGTTCAGAGGAAATAAACTGTGTGCAGCAGCCATATTTGTGGAAGTCATTCCTGTTGTTATGATTTTACAACACTTACAGAACTTGCTAACACATATACAATGACTGCTTTATATACATTGGTGGGAAAAAACAATAATTTTGGCTATTGAATTCTCCCTCCATTAGCAGTGCTTGATACAATGTATTTCTGCCAATTAATCCTTCATCTCAGGTAGTTTAACATTTTTTAAGAAACGCGGGAGAGAGAAAACAGAGAATTATAGACCAGTTAGCCTGACATCGGTGGTGGGGAAAATGCTGGAGTCAATCATAAAAGATGAAATAGCGGCACATTTGGATAGCAGTAACAGGATCGGTCCGAGTCAGCATGGATTTACGAATGGGAAATCATGCTTGACTACTCTTGTGGAATTTTTTGAGGATGTAACTAGGAAAATGGACAAGGGAGAGCCAGTGAATGTAGTGTAGCTGGACTTTCAGAAAGCATTTGATAAGGTCCCACATAGGGGATTAGTGGGCAAAATTAGGGCACATGGTATTGGGGTAGAGTGCTGACATGGATAGACAAGTGGCTGGCAGACAAGAAACAAAGAGTAGGGATTAACGGGTCCCTTTCAGAATGGCAGGCAGTGACTAGTGGGGTATCGCAAGGTTCGGTGCTGGGAACGCAGCTATTTACAATATATATTAAAGATTTAGATGAAGGGATTACAAGTAACATTAGCAAATTTGCAGATGACACAAAGCTGGGTGGCAGTGTGAACTGTGAGGAGGATGCTATGAGAATGCAAGGTGACTTGAACAGGTTGGGTGAGTGGGCATATGCATGGCAGATGCAGTATAATGAGGAAAAATGTGAGGTTATCCACTGGTAGCAAAAACAGGAAGGAAGATTATTATCTAAATGGTGTCAAGTTGGGAAAAGGGGAAGCACAACAGGATCTTGTTCATCAGTCAATGAAAGTAAACATGCAGGTACAGCAGGCAGTGAAGAAAGCAAATGGCATGTTGGCCTTCATAACAAGAGGAGTTGAGTATAGGAGCAAATAGGTCCTTCTGCAGTTGTACAGGGCCCTAGTGAGACCACACCTGGAGTATTGTGTGCAGGTTTGGTCTCCAAATTTGAGGAAGGACATTCTTGCTATTGAAGGAGTGCAGCGTAGGTTCACAAGGTTAATTCCCGGGATGGCGGGACTGTCATATGCTGAGAATGGAGCGGCTGGGCTTGTACATTCTGGAATTTAGAAGGATGAGGAGATCTTATTGAGACATATGATTATTAAGGGTTTGGACATGCTAGAGGCAGGAAACATGTTTCCGATGTTGGGGGAGTCCAGAACCAGGGGGCACTGTTTCAGAATAAGGGGTAAGCCATTTAGAACGGAGATGAAGCAACACTTTTTCACATAGAGAGTTGTGAGTCTGTGGAATTCTCTGCTTCAGAGGGCGGTGGAGGCCGATTCTCTGGATACTTTCAAGAGAGAGCTAGATAGGGGTCTTAAAGATAGCGGAGTCAGGGGATATAGGGAGAAAGCAGGAACGGGGTACTGATTGTGGGTGAAATTTCGTTCAGACCGAAAGGTCTGAATGACAAATAAAGGAATCTCTCAGATATGATCACATTGAATGGCGGTGCTGGCTCGAAGGGCCGAATGGCCTACTCCTGCACCTATTGTTTACTGACCTGCACAGGTAATATTATCTATAGTTAATGCATCACTGTACCTGGGCAGTGATTTTCAGAGGACACTAATTTATGGTGATAGACACGTGCTTGATGTAGAGGTTGCATTGATCAGTATCAACACCTACTGTTTATTGGCTCCAGCTCAGCACTGGTGCTCCAGAAATTCTGCTTGAAGTCCTGTACTCTGTCACTCTTAAGAAACCCTCCTTACACTCCCAACTAGTCCCCATGGTCCGTTAATGGAGGGGATACATGGATAAGATAGACTCCGTCCAGATCATTCTCAAACTTGGTAATTCCTTTCCAAACATGATATATTTTCCAACTGTTGACCTGCCAGGAAGCATAAATACCATAACAAAGAAACTTGTAAATGTTGAAGGGGGATATAATTTTCAGTATTTATGATTATGTATTGATTCTGAAAGATAGCAGGTACCCTTTCTGTTTCCTCGTCCCTTTCTCAAGATTATATTAGGAGTGGAGAATGATTTTGTTTCCATACACAATTATACTCTTTACTTCAGCTATCAGCTGGATACATTATAGGAGGCTCAAAAATAAAAAAATATATATAGTGTCAAGCCAAAAGAAAAAGTGTCCAGAGAGTTGTGAATCTGTGGAATTCACAGTGGAGGCCAATTCATTGGATGTATTCAAGAGAGAGTTAGATTTAGGTCTTAGGGCTAAAGGAATCATGGAAATGGGGAAAAAGCAGGAACGGGGTACTGATTTAAGATGGTCAGCCATGATCATATTGAATGGCGGTGCTGGCTTGAAGGGCCGAATGGCCTACTCCTGCACCTGTTTTTCTATGTTTCTATGTTTGTGTACAAAGTAGAATGGTAGATTGGAAGATTGAACAAAATAATTTTTTTTAAATCGAAGTAATGATATTAATAAGAGTGACAAACAAGGAAAAAACCCAGAAAAAGCTAGCTAAAATATACAAACAACTACTAAGAGTTTCATTTGATGTCTGAAAATAAGGTTAACAAAAGGCATTTGTCCCAGTGGCCAGGATATTAATACTGAAAATATGGAAATTGCAGATTAATTAAACTGCAAATTTAGCAATTTTACTAATTGTAGGGAACATGAGTGACATCTCAGAAATTTGCTATAAATGAAGAATTGGAAGAGACGGAGCGATGGGAAACGGGGTGGGAGAAAATTGTAATCAGTAGGGAAGAAGCACGAAGCAAATTATTGGAAATTGCTTCTTCTTCTTCTTCTTGCGTATGACGTGCACAGCCTAAAGTTGTAGGACAACTTGTTCTATTTGATCTTACTTGATTGTGCACGCCAGGTTGATTGCATTCGTTGAAACAGGGTTGCAATCAACCTGGCGTGCACAATTGCACGTGAAGGTTGCAATCTCCCACCCCTTGGAAATTGCTGACATCCATAGGCACTGGTGCACTAAATTCCAGGGTTGCTGGAAATGGCTGGTGAGAGGATTGATGGATGGGTTTTACTTTTTCAAAATCCGGGTATGATTACAGCACACTAGAAAATAGCGAATGTAACTCTGTTATTTGGAAAGAAAGTAGAGGCTGAATAAAGGCCCAACGAACAATACAAGCAGGAGAAGGCAGCATCATTTTGTGAATGAGTACCCTTGTTTGACCAATTTATTGAAGTGATTTGAAGGCGTAATGTGCTGTGGATGAAGGGTAACCATTGAATATACCTAGAGGCATGTGATTAAGAATTTAAAGGTTATTAAAAGATATAATAAAAGCTCATGGTATAGAAATACCACATTGGCATGGATAAAATATTGGCTTCCTAACAAGACAGAGGGTGGTCATAAATGGCTCACTTCAGGTTGGAAGATGTAACAAATGGTTTAAAATGGACATCACTGCTGGAGTCTCAACCTCTTTCAATAAATGACTCATTTGCTGTTGACACAAAAATAGATAAAAGAGTAAATTGCAAAGAGGACATGAGGTTGAAAGAAACAGAGACAGGTTAATTGAGAGGACAACAATTTGGTAGAAGAGATAAATAAGAGATTGCAGAGCTCTGATACACAGAGAGATCTGGGTGACTCAGAAGACTAGTTTGTGGGTACAGCAAGTGATTAGGAAAACTAACAATGTTTTATTTTGCAAGGGGAATCAAATGCAAAGTAGTTGGATAATGCTTCCGTTGTAAAGGGCATAGGTGAGTTTGCATCCAGTATTGTGTATCATATCAATGTCCTTATTTATGGAAGGATATAAATGTGTTGGAGCAGTTGAGAGATATAGCAGGCTTGATATCCAGAATGGGCGGAATGCCTTATGAAAACAGTCTAAGGAAAATAAGTGCAAGACTACAAAATTAATTTGTAAATAAGTAAATATTTTTACATTTGGACTATTGTGTTACAGTCACATGAACAGCTTAAAAAGCTAAAGTGAAATTAAATACAAGGCCAGAATCTGAACCTGAATTTGGAACCCATATCTGAGGAAGGATGTGCTGGGATTCCAGAGGAATGATCCCAGGATGATTGTGTTAACGTATGAGGAGCGTTTGATGGATCTGGGCCTGTACTCGTTGGAGTTTAGAAGGATGAGGGGCGATCTCATTGAAACCTGCTGCATATTGAAAGGCCTCGATTGAGTGTATGTGGAGAGGATGTTTCCAGTAGTGGGAGAGTTTAGGACTAGAGGGCACAGGATAAAATAACGTAATTTTAGAATGAAGATGAGGAGGAATTTGTGGAAATCATTGCCATGAACAGATGTGGTGGCCAAGTCATTGGGTATTTTTAAATCCAAGATTGATAGGTTCATGATTAGTATGGACATCAAAGGTTACGTGAAAAAGGCAGGAGAATGGGGTTGAGAAGGATAAATTGAGCAGTTACGATGAAATGGCAGAGCAGACTTGATGGGCTAAATGGCCAAATTCTGTTCCTATGTCTTGTGAACCAAAAATGGCAGTTATTCAAATTATATAGTAATCTGTTAGCTAACCTATCAGGGGAAAAGGAAGAGTAACAGTTCAATTTTCAGCTGCCCAAAATTCAAAACAGATCTTCAATCAAGGAAGATTATCCTGTAGTCATATACTTGTGGAAGGGGTTCTGTAAATCACTTGTTGATTAAAATTGCAAATTCTGGGTTTCATTCAATAGCAAAGAAAGACGAGTTATGCCAAGTTTGGGCTGAAAGATTGCCAGAATTATTAGTGTCCACCATTATATTATTCTTACACAGAATCAGTACAAAAAATGGCATTTTTATAAATGCTACAATAAAATTCACCAGCATGGTAAAATTATGGTCCTTTTTATTGCTGATGCACTCTGAACCTGGCCTGTCCTCCAGTCTGCTCATGTGTAATTATTGTGAATTGTTTATGTGCAAATACCAGGATAATCAGATATTAATGACCTGGACATTTAAATGAATTTCCACATAACAAATGTGTTTTAACCCAAGGTTTTAATTTAAGTGTCAAAGGTAGGGGAAAAAAGGGGGATGGACATTTTTTGACTATGGGTTTGTTAACCCAGAGCTGTGAATTTCCAAGCACCTGCTAATCAGCAAATTCCCTTAATGATAGAAATTAGCCTCTAATTGATCTCAGAAAATATGCTCATTTATACCAATTAGATTTTGTGGCCTTTAAATGGTAGTCTAATTAAACACATTGCATTAACAGCAGGATGGCACATATTCATTGTGTGTCTTGGAGATCTTGGAATTATATAAAATTGTCATGAGCAATGCCACAAAAGATTCACTGGCATTACTTAATGTTACTGTCAAGGCTTGCAGTTATATTGCTCATTTGGTTACCCTGAAAAAATGTCAGTAGCCTTTCCTTTTGATATAACTGAAGGGTTTGCTTAGCCAATTCAAAGTCTTCTGTATGTTTTGGCAATTGCATGTTGTCCAGCATAATAGATGGTGGTTGACACGACACTGAAGTTTCACCTTTACTGATAATTGCTTTCCCATTTCTAGATTTTAAATAAATGCAAATACATAAATTCCAGTGGTGTGAATTTAATTCTCCCTGGATTGCTAGTCCAGCAGTATAAAATAATTTCAAAAATAAGAATTGTAATACTCATTTATCTTTTGAACCTTTTGAGCCATGTTAATTTGCAATGAATGATCTGGACAGACGTACAGAAAGGTTTGTATATTACCCGTTGTTCTTAACAATTTATTTATTTGCACTCTGTGTGGTTTTCATTTCACAATTATCAAATCCATTTGTTCTGAACACCCCCTTCGTGATCGTCTGAAAGATTGTGTTTCCAAAGAATGGCTGCTGTGCTGTCTGCTTGTCTTCAACCCTCAATGTTGCTTCTGCATGATGTCCAGGTGCTCAAAGCAAACAAGCATGTATCTGCCAGGCTCTTAGCTATATCATTATTAAATTTAACATAATCTGAAACGTTCTGTTTCTTTCAACAGCCTCCAGTACTACAGCCTTCCAGCTACACATGCAGCACCAAAGATCGCAGCATGGGAAAATTAGCAAAACCAGTCCATACCGAGGACCCCAGTAGGAATCAGAAGAATGGATCTAATGAGAACTGCCCTCAAACTAACCAAGATGGAAAAAATGTTGTTTGCTCACAGTTGGATTCTGATAAAGGCTTCACTCTGTCGACCCAACAGAAGAATGAAGACTCTAATGACAGATCTGCCCAGAAACCCCCAGTCTCTAACAAGACCAAGCAGAGTCCAGCTGCTCTGCCTAGGGAACATGGGCATAGTCAGGTTTCAGTCCAGCCGGTCAGTTTGCCCGGCTCCTCATTATTTACAGAAGAAGCCTTGAATAAAGACTATCGTCCCAGGTTTGCTTTCAAACAGTGTCTACCTTCCAAGGATTTGAATGTTAAATCCAAAATCCAGACTTCAATCGTGAAGTCTCCTTTGGTCTCTAAGCCTAGAAAAAATGTGCTTGCAATCTCTCAAGCAGAACTTTGCCCTGTAGACAGGTCAGTTCAACCATCTATAAATAATCAAAAGGAATCAGAACAACACCTCCAATTATCAATACCCACAAATATTTCTACACAAAAAGATGAACAACAAAAAAGAAAATCCAAACTATCACCTTCCCTATCTTCACCACTTCTGAGCATTAAGACTTCAGCATTTTCATCCAGTCCTGGGTCTCTTCACAAGGAGACCCAACAGGTTGAGTCCACCAAATACCAAGACGAACCATCATTTCAGATCCTACCATCAGACAAGCAACAAAAGAAGCACAGAGAAGATTGTTCTGCAAAAGATCAGGGTGATGAATCCCAGGCAGACAAACTTGCATCATCTGTTCGACATTCTCGCCTTCCTAAACCAAAGACGCATGCATCCACTCCCACAAGTTGCAATTTTCAGGGCTAACTGAAGCCTGGTGTTAAATACTCATAGTACAAGTCTGCCTGCCAGATGAGATTTCACCAAGTCTGGATATGGCAACTGTTAACTTGACCCAATTAACTTCCCTCATTCTAAATGACAGTTCCTGCTGACCAGACTGATGCAATGGCAAAGACCGGCATTTGCAGACTCTTGAGACACTCTATATTTGCAGTGTGTGGCCTTTTGCTTTTGGAGAATCCAGAACATCAAACATTTTGGTCAGATTTTGCCAGGGTGGGACAGGACAAGAAAATTAATTGTGGAACAGTTTTTGAATCTGTAATGACTTGGACATGAATCACTAAGTTGTAAAGCTTGACAGAGGCATGAAGAGCAGGATTTATTTTAAGCAAAAACTGTGTTAGTACTTTGTTTTCTTTTATTTCAGTTAATCTGATTAAACATGTTATGATTGGAAAGACGATAAGAGAAGGCAATTTACCAGGAAAGTGGTAATTTTAATCTTAGCTGACCCATCTGAGTTGAATATTTTTGTTTGTTTAAACTATTAGATTAAAAATATATTTAAGTTAAAATTCTGGAGGTTTAGATTCTAATATAAGTAATAAAAAAAATACAGCATTAAATTGCCTGGAATGGGAATCATACTTACAAGATCTTTACCAGAAAGAATGGGCATCAAGTCTAATGTTTCAAATATTTCAGAAGATATTTCCGTCAGCTTGCCTAATCCTCTAAAGGCAACCAGAAGAGAGTACCAATCTTTTCAATTCAACTGACGCTGGGCAACATTCAATGTTAAGGCCATTTGGTGGAAAGGGATGTTGTGTTCCTTTCCATGCATCACTCATGCACATTTTACAGTGTATTTGATTATGTACACCAACAGATTATAACCCACCAACAGATAGATGGCTAAATGCCAAATATTTTAAATAACTGTGCCACGAATCACAGTCATGACCTTTCATCTCAAATGTTTAAATTCATGTCAGATTCATGGGCTATTCTCCTTCCTTTGTGGGTTTAACTGATCTTCATTGCATCTTTTAGGCAGTCTTACAAACTAGACCTCAGTAGGCATAAACCCACAGAACAGATCTCTCTAGTAATTTGACATCCTCCCTTGGAGAGGCTACATAGACAGATGGTGTGGGAATTTCACAATTCCTTAGTGCCTTTTTGAGGTCACCGATATACTGGGCAAACAACGTCGGATTTTGGGCTGTATTCCTGCGCCTTGGCATGCATCACCTTGGGCACAACATGCATCTCTGATGTAGTCCTATTGCGTTGGTAGGGAAGTGCTTAATTCCAACTGTCAAACAATACAACAGTGATTTTAGCAAGAGCTCAGATTGTCTTCAACTGTTGAGTGTAAAATGCCTAATTTAAGTTGATGCTATGACTACCCCCCTGAAATGGCAACTGGTCATCACTTTTCAATAAGAGTTAACTTTATCATTCCAGATTGTGTGCATGCAATTACTACAGCTGGCATACACTTAGACTGTTTATATCACCCTCACTGCCAGAAATAAGATGAAACCTGTGACCTCAGCCTCAAACAGTAAACCAATCGTTAAATAAATTTACCAGTGCAGGATAGAAAGGCAGAAACTGGAGTTACCTTTAGGCTAGATTTTACATATTGTTCAGATTTTACATATTGTCACAGAGAATTCCACATAAAATTATTCCAAGTAGCAGTCCATCTGAATGTACAAGTCCACCATGTACTTCAGGTTCAGAGGTGAGATGAGGTGGAGGAGAGTTGAGTGAGATTTCTCTTGGCTTTTATTGTCAAATCCTTTTGAAATGCTGGTCCGTGCTAATGGAGGGAAGCTACACCTATTATTGTAACATGGTCACTGTCTTTTGCTCTCTCTTGTTAGACCCTGACAAATTGGAGGCAGGAAATCTCGACCAACCTCCCCCATCCCAATATGTCGGTTCCTGAGTCTGACTCATTGAAGCAATACTTGACTTTGAATTTAAACAAACTCTTTCCTGTCCCACCCCACATTTTGTCATGCATAAATATTTTGCTGGATTGGACCACGTTTTGAAATGTTTAAAATAATTTTGCACAAAGAGGCAGAGGAAGCCATTTGGCCCGTCGTCCATGCAATCCTATCATTCCTAATCGCCCATTTATTTCCCCGTAATATTTTCTCTCTCTAATGTCCATCAACCCGTATAAAGGGTCATTTACAGTAGCCACTTCACCTACCCACACATTTTTGAAATGTAGGTTGAAACCAGACCATTGGAAGAACCCATGTACAAATTGAAGAATGAATATTTTTATTCCTGGAAGTAGCCCATTCAGCCTGTATCAGCATGAGCTTCTGCATTTTTCAACATTTATTATAGAATCCCTGGATTCTCCTCCAATCTTAGTGCTTATCTAAATGTATGAAGCAAATGTAAAATGAAACTGGGAGGTACAGCAATAGAGATCTTGTTAAAATGTCATCATTTATCACATGGAACTGCACCAAGGTTCTAGGTGTGTGTAAACAGCAGTGGTCAATGCACAATGCTGTCAAATTGTTACATTCCCAAGTTAAAATTCACATGACTCAATGTCTTATAACATTTGACACAGGGAGTTGAGAGGAGATATACTTAGTTAGGGATGCATTGTCAGAAACCTGGTCCTCATTTAGTTCATATGGATCATATTGTTTCATATTCAGTTCATAACATTGTAATTCCATACAAATTCCAATATCCATATTTGTAGCGGGAACTGCCTGTGTAAACCTATCACACTATAATCACTCCTCCTGTTTCTTGTAGTATTGCAGTAACCTCAGATATTTAATACATCATAAATGCAAGTTCGTTCATAACATATATACATATTCATTACGGGTGTTCGTGAATTGTTCAATTGCATATTGCCCAGGTCCTTGTGGATTTATAAGTTGCTAATTATAACCAATTCTGTATCAAGCGGGCTGCTGTGTCTAAGTGCAATATTTGCAGTTGTAATGATGAAATGAGGTTCAGACAGTTCACTTAATGTATATGCAAAGTTAATTATTGACTAAATCTGTGGAGCTACATAATAGATTAAATTAATGAGCAGTTGCACTTTAAATGATCTGTGTCGGAGAGTTGTGCCTAAGCTGAGTACGCGGCACCAAGTCGGAAGTAGGATTTAACAGTTTGCTGCAATCGTTCTTGTTGCTTTAGGTGGTAAGTGCTGTTTGCATTGCACAGTAATATAGTGCCTCGCTGTTATAATAATAACTCCCAGCAGGTGGCTCCTGTTTTAGTCAGGAATCTGGCAATATTTAGTTTGTCAACTGTGTTGCACATTTTGACATGTTCAGTCTTCCCTGGAATGGAAACTGAAATCCAGGTCTAATCTTGGGCTGGGGACATGAATAAAAAGGTTGTTACTCATGTGCTCCTACTAGTCTTAATTTGTGTGAATGCTTAATATAAGGCAAACTCAAGCCACCTTGGTCTCCATTTCAAAGCCATGATTTAAAACCAACTAAGCATTTGTTAAGATGACAATATGACTAAGCCTCAGGAAAACAACTTTGCTCTTTGTAGCAAAACTACTAAATAAAGCCTTCCATAGCATTTGCTAAAATGGCAAACTGTTAATCCCCAAATGAAGAGACAGTTTCTTTCTGACCAGACACTGACCTGATTTGCAGCATTTTATGTTTGCACTTTATCATTTCCTAAACTTTGCTGCCAAATTTGATTCATCTGGGAATCATCCCTAAATGACTGCATTCCTGACACCTGTACAAATGAGCCAAGGCACTGCTCCATTTATAGGTGCGGCACTACTTGGCTTATACCGTGTACAGAGAAAACATTCTCCACCAAAGTTGCGACATTTTGCTGGCCACAAACAGTACCTTCAGAGACTGCAAAGTTCTTTGCAGTGTATTCTAGGAGACATAAAATGTCATGTAAATGCAAGGTTTCCTTTAACAACACGGTTAAGCATCCAAATAGGAACTGTAACCATCACATTCTTTGAAGCAAGCGTTCATTAATTGTATTATGAAGAATACACAATTCAAGAAAATACACTGTGGATGATGGACAGATTTAGATTTTTAAATGTATTCAAATTGAATTCCGTATGACATTGAAAGATATGGAAACAGCAGCATGGAGGTTTTATCTATCTATTTAGTTTGTTTACCTGAGCTACTTCTCAGCTTGTTGCTCTCAGCTTGATGCATTAATTGGAGAAAGTTTAAAATAAAATTACATTTCTATTGCCCACGCAATTTATTGTTTTCTGCACTTATTACATGATTAGTGTGAACAGTCGGGACTCAGAAATCTCCACTACAACTGATTTTATTCATGGATACATATTAAGCAATGTCATTTCAAATTTTCCTCCAGCTCGCTTCCACTCACTCACAAATTCCCATTCATCTCACTCACATGTGGAATGCTCACCAACATTCTTAAGCAAGCACAAGAAATAAAATGCATTTGTTTCTTCACTCTTCGCACCTGGTAAAATGAGCCATTAGTCCCTCTCTTCCACGCCCAACCCTTCCCATCATCCCATGGTCCATCCAAAGGTGTCAAACTAGATCGATGGACAATTTCTGGCAATGACCAGGTTTCAGACTGGCAAATGGTGTTGCACCTATAAGGTCTATCTGGCTGGATCTCATACATGAGCTGAGACAACAACAATGACGGCAGGCGGTGAATCATTGATTTATGGCAGTTAAGTAATATTTGCAAATATAGATCTGTCTTTACCATATAATGAAGTCTGTTCCAACCTTAACATAGTGGATAAAGACTTTTATCAACTCAGCCCATCTAAGAGAGGGACAACACAGTGATGCAGTAGATATAGTTGAATTCTGACTTTGTTATCCAGTTTGTGGAGAATTTGCACATTCTCCCTGTGACCATGTGTTTTCTCCGGGTCCTCCAGTTTCCCCTCACATCCCAAAGAAGTGCGGGTTGTTTTTTAATTAGTAACAGTGTGGTAGGAACATCAGTGTAGGCAAGTGAGAGGGAGAATAGGTTATATGAAAAATATGGAGCAATGGGATTGATAGTATTGTTTCAATAGCCACCTTTGTTTTGAGAAAAAATGAAAACCAAAAAGTGTTTTCAGCAACACATGCTGCCCTTATTTAATACATCTACCACACAAAATGATAGACGCAGCTTTACCAGGTTGAAGTGAAAGACAGTCAAAGGTGGCCGCTGATCCTGTGAATCTTCAACAGAAAGCACCTAAACTGATTATTAATTCTGACTAGCTTTGTAAGATATATATTGTTCAAACATATTATTTACCTTTCCCCTGCCTATTCAGTGCCTTCTCTAATTTCATCCTAAGCTCCATAATAATTCAAACTATTCAACACTAGCAACACAGATCTTCAACATATTATCAGACGGGAAGTGAAAGGAATTAATGCAAGGAGGTTTGAAATTGGCAGGTGAGGTCAGTGTTCCAGTTCAAAATCCACTTTCTGAATTAAAACTCGTACATAAACCCACTAATATGGAGGTAGGTTTCGAGGGCCCGAGCTATAGGGAGCGATTGGGCAACCTAAGACTTTATTCCTCAGAGTGCAGGAAGCTAAGGGACTAGAATGATAGGTCACAGGGATGCATCATTGAAAAGGTACTGCATGCAATAAGGAGGGCATTAGATTTTGGCATCACTGCGACCGTTCCTGAAGAATTGGATCCTTTAGAAGCTAAATGATTGCACCTGAACGGAGCAATTCCAAAATCCTTGCAGGGCTAAGAGCTAATTTGGCAGTGGAGTGGAAAACCAAGCAGGACTTTAGAGGTCAACCAAAATCCAAAATGTAGAAGGAAAACTATAATCAGAGGAGATCAGTTTAACTTAAGGGTATGAGAGTTAAAAGGGATTTGAAGCAGGACTTTATGATCCGGGGGGGGGGGGGGGGGGGGGTGTTCAGATTTGCATTGCACTACCCAAACATTGGGAGGCAGAAACCCTCACAATGCTTAACTAGTATTGTGATGCGGCATTTTATATGAAATGCCTTCATATAAAATATTGTAGATCAAGTGCTATAGGATGGGATCTGCACAGACAGAAACACAAGGAACTGCAGATGCTAGTTTACAAAATATAGGCAGAAAGTACTGGAGTAACTAAGAGGGTCAGGCAGCATCCCTGGAAAAAATCGATTGGTGGCGTGGCGTTTCGGGTTGGGGTCCTTCAGATTGACACAAGGAACTGCAGATGCTGGTTTACAAAAGTAAGACACAAAATACCAGAGTAACTTTGCAGGTTGGGCAGGGCCTGGTCTCTGGAATGCAGAAACTGGTTTACAAAACAAAAGACAAAAAGTGTCTTTGATGCTGCACTGACGAAGGGTCTAGACCCAAAACATCACCTATCCATGTTCTCCAGAGATTCTGCCTGACCCACTAAGCTACTCCAACACTTTGTGTCCGTACAGACAGATTAATAGAGTTGACCTGCATGGACAAAGTGGGCTGACAGTCCAATTTCCCTGCCCTATGATCTTTTTATTATGTGTGAAAGCAGATTCAGGAGAAATGCACAAAATAATTCTCTGACGCAAAACCTGTAAAAACGGAATCATTGAAGATATCCAAGGCTGAGATAGATTTTTGGTTTATTGTGAGTAGCAGGAAGAAAAGTGTTGAGGCTATAATCAAAGCAACCATCATCCTATTGAATGGAGATTCTGACTTGAGAGGTCATGTGGCCTCCTAATCTTTGATACCACAGAATTTGCCCACAGTGCTGATTAGCAATGAATAGATTCGATGCACTTGCACAGAGCAGTGTAGGTTCAGAAATTAAAATGGGGTTGCACATATATATAGTAAATCCCTAAAGCATTTCATAGCCAATTAAGAACCCTGGAGTGCCATTTTGTTTATAATGTGGGGATGTGCCACAAGAGAAACAAAGGGCAAGAGTCACAAAATGAAATGTAATTATCGCATCAAGAACATTGGGCAGAGTATGTTCTATCTCCTCTTTGCCAGAGAACAGTTTAAGGCCTCCTGCAAATGAACCCGAGTTGTGACTCCCACGCAGTTGTGCTGCACAGTTAGAAGGATTAATGAGATTAGGGATAGGCCGGGGGCATTCCAGGATAACTCTAAAATTAAACCTCAAAATAGCTGCGGGTGAATAGAAGTATTTAATTATTGGTTGTAGAATAAGGCTAGTGTCGGTGAACTAGGAAAACACTGGCCAATTCAGGTTTTGGTGAAGTCTAAGGTCATGATAAGGTTCCGAATGGCTAATAATGAAAGTGCAAGAAAGTAGTAACACCATTAATATCATCACCATTTACAG